>NADL03000664.1:0-431912 GCA_002205965.3 Kappaphycus alvarezii | reverse complement strand
AATCACGGTAATCGTGTGAACCAGAGAGACTATTAGAAGATATTTCCTCAAGGTAAATATCTAGGTGCCATATGCCAGCCACCATCGGCCAGGGTGGGAATTGATGTGGCCATTATATAGACCTTTCAGAGCTACTTGTAGTATCACCCACAACCTGGAACTGTACTGACATCTACTATGACAGTGTCCTAAAATGAAAAAATCAGCCGACGAATTTGCCACACTCACCCAAATTAAAAATATCTTGCAAATTCAAAAACTGTAAAAATATCTCCCAATTCCGATACTGTATACAATCATGGTCCTCATCTAGATTTTTTCGTGCGCGAATTTGCGCACATCACGCCCTCTCGCTCAAGACGAACGTCCGACTCGTCACTGCTCTTCTTCTGCTTCCGTTAGTGTTCGCTGTCTTATTGATAAAATGTATGGTCTCTCAAACGGGTACGGATGCAACTGATTACCAATATGATGCTCTAAAAAGTAGGTTCGCATTACTGGTACCTCACTTTGTAGCATAGCCTCATATATTGGTTTGATCACATCGAGGTGGGTTGAATACATTCTTCTTCCGTGACTCTTCCGAATCTTCCAAGAGTGAAAAAATATATGTGATATGCAAACTCTTCTGGAAGATGCCGGAGGAATGGATGTCGATAAGAAAAGAAGACGCGCATCATCAAGAACGAATCTTCGTAAGATAAGTGCGGTCCATGTAGCGCCCTAAAACAAAACAGATGCTTATCATGAAATAAGAAATGACCTGCGCATCGTTCGCATCCTCGGAGATATTGCGCAGCCAAAAAGATAATCTTCTTCTTCCGACTGTATGCTGTGCATGGTTGTGAAGGAGAGCTAGAGATGAAGTTGTGGTGGACGGTCCCGATGAATGGCCGCGACCAGCTCCTGACGTACTGGGACCTGCACGAGGTCCTCTCGGGGGACGACCGGAACCTCTTCTGGGCGGGTTGTTGTCTCCTGAAGGTCCTCCTCTGGTCATCATCACTGCTTCAGGAGGATCCTCGCCGCCTCCAACGTTCCAATTTGTGGCGGAGAAACGTAAGGTTCCCATAGAGGATACGGGACCAGCCTGTATTCCATATCCGGGGTAAGGCGTAACCTCTCAGTCGCACGTCTTGGTTGTTCTTGAGAAATACGTAAATTGGACGGATAATATTCAGATACGTTTGCGACAAGTCTCCAGCAGCTACCATTCCATATCTTCCTATAGAGTAATGATATATTACCTCCACAAACTCTGGACCTGCTTCCGTGAACCTTCCGTTTTGGAATGAAAATAGAACTCTTATTAATAGTCGGAAATCTTCTTCAGGTAGCAATGGTCCGTTCAACGTACGAAAACATAGGCATATATTAATGTAGAAATGGATGATTACGTGGAGTTCGTAGTAGTCCCGCGTAACCGAGATGATCCATTCCCAGGCCCTTTTTCCTCCCATAGGAATCATTCTATAGTTAAAGATGAGTATGCCCCGTGGTTGCGCATAGTCCTGTGTGAGAAGGAATTCTTCAGGCCTCTGATGGTAAGGGACCAGACGACGTGCATGGATGGCCCTCCTTGATCTCTTCCCTGAGCTTGAACAGAGCTGATAGTGCGGGTGTCTTTCCTCCGTGACGATGCAAGGGTTCGAGTACTTGGTTTGGAAGGCCGGCCACTTCACAGCCTGCTGCATTGCTTTTCCATGTACTACAAGTACTTTAGAGCCAACTGAAAAGGTTCTGACTGCAGGTTCTGCATCCTTATTTCTTGTTTGTGTTAGCGCGCGGTGTGATCTCCAGCCTTCGGTGGCCAGTAGTTCAACTTCCCTACTCTCTTCATCGATAATATTTGTTTCCATGTCTCTCTGTAACATTCTAGGAGCCCTTCCGTACATTAGCTCGAATGGTGAGCGTCCATTTCTTCCTCTTCTTCGACGGTAGCCGTATAACACTTTTGGTAAGGCATCTTCCCACTGGATTTCATTCTCCAACATAGTTTTCGATATTGCTCGTTTGATGGTTCCAACCATCCTCTCCGCTTTCCCGTTGGACATAGGAGCGTATGCGAGAACGGTCTTCAGCTGAATCCTTTCTCTTCCAAAAAACGAAGCAGTGAAGTTGCAGTAAAACAAAGGGCGTTATCCGAGATGATCCTTTTTGGAAGACCAAACGGTTCAATTATTTCTTTTTCGATGAATCTCAGTACCACCTCAGCATTTGCCTCCTCGACTGCAACTGCTATTGGCCATCCAGTAAGATGTTCCACCCCTATAAGGAGATATTTGTTTCCGGAAGAAGTTTCCTTGAACGGGCCCGCGAAGTCAATTGAGAAGGTTTCAAAGAGACCGGAAACTGGAAAACTTAGAGTTGTCTTATACTTCCGTATTGGAGTGAATTTTTGGCAGTTGTCGCAGCTTTTCACGAAGTTATAGACGTCCTTATGGATACGGGCCACCAGAATCTCTCAGTTACGAATTTTTTGGTTGTTTCGAGATCCCAATGCCCTAGCTCATCATGGAAAGTCCTCAAGATCTTCATTCTTTCTTTCAAAGGGGCCACTAGTCGGGGACCGGCTTTAGTGTGCCGGAAAGTTTCCCATTCCACAATGTAAAAGCCTTTTGATTCCTGCGTACCCAATTTCGGTGTTCAAGATCAACCTTTCTCATTTCTAGTCCATCGAGGAATTTGATCAGTCCGTGAATATTAGCTTCGTACTCGTTATCGTTCGGCAACTGCAACTCGGCGACTCCGACGATGTCCTCCGAAGCTTTTTCATTTGGAATCAGTGCGTCCCTCAAGCGGGATAGGTAATCGGCAGGCTGATTATTGCGTCCGGGTCTATACACAATTTCAAACCGATATTCTGCGAAAATGTCGAGCCATCGGGCCAAGCGGTGATGTACATCCTTCTTTTGGAATGCTGTTTTAAGTGCCTGGTGATCAGTTATCAAGACAAATTTCTCGAGTGATAAAAGGTATACGCGAAACTTTTTCAGCGCGAAGACGACAGCTAGCGCTTCTTTCTCGCAGACTGAGTATCTCTTTTCCGCGTCATTCAGAGTTCGGCTTGCGAATTGAACAGGGTGTAGTCTTCCGTTTTCATCTTTTTGGGACAAAACGGCACCCAAAGACCGTTCTGAGGCATCTGTCTCCACAACGAATGGTCTCTTGAAATCTGGGTACATGAGAACTGGGGGACACATAGCTTATCTTTAAGCTCCTGAAATGCAGTTTCCATTTCCTTGTTCCAGTAAAATTTTCCGTTCTTCGTAGTGCTGGCATGTAACGGTGCTGCAGTCTTGGCGAAATCTTTGATAAATCTTCTGTAATATGAGGCCAGTCCTAAGAAGCTTCGGACCTCCGTCTTTGAAGCGGGCCTTGGTGCCAACTTTATTTTTTCGTTTTCTCTGGATCCACTCTAATTCCCTCTTGGTCGACGATATGACCGAGTAATTGGATAGAAGTTTTCGCAAAGAAGCATTTGCTCAACTTAATTTTCAAGCTATACTCCGATATCCTCTCCACAACTGTCTTGACGTGCGAGATGTGCTGATCCAATGTTTCTGAGAATATGACGACATCATCGATATAGACTCTTGCGAATGGAAGTCCTTTCAAAACCTCGTTCATCATTCTTTGGAATGTAGCTGGTGCATTCATGAGACCAAAAGGCATCACTTCGAACCTGAACGTACCGGCTTTGCTGGTAAAGGTTTTTTTCCTTACATTTTTCATCCAATGGAATCTGCCAATAGCCAGTGTAAAGGTCAATTGAGGTGAAATATCTCCCGTCCTTCAGGTCCTCGAGGATCTCCTCCATGTTCGGAATCGGAAATCGATCGGGTATCATTCTCTGGTTCAGTTGTCGGTAATCGACGCAAAAACGCAGCTTTCCATCCTTCTTTGGTGCGACCACAACTGGAAACGACCATGGGGATGAAACTGGTCGAATAATATCATTTTTCAGCATACTTGTAACATTTTCTGAGATAAATTGGTCATATTTTGGCGGTTGACGTCTAGGCTTGTGGTAAATCGGTTGAGTGTCGGTAAGTTCGAACGAGTGAGTAACCGGTACACTTGCTTGTCTAAATCTGAAACGCTCCATGCAATTACTTCGGAAGATGTTAACATGTCGGATATTTTCAGTGAGGCGGGGGCGGAAGGTGCTGCACTTTTCCTTGGATTTCTGCCATTTGGCGCCCTTTTTCTTCTTGATCCTCAACCTCAATATTTTGAAGGACCTCTTCCGTCGTGCTCACATCTTCATATATGGAATTCGACGTATTCTTATTTTCTTTGCAAAGGTAATCTTCTTTCATGCTCCGAATTCTGTCCTTTGATTCGATATCATCGCAAAAAGAAACACATTCGGGTTTCAAACTTATCCTAGAATCCCAGTCGTCATCTGTTTCAAACCCGGAATCATAATCGTCCCATGCCATGTTCATTACCCCGAGGGTACCCTTTTCCACTTCCGAAAGTGTTAGTTGGTTCCGAATCTTCGCTGTCATAGCTAGAAGTGAAATCTTCACTGTCCGTTTCTTTTAAATCTTCAGGATGCGTGCTTTTGTCGAAATCCAGGGGCATCTTCACGGTTCTGCCGTCAATATTAACTGAAACCATTTGGTTGCCCAAGTCAATGCATGTTCCTAGTCTTTCCATGGGGCAGCCAATGATTGCATCGAAAGGGAGATCCGGCATGACAAGAAAGTCTACATCAACTTTAGAGTCCCCAAAGAACACGGAAACCTTGTCAACAGTGCCCATGCATTTTGAGACGGTTCCATCCGCTACAGTTATTTTTCGAGTCGTTGGAGTAATTTCGAGACCTAGATCTGTCACCAAAGTTTCTGAAATGAGGTTTGGAACAGCACCCGAATCGAAGAGAGCTTGGGTTTTCATACCCAATACTTTGACTGGTACCAGCTTAAGACGTCTTGGTGCTGTCGAGGCCGATTGAAGAAACAGTTTCTTACCCTTAGCGGACTTATTAGACCTGATAATTTTTTTGAGTTCTTTTCTCGCATCCTCTGCGTCGCCCCTCAAAAGTTGACCAAACGTTATCCCAGTTGGGGCCGATGCAAGCTCAGCCACCAAATTGTACCTCTTCACATACTCTAGTACGTCCTTAGAGATACTCTTAACTTTCTTACTCTTTTTCGTCTTCTTGGCCGGAGTGACTCCCACTCCTGGAACAACTTGATCAGACCTCTTGGTTCGAGGAGGTACAGGTGCTGGGATATGCTCCAGCATTCCATACTCTAGCCTAGGTTTCTTCGATAAAATGTTCCCTTCCCCATCCCTTTTTGTCACATTGACTTGACTAATCTCTTCAGCGATGGATACGTTACCGGCATCCGTCAACCTTTGATCCCTTCTATTTTGTAAGATTTTCACCTCTGGTCCTGACTCACTCCTTGCTTCCGATAAATTTGCTCTTCTGTTGTCTTTAGACCAGCAGTTACTTTCATGATGCCCATATCGACCGCACTTTGCACAACGAGTGTTTCTATGTGGATTATCAGGACACCTGTTTGCAAAGTGTCCAGGCTTGTGACAGTAAGAACAGACTTCTGCGGCCTTAGGGGCCCCAGACTGGTTCTTCTTAATGGTAAGAGTAAGGCTTTCCAACTGCGAGGTTATCATGTCAAGTCGATTATCGAATCGGGTTTCCAACCTTTCTTCCAAGTTTTTGACATCGCTCCTGACAGATTCTAATGCCGCTGCACTAGTAGCCGGCCTTTGATAATTCTTTTCAGGATGTACGATAGACATCGATGTGCGGGTTTCCCTCGGTACCTCACTCAGTGACTGAAACGTCTCCGAATTTTTGACAAATTCTACTATGGTACCCTTCAGTTCATCAAAAGTGTGAGGGCCCTTGATAGGAGGAAATCGGAGAGCCGCTTATCCCCATAGCCGCCTTACGCAGCATTCCGTACTTGGCTTGGGCGTTGAACCCAGCCTTTTCATAAAGATCACACAAGTACACCAATGAGCTTAACAAATCGTCGAAGTTGAGCCGGGCCTCTATGGCGGTACGAATCATCTCATCTGGTTCTACCTCCTTAGCATACTCTTTCACAAGCCACTCACATACCTCACCGAAGTTACGCCCATTCCCGTTAAGAGACCACCCGTCGATAAACTTGGACTTATATTTGTGCTTTGCGTCACCATGAAGATAGGCGAAGATACTTGCGGCCTTCTCTTCATCGCCCTTCTCTCGCATCACAACGTTGACATATGTGTAAAGAAACTCCTCAACGTCTTCAGTCTGCCGCCTGTGAACGTTATACGAGCAGCGTTGAGATCCATGATTACAGAAAAGAAATCCCCCCGAAGTTTCCTTACTACTGCTCAACTCGAATACCTCCTCGGGTGCAACCCCTCCACGAGATAGTACCAAATGAATAGGGGATAAATCGGCGGGGAAGAGATCCTCAGAAGCGATTACCCTGAGAAGGAGGTGTTGCGAGCGACAAAAGTGCTGCCGTGGTATTGTTGAAGGAACAAAAGGGAGTGTATATAGAAGAGAGTTGAGGAAGCTACAAGCAAGTATAAAAGGGGCAGAGTCTACCACTGACGCTCTGCGACAGCGTAAGAAAAAAGTTTTCTTGGGTCTGAAGTTGACTCTCACTTCCTACTACTCGGACTTGGCTTGAAGTTGTCTGCCAACTTGCTTCACCTCCACTAAAGGAAGCAGTTTACTCGCTTATATAGACTTTTGGCTACCCCAAAAGTCTCCAACAAACATACTAATAATCATAAAATGTATTCACGGTAATCGTGTGAACCAGAGAGACTATTAGAAGATATTCCTCAAGGTAAATATCTAGGTGCCATACCCATGCCAGCCATCCCATCGGCCAGGGTGGGAATTGATGTGGCCATTATATAGACCTTTCAGAGCTACTTGTCGTATCACCCACAACCTGGAACTGTACTGACATCTACTATGACAGCTGTGTCCTAAAATGAAAAAATCAGCCGACGAATTTGCCACACTCACCCAAATTAAAAATATCTTGCAAATTCAAAAACTGTAAAAATATCTTCCCAATTCCGATACTGTATACAATCATGGTCCTCATCTAGATTTTTTTCGTGCGCGAATTTGCGCACATCAGACACCACCGTAGCGGTTGTGGGTGAGCGATGAGAAAAGCGGCGGCGGGGCTGTTCCGGAACGCCAGGCCACGGATCCGATGTCGAACTTCTTGAGTGCTGTGCTGAGCCGGGTTGGGGTGTGTCAACCATGAGTCGTCGCGCCAGTGGACCTTTGCCTGTGCCTCCTGCTGCACACCATTTAAGAAGGTTTGGAGGTTGGATGGTTTGGCAGCAAGCAGGCATGGGTCAAAGGGCCGAGGTCGACGGAGTACGGGCGCCCCAGGGATACATTGCAGGAAATCACGGATTCGCGGCAAGGCTTGTCGGACCAGGAACGCCCTGTCACCTCGGTATCGGTGACCAGAGACGGCGGCAGAACGTTGCGTGGTATACGATGCCGATCTCTCACGTGCCGGAACCGCGTCGATGATACTAGCTGCGACCGAGCCGTGTAGGAACGGAGAGATGAGGGTAAATCCCTGACCTCCCTGGCGGATGGGTAGCGTGACTTGGTCCATGCAGTGTCTGTGAGGGCGATCCCGTGTAGCTCCGAGTACGACGACCTCTGCAGGGCGTCAAAGGCTTGTGCAGCGGGGCCGAGTGTTGTGGGTCGGCGAGCCGGAACGCGTGGGTGACGAGGCATGCCGACGCGCACAGCCGGTGCATGTGGAAACGGGCGCGGGGTCACGAACGTGGGTCAGCAGTCGGAGGGTGCGGCGGCACCCATCGACCTTGTCCCGTAGGTATGCATCGGTGAAGGCCCGGTTGCCCATCGGCGCTCCTAGGAGCTCGAAGCCGTCGCGCGAGCACTCGGACAGATGAAAAACCCGGAGGAATTCCGTGCGGTCCGGCAGGAGCGTGTTCGTAATGATAACTTTCTGGCATCAGTAGAACGGGTTGTCCGCTGCAGGATCCGACTATACTGCTAGCTAAGTGCTAACCGGGTGGTCCACGTCGGCCACGTGCAGCTACATACGCGATTCAATAGATTGTGCGCTCGACGACCAGATTGTGCTACTAATGCGCCTATAAATCCGATTGCGGATAACTCCTGTCGACGTGTGGAATTTGTCAGCAATGCGAGGCACCAGTCCCTCTATGAAGCGGACGGTTTCGGGGGAAGGGGAACCCAGGAATCAAAGGCCAGCGGTTGAAACTCGGAATCGGGGGCCTGTGTGGGGTTATCGGAGGGCGGGGGGAGTCGACGCGACAATTTTCTCTCCAGGTCCGTCACCTTGTTGCGGTGTGCAATTGCAGCTGCACCGCCCACTTCCCTTGTAGCTCTCGTTCTGATATCGTCCTTGAATGGCGAGACTATGGTAACGTCGCAGGCGATCGGGAGGGCCACAGTGCCTTCCGGGGCTGCTGGTGGGTGAACCAGTATGTCAGCGGTCGCAGCTCGGTGCCGGGCACGAGGAGTGGGACCTCGAGCTGGCAATCCAGGCCGGCGGCACGGGCGATACGACCAGCGATGACGTTGCGCAGTGAGTTATGCCGGTGTTTGCGACCAAACCCAGACGGGCACAAGTCTACAGCGTGATCGCCTAATATGTCCATTTGGCGTTTACAATGCTCGCAGTTCCGAGGAAGCGAGTCATCATAAACGGGCAGTCCCAAATATCGGCGTAGCATTATTTTCCAGTGCACTGCGGACACCTCCGTGTCAGCCGAGGGATGTGCGTAAAGAAAGGCAGCACCGGGGCCTTTGCGTAGTGCTAGACCGCGTATGCGTTGCCGTACATGTGCATCCGTGTGTCGGTCCGGGTTCGGAGCTCTAGCCCAGTGGTCGTCACGCCAGTGAGCCTTGGCCAGCGCCTCCTGCTGCACACGTTTTAGGTAGGTTTGGATGTGTGTGTGTGCAGTAGCAAGAGGGAGCGGGTCGAAGGAACCGAGGTCAACGGGGTAGGCCATTCCAGGGATGTGCAGGAGGAAGTCTCGAATGTGACGGGCGGCTTGACCGAGAAGGAAAGCCTTGTCACGGCGGTAGCGGGCGCCCGTGAGCGCGGTGGAGCGGGGCCCGATATGGGCTGCGGACCTCAGTCGTGCCGGTGCTGCATCCATGATACTCGAGGCAGCGGCGCCATCTAGGAACGGTGAGATGAGGGTAAACCCAAGACCGCCCTGATGGATAGGCAAGGTAGCCTGCGACCACGCGTTGTCGCTGAGTTGAACACCATGAAGCTCGGTGAAGGACTTTTGCAGCAGAGTATCAAAAGCCTCGGCGGCAGGACGGGCTTCCCGTGGGTCAGCCAGCTTGAAGGCGTGGTCCACCAGACAGGCCGACGCACAGAGGCGGTGCATGTGAAACCGCGCGCGCGGGTCGTCAACCATGGCAGGAGTTGGAGAGTTCGGCGGCACCCCTCGATCTTGTCTCGTAGAAAGGCAGTCGTGAAATGCCGGTTTCCGAGCGGAGCCCCGAGGAGCTCGAATCCGTCCGGGGAGCATGATGTGCGCAAATTCGCGCACGAAAAAATCTAGATGAGGACCATGATTGTATACAGTATCGGAATTGGGAAGATATTTTTACAGTTTTTGAATTTGCAAGATATTTTTAATTTGGGTGAGTGTGGCAAATTCGTCGGCTGATTTTTTCATTTTAGGACACGCTGTCATAGTAGATGTCAGTACAGTTCCAGGTTGTGGGTGATACTACAAGTAGCTCTGAAAGGTCTATATAATGGCCACATCAATTCCCACCCCTGGCCGATGGTGGCTGGCATGGGTATGGCACCTAGATATTTACCTTGAGGAAATATCTTCTAATAGTCTCTCTGGTTCACACGATTACCGTGAATACATTTTATGGTTATTAGTATGTTTGTTGAGACTTTTGGGGTAGCCAAAAGTCTATATAAGCCGAGTAAACTGCTTCCTTTAGTGGAGGTGAAGCAAGTTGGCAGACAACTTCAAGCCAAGTCCCGAGTAGTAGGAAGTTGAGAGTCAACTTCAGACCCAAGAAAACTTTTTCTTACGCTAGTCGCAGAGCGTCGGTGGTAGACCCTGCCCCTTTTATACTTGCTTGTAGCTTCCTCAACTCTCTTCTATATACACTCCCTTTTGTTCGTTCAACAATACCACGGCAGCACTTTTGTCGCTCGCAACACCTCCTTCTCAGGGTAATTGGTTCTGAGGATCTCTTCCCCGCCGATTTACCCCTATCATTTGGTACTCTTGTGGAGGGGGTTGCACCCGAGGTATTCGAGTTGAGCAGTAGTAAGGAACACTTCGGGGGATTTCTTTTCTGTAATCATGGATCTCAACGCTGCTCGTATAACGTTCACAGGGGGCAAGACTGAAGACGTTGAGGAGTTTCTTTACACATATGTCAACGTTGTGATGCGAGAGAAGGGCGATGAAGAGAAGGCCGCAAGTATCTTCGCCTATCTTCATGGTGACGCAAAGCACAAATATAAGTCCAAGTTTATCGACGGGTGGTCTCTTAACGGGAATGGGCGTAACTTCGGTGAGGTATGTGAGTGGCTTGTGAAAGAGTATGCTAAGGAGGTAGAACCAGATGAGATGATTCGTACCGCCATAGAGGCCCGGCTCAACTTCGACGATTTGTTAAGCTCATTGGTGTACTTGTGTGATCTTTATGAAAAGGCTGGGTTCAACGCCCAAGCCAAGTACGGAATGCTGCGTAAGGCGGCTATGGGGGATAAGCGGCTCTCCGATTTCCTCCTCATCAAGGGCCCTCACACTTTTGATGAACTGAAGGGTACCATAGTAGAATTTGTCAAAAATTCGGAGACGTTTCAGTCACTGAGTGAGGTACCGAGGGAAACCCGCACATCGATGTCTATCGTACATCCTGAAAAGAATTATCAAAGGCCGGCTACTAGTGCAGCGGCATTAGAATCTGTCAGGAGCGATGTCAAAAACTTGGAAGAAAGGTTGGAAACCCGATTCGATAATCGACTTGACATGATAACCTCGCAGTTGGAAAGCCTTACTCTTACCATTAAGAAGAACCAGTCTGGGGCCCCTAAGGCCGCAGAAGTCTGTTCTTACTGTCACAAGCCTGGACACTTTGCAAACAGGTGTCCTGATAATCCACATAGAAACACTCGTTGTGCAAAGTGCGGTCGATATGGGCATCATGAAAGTAACTGCTGGTCTAAAGACAACAGAAGAGCAAATTTATCGGAAGCAAGGAGTGAGTCAGGACCAGAGGTGAAAATCTTACAAAATAGAAGGGATCAAAGGTTGACGGATGCCGGTAACGTATCCATCGCTGAAGAGATTAGTCAAGTCAATGTGACAAAAAGGGATGGGGAAGGGAACATTTTATCGAAGAAACCTAGGCTAGAGTATGGAATGCTGGAGCATATCCCAGCACCTGTACCTCCTCGAACCAAGAGGTCTGATCAAGTTGTTCCAGGAGTGGGAGTCACTCCGGCCAAGAAGACGAAAAAGAGTAAGAAAGTTAAGAGTATCTCTAAGGACGTACTAGAGTATGTGAAGAGGTACAATTTGGTGGCTGAGCTTGCATCGGCCCCAACTGGGATAACGTTTGGTCAACTTTTGAGGGGCGACGCAGAGGATGCGAGAAAAGAACTCAAAAAAATTATCAGGTCTAATAAGTCCGCTAAGGGTAAGAAACTGTTTCTTCAATCGGCCTCGACAGCACCAAGACGTCTTAAGCTGGTACCAGTCAAAGTATTGGGTATGAAAACCCAAGCTCTCTTCGATTCGGGTGCTGTTCCAAACCTCATTTCAGAAACTTTGGTGACAGATCTAGGTCTCGAAATTACTCCAACGACTCGAAAAATAACTGTAGCGGATGGAACCGTCTCAAAATGCATGGGCACTGTTGACAAGGTTTCCGTGTTCTTTGGGGACTCTAAAGTTGATGTAGACTTTCTTGTCATGCCGGATCTCCCTTTCGATGCAATCATTGGCTGCCCCACAATGGAAAGACTAGGAACATGCATTGACTTGGGCAACCAAATGGTTTCAGTTAATATTGACGGCAGAACCGTGAAGATGCCCCTGGATTTCGACAAAAGCACGCATCCTGAAGATTTAAAAGAAACGGACAGTGAAGATTTCACTTCTAGCTATGACAGCGAAGATTCGGAACCAACTAACACTTTCGGAAGTGGAAAAGGGTACCCTCGGGGGTAATGAACATGGCATGGGACGATTATGATTCCGGGTTTGAAACAGATGACGACTGGATTCTAGGATAAGTTTGAAACCCGAATGTGTTTCTTTTTGCGATGATATCGAATCAAAGGACAGAATTCGGAGCATGAAAGAAGATTACCTTTGCAAAGAAAATAAGAATACGTCGAATTCCATATATGAAGATGTGAGCACGACGGAAGAGGTCCTTCAAAATATTGAGGTTGAGGATCAAGAAGAAAAAGGGCGCCAAATGGCAGAAATCCAAGGAAAAGTGCAGCACCTTCCCGCCCCCGCCTCACTGAAAATATCCGACATGTTAACATCTTCCGAAGTAATTGCATGGAGCGTTTCAGATTTAAGACAAGCAAGTGTACCGGTTACTCACTCGTTCGAACTTACCGACACTCAACCGATTTACCACAAGCCTAGACGTCAACCGCCAAAATATGACCAATTTATCTCAGAAAATGTTACAAGTATGCTGAAAAATGATATTATTCGACCAGTTTCATCCCCATGGTCGTTTCCAGTTGTGGTCGCACCAAAGAAGGATGGAAAGCTGCGTTTTTGCGTCGATTACCGACAACTGAACCAGAGAATGATACCCGATCGATTTCCGATTCCGAACATGGAGGAGATCCTCGAGGACCTGAAGGACGGGAGATATTTCACCTCAATTGACCTTTACACTGGCTATTGGCAGATTCCATTGGATGAAAAATGTAAGGAAAAAACAACCTTTACCAGCAAAGCCGGTACGTTCAGGTTCGAAGTGATGCCTTTTGGTCTCATGAATGCACCAGCTACATTCCAAAGAATGATGAACGAGGTTTTGAAAGGACTTCCATTCGCAAGAGTCTATATCGATGATGTCGTCATATTCTCAGAAACATTGGATCAGCACATCTCGCACGTCAAGACAGTTGTGGAGAGGATATCGGAGTATAGCTTGAAAATTAAGTTGAGCAAATGCTTCTTTGCGAAAACTTCTATCCAATTACTCGGTCATATCGTCGACCAAGAGGGAATTAGAGTGGATCCAGAGAAAACGAAAAAAATAAAGTTGGCACCAAGGCCCGCTTCAAAGACGGAGGTCCGAAGCTTCTTAGGACTGGCCTCATATTACAGAAGATTTATCAAAGATTTCGCCAAGACTGCAGCACCGTTACATGCCAGCACTACGAAGAACGGAAAATTTTACTGGAACAAGGAAATGGAAACTGCATTTCAGGAGCTTAAAGATAAGCTATGTGTCCCCCCAGTTCTCATGTACCCAGATTTCAAGAGACCATTCGTTGTGGAGACAGATGCCTCAGAACGGTCTTTGGGTGCCGTTTTGTCCCAAAAAGATGAAAACGGAAGACTACACCCTGTTCAATTCGCAAGCCGAACTCTGAATGACGCGGAAAAGAGATACTCAGTCTGCGAGAAAGAAGCGCTAGCTGTCGTCTTCGCGCTGAAAAAGTTTCGCGTATACCTTTTATCACTCGAGAAATTTGTCTTGATAACTGATCACCAGGCACTTAAAACAGCATTCCAAAAGAAGGATGTACATCACCGCTTGGCCCGATGGCTCGACATTTTCGCAGAATATCGGTTTGAAATTGTGTATAGACCCGGACGCAATAATCAGCCTGCCGATTACCTATCCCGCTTGAGGGACGCACTGATTCCAAATGAAAAAGCTTCGGAGGACATCGTCGGAGTCGCCGAGTTGCAGTTGCCGAACGATAACGAGTACGAAGCTAATATTCACGGACTGATCAAATTCCTCGATGGACTAGAAATGAGAAAGGTTGATCTTGAACACCGAAATTGGGTACGCAGGAATCAAAAGGCTTTTACATTGTGGAATGGGAAACTTTCCGGCACACTAAAGCCGGTCCCCGACTAGTGGCCCCTTTGAAAGAAAGAATGAAGATCTTGAGGACTTTCCATGATGAGCTAGGGCATTGGGATCTCGAAACAACCAAAAAATTCGTAACTGAGAGATTCTGGTGGCCCGGTATCCATAAGGACGTCTATAACTTCGTGAAAAGCTGCGACAACTGCCAAAAATTCACTCCAATACGGAAGTATAAGACAACTCTAAGTTTTCCAGTTTCCGGTCTCTTTGAAACCTTCTCAATTGACTTCGCGGGCCCGTTCAAGGAAACTTCTTCCGGAAACAAATATCTCCTTATAGGGGTGGAACATCTTACTGGATGGCCAATAGCAGTTGCAGTCGAGGAGGCAAATGCTGAGGTGGTACTGAGATTCATCGAAAAAGAAATAATTGAACCGTTTGGTCTTCCAAAAAGGATCATCTCGGATAACGCCCTTTGTTTTACTGCAACTTCACTGCTTCGTTTTTTGGAAGAGAAAGGATTCAGCTGAAGACCGTTCTCGCATACGCTCCTATGTCCAACGGGAAAGCGGAGAGGATGGTTGGAACCATCAAACGAGCAATATCGAAAACTATGTTGGAGAATGAAATCCAGTGGGAAGATGCCTTACCAAAAGTGTTATACGGCTACCGTCGAAGAAGAGGAAGAAATGGACGCTCACCATTCGAGCTAATGTACGGAAGGGCTCCTAGAATGTTACAGAGAGACATGGAAACAAATATTATCGATGAAGAGAGTAGGGAAGTTGAACTACTGGCCACCGAAGGCTGGAGATCACACCGCGCGCTAACACAGACAAGAAATAAGGATGCAGAACCTGCAGTCAGAACCTTTTCAGTTGGCTCTAAAGTACTTGTAGTACATGGAAAAGCAATGCAGCAGGCTGTGAAGTGGCCGGCCTTCCAAACCAAGTACTCGAACCCTTGCATCGTCACGGAGGAAAGACACCCGCACTATCAGCTCTGTTCAAGCTCAGGGAAGAGATCAAGGAGGGCCATCCATGCACGTCGTCTGGTCCCTTACCATCAGAGGCCTGAAGAATTCCTTCTCACACAGGACTATGCGCAACCACGGGGCATACTCATCTTTAACTATAGAATGATTCCTATGGGAGGAAAAAGGGCCTGGGAATGGATCATCTCGGTTACGCGGGACTACTACGAACTCCACGTAATCATCCATTTCTACATTAATATATGCCTATGTTTTCGTACGTTGAACGGACCATTGCTACCTGAAGAAGATTTCCGACTATTAATAAGAGTTCTATTTTCATTCCAAAACGGAAGGTTCACGGAAGCAGGTCCAGAGTTTGTGGAGGTAATATATCATTACTCTATAGGAAGATATGGAATGGTAGCTGCTGGAGACTTGTCGCAAACGTATCTGAATATTATCCGTCCAATTTACGTATTTCTCAAGAACAACCAAGACGTGCGACTGAGAGGTTACGCCTTACCCCCGGATATGGAATACAGGCTGGTCCCGTATCCTCTATGGGAACCTTACGTTTCTCCGCCACAAATTGGGAACGTTGGAGGCGGCGAGGATCCTCCTGAAGCAGTGATGATGACCAGAGGAGGACCTTCAGGAGACAACAACCCGCCCAGAAGAGGTTCCGGTCGTCCCCCGAGAGGACCTCGTGCAGGTCCCAGTACGTCAGGAGCTGGTCGCGGCCATTCATCGGGACCGTCCACCACAACTTCATCTCTAGCTCTCCTTCACAACCATGCACAGCATACAGTCGGAAGAAGAAGATTATCTTTTTGGCTGCGCAATATCTCCGAGGATGCGAACGATGCGCAGGTCATTTCTTATTTCATGATAAGCATCTGTTTATGTTTTAGGGCGCTACATGGACCGCACTTATCTTACGAAGATTCGTTCTTGATGATGCGCGTCTTCTTTTCTTATCGACATCCATTCCTCCGGCATCTTCCAGAAGAGTTTGCATATCACATATATTTTTTCACTCTTGGAAGATTCGGAAGAGTCACGGAAGAAGAATGTATTCAACCCCACCTCGATGTGATCAAACCAATATATGAGGCTATGCTACAAAGTGAGGTACCAGTAATGCGAACCTACTTTTTAGAGCATCATATTGGTAATCAGTTGCATCCGTACCCGTTTGAGAGACCATACATTTTATCAATAAGACAGCGAACACTAACGGAAGCAGAAGAAGAGCAGTGACGAGTCGGGACGTTCGTCTTGAGCGAGAGGGCGTGATGTGCGCAAATTCGCGCACGAAAAAATCTAGATGAGGACCATGATTGTATACAGTATCGGAATTGGGAAGATATTTTTACAGTTTTTGAATTTGCAAGATATTTTTAATTTGGGTGAGTGTGGCAAATTCGTCGGCTGATTTTTTTCATTTTAGGACACGCTGTCATAGTAGATGTCAGTACAGTTCCAGGTTGTGGGTGATACGACAAGTAGCTCTGAAAGGTCTATATAATGGCCACATCAATTCCCACCCCTGGCCGATGGTGGCTGGCATGGGTATGGCACCTAGATATTTACCTTGAGGAAATATCTTCTAATAGTCTCTCTGGTTCACACGATTACCGTGAATACATTTTATGGTTATTAGTATGTTTGTTGGAGACTTTTGGGGTAGCCAAAAGTCTATATAAGCCGAGTAAACTGCTTCCTTTAGTGGAGGTGAAGCAAGTTGGCAGACAACTTCAAGCCAAGTCCCGAGTAGTAGGAAGTTGAGAGTCAACTTCAGACCCAAGAAAACTTTTTCTTACGCTAGTCGCAGAGCGTCGGTGGTAGACCCTGCCCCTTTTATACTTGCTTGTAGCTTCCTCAACTCTCTTCTATATACACTCCCTTTTGTTCGTTCAACAATACCACGGCAGCACTTTTGTCGCTCGCAACACCTCCTTCTCAGGGTAATTGGTTCTGAGGATCTCTTCCCCGCCGATTTACCCCTATCAGAGCATTCAGCGAGGCGAAATTCCTGGAGAAAAGCCTCGCGCTGTGGGCGTAGGACCGTTGGCCAATGAATGCGCGTTTTCCCCGGATTGAGATGTAGACCGTAGGTGGGTCCCTCGTCGCGGAGAATGCGGAGGGCTTGTCGGAGGTCGGGGAGGGACCCCATCAATGTACCATCATCGGCGTACCATTGGTTGAGGACGATGCCCGTATTTTCTGCAATCCGGCGGATGAGGGGCTGGATCGTCAGTGAGAACAGGAGCATGCTAGCAGGGTCGCCTTGCTGTGTGCCTTGAGCACTCGCGATGGTCGTTTTGTCACGATTCGGCACGATCAACGGTGGTTGCGAGCGTGCATAAATCATGTTGATGAACCGGGCGAGACTTGGGGCGCGCGTGGGCAGCTGGTCTAGCATTGACTGGCGATCAACGCGGTTGAAGGCGTTATTCGCGTCAACGAGAACAGTGGCGGTATCCTTGCGATTAGAGAAGCGACGGAGCAGCATGCGCGTGTCGTGTACGATGGCGTCCATCCCAGCCCTGATGCCGTTAGCCAATTGGAAGGGGGCCAGAAATTGACGAGAATCATCAATGGCGGTTGGGAGGAGTGTCTTCGTTACCACTCTTCGGAGGATCGTTCCTACGGCGATGGGCCGAATCTTGTTAGGTTTGGGCCGCAGAGGTAGCAGGGTTGCTGCAGCCAGGAGCGGCAGGACTGAGGTTGGCAGGTCACCTCTCGCGATCCGAGAAACGAGTTGGGTAAGCACCCCCTTGCCCGTAATACCGGCTTCCGGGCTTACTGGCGTCTGCACGAGCAGATGGAACCAGCGCGCCGGCGTACGATCAGGGCCGGCCGCCGTATCCCGGGAAAGGCGGCGGACGGCGTTCTCAACGGCTTCTGTTGTAACAACAGGCGGCGGTGGGAGGGAGTCTGTTGGGATGGGTGTGATCGGGCGCGGGGGCGCGCGGTGTAAGGTGCGGAGTGCTTCGATGGTTGCAGGGTCGTTCACATCTGCTAGCGGGGCATTGTGAAGCGACCTCATTGCCTTGCCGTAGCGGGCATCAGCACATAGAACTTGCGCTCGCCGCGCCCTGCGCGCGGGGCTGGACGCAGGCCTTGGGCGGTGTTGTTCCGTCCATTCGGTGCGGGCGTGGTGTGCATTCAAGGCTTCAGACCAGAGGGCTGCCCACTCAGTGCCAGTATGGGCCCGACGGATCCGGGAGCTGAGTGCTGCGTGTTGGCCCTTGGGGTGCTGCCATCCTTGTTCTCCTCGTAGGGAGCGGCGCATGACCGCAGTAGGAAGCATGTGGAGATGAAGAAATGCCCGGCGGGTGGCATCATCGCCTCGAGCGTTGGCCGCTGTGCGGATCAGCTTGATGAACAGTAGGATGAAGGGCTTGAGGCATGGGAAGGGAATGTTTTGGAAGATGTCCGCCTCACGAAATGGGGTGCGGAGGACTTCAGGGGGGAAGGAAGGTGAGAGTTGTCTTCGGGGATGGGGGGAAGGGGATTGAGGGATAGAGGAGTCATTGCGATGTGTTGAGGGGGGTGTGTGAGCGATTACGCAGATTGGCCCTGCGGGTCGGTCGACACCGCCACGGCCATTTCACATACATCCTCTGGGGTCGGCACTTCCTTCGTGTCGAGTGCAGCCGGCGGAGCGTCCGGCATGGCGGAGTCCAAGGTAGTCACGGGAGGGGGATGATCGGGTCCGCGGGGCAGCCGACGGTTGGTCGGGGCCTCGCTCATGCCGTGCTGCCGGGAGAGTCGGGAGGGGTGGCACCATGAGGGTGTCGACTCCTTTTTCTTGTGCCGGCCCGGCGGGTTGGGTCGCTGCCGGGCAGCGACGCTTCGTGGCCGACGGGGAGCCGCCGGGCGAGTTAAGGGTTGCATCGTCGTCTTCGGACGGGGTGCCTTGAGGTCTTATGGCGGGCGACGATGTAGGCGGGGTGGCAGAAGGGCGTTTGGGGGCCTGGGACGCGGGAGGAAATTTCGAATATTTAAAGACATTCAATTTAAAATTATAACCTTACGGAATTTTTCATCTTTCTTCACAGTACTCGTTCACTATCGATTAAAAAAAGTCAAGAAGCTTAGAAGGTGGTTCTCCTTTATTCGCGCAAAGAAAAATTTCACGCTACTTATCAATGTCAAGTTTTAACTTATTACAGGACTTTTACCTTTTAAAGTAATTTCATAAGTTAAATTTTTGAACTTTAAGCTCTAAATCGCTTTAAGGACGGGGGAAGGAGCGGCTGGGGTTGCGGTCACGGGAGGGGCCTGGGATGCGGTGGAGGTCGAGGTGTTGACGGTCGGGTCTTGGGGCTTGGGTCGGGAGCCGTGAGGATGGCACGGGTGGCGTTTCTTCTTTCGTTGAGGGCGGTCTCGAGGGCCTGGCGAGATGCCACGAGAGCGTCGCGGAGGGCTCGACGCGTCTCGAGTGGGACCGTGGAGCGCACAGAGGTGCTGGTGATGGCCCGGATTTCTCGGGCAAGCCATGCAGCGGCGCCACGTGCCGCATGGGGCGGGAGGCAGTGGAGTGAGGCGGCCGGTGAGGACGTCGTCACCTGGAGGTCCTTGAATGAGAATTTCATTTGGGCTAGAATGCGGTAGAACCGCGGCAGGGTCGGTTCGGGGATGTAGACGTAGGTCCACTGCCCGAAATGCGGAAGGAGGACGTGGGACGGCATAGCGAGACCGACGTCAGCCGCCGCAGCGAGGAGGGCCTTTTGCGCGTGGTCATATGAGCGGAATGCACGGCTGGGGTCGACGGATGGGGAAATGCCAATGGAGATGACATTTTTCGGGGGGTGGGGAGGAGGCCAGTGCGTGGGCACAGATTCTGGATGGGCCCGACGGAAGAGACTAGGCGTCTGGCCTCGGAACGGCGGGGTCGGCGCGGAGGGTAGGGTCGGCCATGATTATCTCCGCTTCTGCCAGGGTAAGCGGCGGGTTGGTGGGGGGTGGAAGAAGGGTGGAGAGTTCCGGTACGTCGGTGGGGGATAGCTCCACGAGGGTAGCGGTAGGGACCTGAGGCGGCGCAGCGACCGCCGCCACAGCCGCGTAAGAAAGAGGGGGCATGAGGGGCGTTGTAGATATTGTTAGAGGATAGACGGAGGAAGCAGAAGTCGAGGAAATTAGGAGAAACTTTACTTCATTGAGTATCTACGTGTACACTGCAGGACTGACTATACGGCTAAGAACTAACCGGATGTTCCACGTCAGGCACGTGCAGTGGGGCTCGCGATAGAATCGCCATTGCAATAGAAGACCACAGTGTGCAACTAATGCGCTGATAAATACGTCTGCGGATCACTGCTGTGGTTGTGTTGAACTTCTCTGCGATGCGCGGGATGAAGTCTTCGATGAACAGGATAGAGGCGGGGATGGGGCACCCAAGGAGTCGAAAGCCAGGGGCTGAAACTTGAAGTTCGGTTCCTGGAGGGTGTTGTGCGAAGGGGGCGGGATGCGGCGTACCAGTTTGCGCTCCAGGTCTGTGACTTTGTCTCGATGGGCAATGTCGGCGGCGCCGCCGGCCATTTGGGTGGCCCTTGTGCGCACACCTTGTTTGAACGGCGAGACAATGGTTAGGTCGCAGGCTATGGGGCGGACCTGTTGACCAGTGGGCAGGGGGGGGGTTGTATGAGAATGTCCGCAGGACGGATATTCGTTCCCGGGACAAGGAGCGGGACTTCGTATTGGCAGTCCAGGCCCGCGGCGCGAGCAACGTGGTAGGCGAAAACGTTGCGCAGCGAGTTGTGGCGGTGCGGGCGGCCGAAGCCGGCAGGGCAGAGGTCAGCCGCGTGGTCCCGAGTGCGTCCAAAGTTTGATTGCAGTGGGCACAGGTGAGCGGGCGGGAGTCGTCGTATACGGGGAGGCCTAGGTGCCGGCGGAGCATGGTCTGCCAGTGGGCGAGGACACCACCGTAGCGGTTGTGGGGTGAGCGATGAGAAAAGCGGCGGCGGGCTGTTCCGGAACGCCAGGCCACGGATCCGATGTCGAACTTCTTGAGTGCTGTGCTGAGCCGGGTTGGGGTGTGTCAACCATGAGTCGTCGCGCCAGTGGACCTTTGCCTGTGCCTCCTGCTGCACACCATTTAAGAAGGTTTGGAGGTTGGATGGTTTGGCAGCAAGCAGGCATGGGTCAAAGGGGCCGAGGTCGACGGAGTACGGGCGCCCAGGGATACATTGCAGGAAATCACGGATTCGCGGCAAGGCTTGTCGGACCAGGAACGCCCTGTCACCTCGGTATCGGTGACCAGAGACGGCGGCAGAACGTTGCGTGGTATACGATGCCGATCTCTCACGTGCCGGAACCGCGTCGATGATACTAGCTGCGACCGAGCCGTGTAGGAACGGAGAGATGAGGGTAAATCCCTGACCTCCCTGGCGGATGGGTAGCGTGACTTGGTCCCATGCAGTGTCTGTGAGGGCGATCCCGTGTAGCTCCGAGTACGACGACCTCTGCAGGGCGTCAAAGGCTTGTGCAGCGGGGCCGAGTGTTGTGGGTCGGCGAGCCGGAACGCGTGGGTGACGAGGCATGCCGACGCGCACAGCCGGTGCATGTGGAAACGGGCGCGGGGGTCACGAACGTGGGTCAGCAGTCGGAGGATGCGGCGGCACCCATCGACCTTGTCCCGTAGGTATGCATCGGTGAAGGCCCGGTTGCCCATCGGCGCTCCTAGGAGCTCGAAGCCGTCGCGCGAGCACTCGGACAGATGAAAAACCCGGAGGAATTAGAGAAACTTTACTTCATTGAGTATCTATCGTGTACACTGCAGGACTGACTATACGGCTAAGAACTAACCGGATGTTCCACGTCAGGCACGTGCAGTGGGGCTCGCGATAGAATCGCCATTGCAATAGAAGACCACAGTGTGCAACTAATGCGCTGATAAATACGTCTGCGGATCACTGCTGTGGTTGTGTTGAACTTCTCTGCGATGCGCGGGATGAAGTCTTCGATGAACAGGAGAGAGGCGGGGATGGGGCACCCAAGGAGTCGAAAGCCAGGGCTGAAACTTGAAGTTCGGTTCCTGGAGGGTGTTGGGAATTGGAGGAATTTAATGCGTTCAGTATCTACTGTGGACTGCGCACGTCCTAACTATACGGTTAAGATCTAACCGGATGTACTTCGTCGTCCGTGCGCATCGGTGCTCGCGGACAGGATAGTTCGGCGATGGAGGACCACAGGGTGCAACTCAGTCGCTGGTAGATACGGCGGCGGACAATGCCAACTGTCGAGTGACAATTGTAGAAACTTTACTTCATTGAGTATCTATCGTGTACACTGCAGACTGACTATACGGCTAAGAACTAACCGGAATGTTCCACGTCAGTTGGGGAGGAAGTTTAATGCGTTCAGTATCTACTGTGGACTGCGCACGTCCTAACTATACGGTTAAGATCAAAAGGAGGAAGTTTAATGCGTTCAGTATCTACTGTGGACTGCGCAAGAAGAAACTTTACTTCATTGAGTATCTATCGTGTACACTGCAGGACTGACTATACGGCTAAGAACTAACCGGATGTTCCACGTCAGGCACGTGCAGTGGGGCTCGCGATAGAATCGCCATTGCAATAGAAGACCACAGTGTGCAACTAATGCGCTGATAAATACGTCTGCGGATCACTGCTGTGGTTGTGTTGAACTTCTCTGCGATGCGCGGGATGAAGTCTTCGATGAACAGGATAGAGGCGGGGGATGGGGCACCCAAGGAGTCGAAAGCCAGGGGCTGAAACTTGAAGTTCGGTTCCTGGAGGGTGTTGTGCGAAGGGGGCGGGATGCGGCGTACCAGTTTGCGCTCCAGGTCTGTGACTTTGTCTCGATGGGCAATGTCGGCGGCGCCGCCGGCCATTTGGGTGGCCCTTGTGCGCACACCTTGTTTGAACGGCGAGACAATGGTTAGGTCGCAGGCTATGGGGCGGACCTGTTGACCAGTGGGCAGGGGGGGGGTTGTATGAGAATGTCCGCAGGACGGATATTCGTTCCCGGGACAAGGAGCGGGACTTCGTATTGGCAGTCCAGGCCCGCGGCGCGAGCAACGTGGTAGGCGAAAACGTTGCGCAGCGAGTTGTGGCGGTGCGGGCGGCCGAAGCCGGCAGGGCAGAGGTCAGCCGCGTGGTCCCCGAGTGCGTCCAAAGTTTGATTGCAGTGGGCACAGGTGAGCGGGCGGGAGTCGTCGTATACGGGGAGGCCTAGGTGCCGGCGGAGCATGGTCTGCCCAGTGGGCCGAGGACACCACCGTAGCGGTTGTGGGGTGAGCGATGAGAAAAGCGGCGGCGGGGCTGTTCCGGAACGCCAGGCCACGGATCCGATGTCGAACTTCTTGAGTGCTGTGCTGAGCCGGGTTGGGGTGTGTCAACCATGAGTCGTCGCGCCAGTGGACCTTTGCCTGTGCCTCCTGCTGCACACCATTTAAGAAGGTTTGGAGGTTGGATGGTTTGGCAGCAAGCAGGCATGGGTCAAAGGGGCCGAGGTCGACGGAGTACGGGCGCCCAGGGATACATTGCAGGAAATCACGGATTCGCGGCAAGGCTTGTCGGACCAGGAACGCCCTGTCACCTCGGTATCGGTGACCAGAGACGGCGGCAGAACGTTGCGTGGTATACGATGCCGATCTCTCACGTGCCGGAACCGCGTCGATGATACTAGCTGCGACCGAGCCGTGTAGGAACGGAGAGATGAGGGTAAATCCCTGACCTCCCTGGCGGATGGGTAGCGTGACTTGGTCCCATGCAGTGTCTGTGAGGGCGATCCCGTGTAGCTCCGAGTACGACGACCTCTGCAGGGCGTCAAAGGCTTGTGCAGCGGGGGCCGAGTGTTGTGGGTCGGCGAGCCGGAACGCGTGGGTGACGAGGCATGCCGACGCGCACAGCCGGTGCATGTGGAAACGGGCGCGGGGGTCACGAACGTGGGTCAGCAGTCGGAGGGTGCGGCGGCACCCATCGACCTTGTCCCGTAGGTATGCATCGGTGAAGGCCCGGTTGCCCATCGGCGCTCCTAGGAGCTCGAAGCCGTCGCGCGAGCACTCGGACAGATGAAAAACCCGGAGGAATTAGAGAAACTTTACTTCATTGAGTATCTATCGTGTACACTGCAGGACTGACTATACGGCTAAGAACTAACCGATGATGTTCCACGTCAGGCACGTGCAGTGGGGCTTCGCGATAGAATCGCCATTGCAATAGAAGACCACAGTGTGCAACTAATGCGCTGATAAATACGTCTGCGGATCACTGCTGTGGTTGTGTTGAACTTCCTCTGCGATGCGCGGGATGAAGTCTTCGATGAACAGGAGAGAGGCGGGGATGGGGCACCAAGGAGTCGAAAGCCAGGGGCTGAAAACTTGAAGTTCGGTTCCTGGAGGGTGTTGGGAATTGGAGGAAGTTTAATGCGTTCAGTATCTACTGTGGACTGCGCACGTCCTAACTATACGGTTAAGATCTAACCGGATGTACTTCGTCGTCCGTGCGCATCGGTGCTCGGGACAGGATAGCTTCGGCGATGGAGGACCACAGGGTGCAACTCAGTCGCTGGTAGATACGGCGGCGGACAATGCCAACTGTCGAGTGACAATTGTAGAAACTTTACTTCATTGAGTATCTATCGTGTACACTGCAGGACTGACTATACGGCTAAGAACTAACCGGATGTTCCACGTCAGTTGGGGAGGAAGTTTAATGCGTTCAGTATCTACTGTGGACTGCGCACGTCCTAACTATACGGTTAAGATCAAAGGAGGAAGTTTAATGCGTTCAGTATCTACTGTGGACTGCGCAAGAAAGAAACTTTACTTCATTGAGTATCTATCGTGTACACTGCAGGACTGACTATACGGCTAAGAACTAACCGGTGTTCCACGTCAGGCACGTGCAGTGGGGCTCGCGATAGAATCGCCATTGCAATAGAAGACCACAGTGTGCAACTAATGCGCTGATAAATACGTCTGCGGATCACTGCTGTGGTTGTGTTGAACTTCTCTGCGATGCGCGGGATGAAGTCTTCGATGAACAGGATAGAGGCGGGGGATGGGGCACCCAAGGAGTCGAAAGCCAGGGGCTGAAACTTGAAGTTCGGTTCCTGGAGGGTGTTGTGCGAAGGGGGCGGGATGCGGCGTACCAGTTTGCGCTCCAGGTCTGTGACTTTGTCTCGATGGGCAATGTCGGCGGCGCCGCCGTTTGGGTGGCCCTTGTGCGCACACCTTGTTTGAACGGCGAGACAATGGTTAGGTCGCAGGCTATGGGGCGGACCTGTTGACCAGTGGGCAGGGGGGGGTTGTATGAGAATGTCCGCAGGACGGATATTCGTTCCCGGGACAAGGAGCGGGACTTCGTATTGGCAGTCCAGGCCCGCGGCGCGAGCAACGTGGTAGGCGAAAACGTTGCGCAGCGAGTTGTGGCGGTGCGGGCGGCCGAAGCCGGCAGGGCAGAGGTCAGCCGCGTGGTCCCCGAGTGCGTCCAAGTTTGATTGCAAAGTTTGATTGCAGTGGGCACAGGTGAGCGGGCGGGAGTCGTCGTATACGGGGAGGCCTAGGTGCCGGCGGAGCATGGTCTGCCAGTGGGTCGAGGACACCACCGTAGCGGTTGTGGGGTGAGCGATGAGAAAAGCGGCGGCGGGGCTGTTCCGGAACGCCAGGCCACGGATTCCGATGTCGAACTTCTTGAGTGCTGTGCTGAGCCGGGTTGGGGTGTGTCAACCATGAGTCGTCGCGCCAGTGGACCTTTGCCTGTGCCTCCTGCTGCACACCATTTAAGAAGGTTGGAGGTTGGATGGTTTGGCAGCAAGCAGGCATGGGTCAAAGGGGCCGAGGTCGACGGAGTACGGGCGCCCAGGGATACATTGCAGGAAATCACGGATTCGCGGCAAGGCTTGTCGGACCAGGAACGCCCTGTCACCTCGGTATCGGTGACCAGAGACGGCGGCAGAACGTTGCGTGGTATACGATGCCGATCTCTCACGTGCCGGAACCGCGTCGATGATACTAGCTGCGACCGAGCCGTGTAGGAACGGAGAGATGAGGGTAAATCCTGACCTCCCTGGCGGATGGGTAGCGTGACTTGGTCCCATGCAGTGTCTGTGAGGGCGATCCCGTGTAGCTCCGAGTACGACGACCTCTGCAGGGCGTCAAAGGCTTGTGCAGCGGGGGCCGAGTGTTGTGGGTCGGCGAGCCGGAACGCGTGGGTGACGAGGCATGCCGACGCGCACAGCCGTGCATGTGGAAACGGGCGCGGGGGTCACGAACGTGGGTCAGCAGTCGGAGGATGCGGCGGCACCATCGACCTTGTCCCGTAGGTATGCATCGGTGAAGGCCCGGTTGCCCATCGGCGCTCCTAGGAGCTCGAAGCCGTCGCGCGAGCACTCGGACAGATGAAAAACCCGGAGGAATTAGAGAAACTTTACTTCATTGAGTATCTATCGTGTACACTGCAGGACTGACTATACGGCTAAGAACTAACCGATGTTCCACGTCAGGCACGTGCAGTGGGGCTCGCGATAGAATCGCCATTGCAATAGAAGACCACAGTGTGCAACTAATGCGCTGATAATACGTCTGCGGATCACTGCTGTGGTTGTGTTGAACTTCTCTGCGATGCGCGGGATGAAGTCTTCGATGAACAGGAGAGAGGCGGGGGATGGGCACCCAAGGAGTCGAAAGCCAGGGGCTGAAACTTGAAGTTCGGTTCCTGGAGGGTGTTGGGAATTGGAGGAAGTTTAATGCGTTCAGTATCTACTGTGGACTGCGCACGTCCTAACTATACGGTTAAGATCTAACCGGATGTACTTCGTCGTCCGTGCGCATCGGTGCTCGGGACAGGATAGCTTCGGCGATGGAGGACCACAGGGTGCAACTCAGTCGCTGGTAGATACGGCGGCGGACAATGCCAACTGTCGAGTGACAATTGTAGAAACTTTACTTCATTGAGTATCTATCGTGTACACTGCAGGACTGACTATACGGCTAAGAACTAACCGGATGTTCCACGTCAGTTGGGAGGAAGTTTAATGCGTTCAGTATCTACTGTGGACTGCGCACGTCCTAACTATACGGTTAAGATCAAAGGAGGAAGTTTAATGCGTTCAGTCTACTGTGGACTGCGCAAAGAAGAAACTTTACTTCATTGAGTATCTATCGTGTACACTGCAGGACTGACTATACGGCTAAGAACTAACCGGATGTTCCACGTCAAGAAACTTTACTTGTCCTACGCCCTTTATAAAATATGAAATACAGAAAAATGAACGTCGTCGAAAATGGCGAATGCGAAGGGTCTGTAGCTCAATTGGTAGAGTGCTCCCTTAGCATGGGAGAGGTACGGGGATCGAAGCCCCGCAGATCCACTTTTGCTATCAGGGGGCAATCGATGGGCGGCAACATGTGAAGTGGCGCGGCGTGTGCTCTGCCCGATGAATGGGAGCACTGAGTGACTCTGGAGAAAAAGTTGGCCCAGATGATACATGTTTTGTCGCCAACTTTTTTCTTCCTGTGCAGTCCACATTAAGTCCCGATATATTGTACAGGGGGTAAAAGGGGTTTGGTTTCTACAAGTGGTTCGAAGCTGTGCTGTGCATTATATGTACCAATAAACAGTTCAGGGGGAAAGGTATCATTGTTTTACTCTTGGAAGATATACTCGATCTATCCTAAAGCTTTCCAGACAACCGCAATGGACTCCAAAAGGTATGCCGAAACAGTAATGGGGGAGGAGCTACGCTCCCTACAGGGCCAATTTAAGACCAGCCACCAGGCAGGAACATAGGGTGAAATTCCCATTAGCCTGGGCAGTGTGGCGGCGGCGGAGAAAACAGTACGGTGAAAATGGGCGTACTATAGAACGGTTAATAAAGAGTCGCCGCTGCTGCACAGGCTAACGGGAATTTACGCTACGTTAATTTGTGAGTACCCTTCGCACGCTTCTGTGCAACATTGTACAACCGTAAAGATTTACCACCACATGTTTCGCTCGCATTAAACCAACCCAAACATTTCGTGTGTCTATTGATAGGGGTAAATCGTTGGGAGAAGAGATACTTAGAACCAACTACCCCAAGAAGGAGGTGTTGCGAGCGACAAAAGTGCTGCGATGGTATAGTTGAACGAATAAAAAGGATTGTATATATAAGAGTGTTGAGAGGGCTTCAAGCAAGTATGGAAGGGGCAGGGTCTACCACCTGTGCTCAATGACTAGCGTAAAGAAAATGCTTCTTGTGTCTGAAGTTGATTCTCAACTTCCTAACTATTTGGGACTTGACTTGAAGTTGTCTGCCAACTTGCTTGACCGCTCCATGAAGAAGCAGTTTACTCAGCTTATATAGACTTTTGGCTACCCCTAAAGTCCAAACAAAACTACAGAAGGTACCAGGAAATGCATAGAAACAATTTGTGTGGATGATATACTCTAAACAAAAGGTTCTTAAGAAACTAACAATCAATGAGGTCCTCTTATTTCCCATTCTCTAAATCAGATCCAAACAACTCCTATAAAATATCCATGTTGTCTAAGCAGTCCGCACAAATATCTACGAACGGCTCATAGCTCTCTATTCCCTCCTGGGAGACATCTAAACTACTAACGATATCTCCATCCGGTTCCAGCGTCGGCACAACTTGTTCAATACTCTCCAGTTCAGGCCCCACCAGTCCAACACTTTCCATGCCCCCTGTTCCCTCATCCAACTCGTCCTCGTCCTCATCATCCTCCTCTTCCTCCTCTTCCTCCTCTTCATCCTCCTCATCCTTCTCATCCTCCACTTCCTCCCCTCATCCTTCTCATCCTCCACTTCCTCCTCTTCATTCACCTCGTAGGCCAACTCAGGGGCCACCCACTCCTCGAAGGTCTCTCCAGCTCCCTCCTCGATGTCCCACTCCCGCCCCTTACCTACCTTCTCCGCCTCATCCTCAATAAAGAGGCGACGCACGAATTCGATGACCTTTTCTTGGTTTGCCGGCGCAGGTAGTCCTCGCGATCAGTAGGTCCGAAAAGGAGTAGGGGAATAGAGTTTAGGGGACGGGGATGGCGATTTTTGGAAATGACTTTCGAGGGGCGTAGATTGGGCATCTTGGTAGGGTTTGGGGAGTGGGAGGTAATGGAGGGTGTTTTGGGTGTGTCGGGGGAGAGGGATGATGAGAAAAATGATCGGGGATGTTTAAAACTTGGAATAAAGGGGTTTAAATAGGCTCCCGGGCAGGTTCTATAGATTAGGAATAGGTAAAATAAATCTGTAAGGGATTTTGTAGTAATTGATTTGCGCCCTTTTTCTCAAAAAAACGAATTTGGAGGAGGAGGTAAGCGAAAAGGGAAAAAAAACCTTGATTCGGGGTCGATTCAGAGGGTTAGATACAGTATAAAAATATCTAGATAAAATGGAAGTAAATTTGGAGAGGACCGCGGTGATGATAAGCGAGGCTCAGGGAGGACGAGGAAGGACCGGAACTATAAGCAAATTTGGACAAGGAGAGGTATTACAGTAAACTAAAGGTCTGTAGATGACGGCGACAGAAAAAAGCCGTTCCTATCAGCACGCGCCTAACACCTATTCCAGAGGACCTCCGTTCTCAGGATTTGTAAGTAGCTACCCAATTTAGGCCTCGTCTGCGATTACTGTTGTCAGGAAAATTAATTAAACCACCCTATTTAACCCAAACATTTCCCCGCTGAGACTTGCAGCCCTGCGTGATGTGTTTTTTCCACGGCTATTGTAATACAGAAAATGGTCTCCCTCCGTCTAATTCAGCAACTTACAACGATCCCGCCCCTAAATCCGCTCACTGTCCTTTTCAAATTTGCCTGCCATCCTCCCTATATATTTTGGTACAGTATCTTCTCCTCCAAAGCAGCGTTTTACGTCCCTTTTATCTACCTTCTTCATCAAGTTCACTCCTTATGTAGAAATTTCACGCAAATACGCTACTGCAATTTCGATTTAAACTTTTTAGTACCGGCTGCAGTCCGACTCTAAGGTGTACTTAAAACAAATTTTACCCTCCCCTCACACCCTCTTTCTTCCATACACAATCGCTCCACTCCATTTGCAACCAAAATGAATAACCTTCGCCCCTCCGCCCCCATCACCAAAACCGGCCCTATCGCCCCTTGAACGGCCTTGCGCTCGCTGTATATGGCCCTAAGGACGCAGACGACTACCTGCGACGCTAGACTATGAAGAGGATAATCGAGTTTGTCCGCAAACCCTTCGTCGAGGATGAGTCCGAGGATGTACCTGAGGGGCAAGAGTGGGAAGTTGAGGGGGAGTGTGGGGGTTTGGGCGCACAAGAAGTAATCGATGGTTGAACTGATGGTTGATGCTTCCGGTAAACAGGCCGGAGCTTCAGACCAGGGTTTATATAGAAAAAGTACTCAACGACAACAACGGTAAATATCAGGCAGACGATGCTAAATTCAAAGGTGTTCTAGAGGAACAGCCCTAAAGGCACGAAACTAAAAGGGGTTGAAGATTCATGTAGAAACTATCGGGGAGGTTGACAGCAATAAAAATCATGGCAAAGTTCCATTGGTCCAATTGGCAAGAAGACAAAGTAATTGCTGATTGGTGAGGTGGGAGAAGTTTTGAGAACCACGTGAGATCGCCACAATGGCGTCATGTGATTGGTTCGGCACGGGGTGGTATGGGTCTTTTGTTTTACACCGGTTTCTGGGTACAGGGCACAAGTTGCACTGATGTCTTGGTACAGTGTAAATCTTGGTAACGGTTACTGGTGGGATACTGTCAGTGTACTGTAGGGAATTTTGGGGGCACCATCGTTACATCATTCCCCCTGCGAAGAAGAATCGCCCCGATTCTTGTATCTGTATAGCAGATCTTCACAATGTTTGAGATCCTTTTGTGATAACCATGAGTTCTCGTGGTCTGCATATACTTTCCAATTAATGAGATATTTGGTTTTTCCGTGTTATTTCTTGTGGCTGAGAATGGTTTCGACCTTGTATTCTTCTTGTCCATCTTGAACCTGTATAGGTGGTGGCGGCGGAGTTTCTCGATCAAACTTATCTTCAAAGTACGACTTGAGGAGACTAGCATGGAAAGCATTGTGAATTCCTCTATCGATCATTGGTTGGGAAAGAATTAAACGGTACGTAACTCCGTTTATATCCTCAGATATTTCGAATGGCCCACAATACTTCGGGTTCAGTTTTCGAGATCCTGCACCATCTTCAAGAGCTAGGTTTTTTGTGGACAACCAGACTTTGTCACCAACTTTATGAGAAGAAGGTCTTCTAGATGGTTTGTCCCTTTGGCAGTGACAAGAACGAACGTACCGAAGGACATCAGTACGTAGGTTTTTCCAGTAAAACTTCGGTGATATTCTATTGATTGTTTTGGATATTCCCAAGTGTCCAGTATTCGGAGTCGAATGGTAGCCATGCAACAACTTGACTTTCAGCGCTCCTTCTGGTATGCAAATTTTTCCGTGTCTTAACAAAAGCGATCCCTTTCTTTCGAAAGGTGCTTTCGGATCTTTGTATTCGTCTTTGAAGCTTTCATCTCGATGGTAGTCTTTTACAAGCTCTTCGAGATCGGATGATTCAAAAAACGGAACAGAAATATTGTTTGATTCCGAAGATGTCTTCATTATTACTTCTTGGAGTAGCTCCTTGTTTCGATGGTGGGGTGAGGGTACATTCTGGGGTTGTCTTGAGAGGGAATCGGCAACTATATTTGATTTCCCGGATATGGGTATAATCTTGAAATCAAAGTCAACTAATCTTTCCAGCGATCTAACCTGTCTCTGTGACAGATTATCTTGTGTCTCGAGGTATCTCAACGGGTAGTGGTCAGAATGAACAGTGAAAAAGTTCTCATACAAGTATTCTCTCCACCACATTAGGCAGTCGACAATGGCCAATAGCTCTCTTTTGTGGGCTGTATAATTCTGTTCGACATCATTTAAATTTCTGGATGCGAAAGCGACTGGTCTTTTGTCCTTCGCGGTTCCTTGTTACAATACAACACCAAATGCGTATTGGAAAGCATCTGTAGTAACATAGATCGGTAGAGTTGAATCGACATTTCGAAGGACTGGAGCGTTGCACAGTATTTTTTTCAGGGTTTGAAATGATTTTCTTGAGTTTATGTCCAATGAAAACAAACGTTCTATGTCAACTCGGTAAGTGGTTTCGAAATTAAGGAACAACCCTTAATGAACCGTCTATAATAGTTTACAAACCCTAAGAATGACTGAAGATGTTGTTTGTTCCGAGGCGTCGGCCATTCCATAACGGCTTTAATCTTGTTGGGATCCAGAGATATTTCTTCCTGGCATATGATGTGCCCAAGATACTCTACTTCTTTAACACCAAAGACACACTTTGACAATTTCGCGAATAACTTTTCCCTTCTAAGGAGCTCCAATACTTCAGCGATGTGTTTCAAATGTTTTCCCATGTCTTACTAAATATAAGAATGTCATCCAGATATACGATAACAAAAACGTCAAGTACATCTTTAAAAATGTCGTTCATAAGGCCCATGAAAGTCGCTGGGGCATTTGTCAATCCAAATGGCAATACCAGAAATTCGAAATGTCCATATCGAGTTCTAAATGCCGTGAGGGGTATTGAAGATCCATCCAGTCTGATCTGATGATAGCCTGATCTCAGATCTATTTTGGAGAAGTACTTTGATCCTTTGAGCTGATCAAATATATCGTCTATGCGTGGCAGTGGATAACTGTTCTTTACAGTAATCCAATTGAGTGCTCTTTAATCCACAAAAATCCGCAATAAGCTGTCCTTCTTCGTCACGAAGAGAATTGGGGCTCCCCACATGCTCTTGCTTGGTCTAATGAAATCACTTTCCAGAAGCTCACCTAGCTGCTTGCGAAGCTCCCCCATTTCTTTGTCCGAAAGACGTTAGAGACCCTTTTTCTGGGGTTTTGCTTCTTTTTCTAATTCAATCTTGAAATCATACTTCCTCTTCGGGGGAGGCCTTTTGGAAGTCTGTTTGGGAATAAATCCTCGTACTTGGTAAGTATGTCTTGAATCTCTTCGTAATAGGTTTCTTAGAATAGGACTTTGAACTTAAGGGTCTCACAAGTACTGCATATGTCCCATAATTTTTTTTTAAATCATTGAGTATTGAATTTGCGGAAACGAAAGAATTCCATCCTTTCATTGGCAGCAATAACGTAATTTTCGTCCTTATAATTGAATGAAACTTGATTTTCGGCGGTTTCGATAATCGCTTTATGGGATGCACACCATTCTTTCCCAAGGATTGCATCATACCTCTTCAGGGGGCCTATGGAGAAGTACAGTGGTTCAGTGTATTTCTTTATCTGGACGATAACAGGATGCGGTGTTTCCATTAATTTTTATCAATACCATTCGCCATTTCGGCAAGTTCTTCTGATTATTCGGTTTTAATTTTATGGTGATCGCAAAATGATTTGCTGAGGAAATTAACCTCACCGCCGGGGTCGATGAGGATTTTAGCTGGTCCGTTGGAAATGACTCCTTTAACAACAAGAAGTCCGCGGTGGTGGCGTTGGAAGGTTGGGGTAGGTGTGGCCCTAACTAGTTTTTTGGATCTTACCGTTGAAAGAATGAGATTTCCTTGATCTAGAACTGAATGAGGACCTTCGATCAGTTCTTCCGGGCTTTTGGGCAGTTCTTTGCTATTTGTCCTTTCTGTCTGCATCTTAGGTATAGTCCTTCAAGCATGCATCTGTCTCGCACTTCCTTATCAAGCTTCTGTAGATTCACATTTGATGACTCGAAACCAGACTTTACTTCCACGTTTCCAATTTCCATCGGTACAGGGCCATTATTTCCGGCAGAACTTCCATTCAGCACTTTTCCACCAGACTTGGTATTTCTCAGGGGTTCTGAACGCCTGTACGCCGCTTCCACTCTTTCTGCATCCCACATAAGATCGGAATACTTGGTGTATTCTTTCGTGCATAAGGTTTTCCAAATGTATGGTTTAGGGCCGCGTGAATATCTATCTATTTGATCTTTTACTCCAATGTCTGGGATGTCCAATAAGATTTTGTTAAAAGCATCATTAAATTTTGGAACGTCCTTGACCTGTTTCCAGCGAGCCAGTTTGTCTAGGGCGAATTTTTCTTTGTTTATCGTCTCAAAACGATTGAGGAGAGCAGCCTTCAATTCCTTCCAGGTTTGAATTTCCTTCCCCTTCGCACTCTTTGAATAGACCATCCACCATTCATGAGCATTTGCCGAGAGATAGCTCAGAGCAATGTTCATAGTAGCTTGTCGATCTGCTTCACCCAGGTAATTCTCCATCTGCACGCACCAGCTTCCGACGGACCCTTTTCCACCGAAAGATCCCGGTTTATTCTTCTTAGGGGCGTCCTTGTTTTCATTTGGCTACTAGTGTCTATTGGACCATGCTCTGTCCTCATATGAGGCACACTTTGTCCTCATATGAGGACAGTTTCCGTTACATTTTGGAACAGTAAATGTTTTCGAAGCCCAAAATTTTACTGCAAAAAAGGTTTTTTTTGTTAAGTTACTGTACAGTACTTCTTACTGTACATGCCCCCTCGTTTCTAAAACCTCCCACGTTAATACGAACTATATTTCCTTCCAAAATGAAGTCTTTTTCACAGCTTCTTGCGAAGGGCGGAAGCTGGTGAGGGAAAACTGCTCTAGCGTTCACCGCCGTCAACAATCTTGAAAAGTTTGTTTTGATCGGCCATCTGCACTCATGAACTAATGCGGAGGGACAAGAAATGCGCTGAGATAAAAAAATTGTATTGAAAAAAGGTGCTAAAAGTTGTCCTCATATGAGGACAACGGTCCAATAGACACTAGAGGTACCAGTATTGATCCTGACGAGAGATAGTTCATTCTCGAGGGCTCCTACCTTTTGAGCAGCATTATTGAGCTGATTCATAATCAGATCTCTGCTGCGCAGAGATCTGATTATGGGCCTCTGTCAGCTGACGTTGAAGTTCGCTTACAGCTTGAGCGAGAGCCTCTACTGTAATTCCAGGAGTTTCCATGTCCCTTTCCTATTGTTTGATGCGTGGTAACTTTATGGCATCAGTAGAACGGGTGTCCGCAGCAGAATCCGACTATACTGCTAGCTAAGTGCGATAGAGTCACGTGAAACTTTACTTCATCGACTATCTATCGTGTACACTGCAGGACTGACTATACGGCTAAGAACTAACCGGATGTTCCACGTCAGGCACGTGCAGTGGGGCTCGCGATAGAATCGCCATTGCAATAGAAGACCACAGTGTGCAACTAATGCGCTGATAAATACGTCTGCGGATCACTGCTGTGGTTGTGTTGAACTTCTCTGCGATGCGCGGGATGAAGTCTTCGATGAACAGAATAGAGGCGGGGGATGGGGCACCCAAGGAGTCGAAAGCCAGGGACTGAAACTTGAAGTTCGGTTCCTGGAGGGTGTTGTGCGAAGGGGGCGGGATGCGGCGTGCCAGTTTGCGCTCCAAGCCTTTGACTTTGTCTCGGTGGGCAATGTCGGCGGCACCGCCGGCCATTTGTGTGGCCCTTGTGCGAACGCCTTGCTTGAACGGAGAGACAACGGTAAGGTCGCAGGCTACGGGGCGGACCTGTTGGCCAGTGGGCAGGGGCGGGGTTGAATCAGAATGTCCGCAGGGCGGGTACTCGTTCCCGGGACAAGCATCGGGACCTCGTATAGGCAGTCCATGCCTGCGGCGCGAGCAAAGTGGTAGGCGAAAACGTTCCGTAGCGAGTTGTGGCGATGCCGGCGACAGAAACCCGCTGGGCAGAGGTCCGCCGCGTGGTCCCCGAGTGCGTCCATGGTTTGGTTGCAGTGGGCGCAGGTGAGCGGGCGGGAGTCGTCATATACGGGGAGGCCGAAGTGCCGGCGGAGCATGGTCTGCCAGTGGGCCGAGGACACAACCGTCGCGGTTGTGGGATGAGCGGTGAGAAATGCGGCGGCGGGGCTGTTCCGGAACGCCAGGCCACGGATCCGATGTCGAACTTCTTGGGTGCTGTGTTGAGCCGGGTTGGGGTGTGTCACCACGAGTCGTCGCGCCAGTGGACCTTTTCCTGTGCCTCCTGCTGCACTCCATTTAGGAAGGTTTGGAGGTTGGATCGTTTGGCAGCAAGCAGGCATGGGTCAAAGGGGCCAAGGTCGACAGAGTACGGACGCCCGGGCATACATTGCATGAAGTCTCGAATTCGTGGCAAGGCTTGTCGGACCAAGAACGCCCTGTAGCCCCGGTATCCGTGACCGGAGAGGGCGACGGAACGTTGCGTGGTGTACGATGCCGATCTCTCGCGGCCAGAGCCGCGTCGAGGATACTAGCTGCGACCGCGCCGTGTAGGAATGGGGAGATGAGGGTAAATCCCTGACCTCCCTGGCGAATCGGTAGCGTGACTTGGTCCCATGCAGTGTCTGTCAGGGCGATCCCATGTAGCTCCGAGAAAGACGGTCTCTGCAGGGCGTCAAAGGCTTGTGCAGCGGGGGCCGAGTGTTGTGGGTCGGCGAGCCGAAACGCGTGAGTGACGAGGCATGCCGACGTGCAGAGCCGGTGCATGTGGCAACGAGCGCGGGGGTCACGAACGTGGGTCAGCAGTTGGGGGGTGCGGCGGCACTCATCGACCTTGCCCCGTAGGTATGCATCGGTGAAGGCCCGGTTGCCAATCGGCGCTCCAGGAGCTCGAAGCCGTCGCGCCAACACTCGGACAGAGGAAATTCGCGGAGGAAGTCCGTGCGGTCCGGCAGGAGCGCGTTCGGCCAGTGAATGCGCGTCTTCCTCGCGTTGACATAGAGGCCAACAGCCGGACCCTCAGCCTGCAGGAGGCGGAGAGCACGGCGCAGACCCTGGAGTGTCCCGATTAGGGTCCTGTCGTCCGCGTACCATTGATTCAGCACAATGTTGCTGTCCTCAGCGATTTTCCGGATAAGTGGTTGGATCGTGAGGGAAAACAGCAACATACTGGCCGGGTCACCCTGCTGGGTGCCCTGAGCACTCGTGATGACCGTGTTCTGGTGATTCGGTATAAGCAACGGTGGCTGCGTGCGACCGTATATCATATTCACGAAGCGGGCCAGAGAAGGAGCGAGTGCTGGAAGTTGCCACAGCATTGACTGGCGATCAACGCGGTTGAACGCGTTGTGCGCGTCAGTGAGGACCGTGGCAACATGCGGAGCGCCGGAGAAACGGCGAAGCAGGGTCAGGGTGTCATGGATGACCGCATCCATCCCTGCCTTGATACCACTGGCTGTTTGGAATGGCGCGAGTAAGTCTCGAGAGTCATCGATGGCGCTCGGCAGCAGCGTCTTGGTGACGATGCGGCGGAGGACCGACCCCACAGCGATGGGACGAATTTTGTCCGGTCTCGGCCGTAGCGGGAGTAATGTTGCGGCAGCGAGCAGGGGCAGGACCGAGTCCGGCAGTTCTCCACGCGCGATCCGCGTCACCAACTTCGTAAGCACACTTTTCCCTGTCACCCGGCGGCCGGGCTGACCTATGTTTTGACTAGCAAGTGGAACCAGCGTGCCGGTGTGCGGTCCGGTCCCGCGGTCGTACCACGAGAAATACATCGTACAGCCTGCTCTACGGCGTCTGCCGTGATTGATAGTGGAGGAGGAAGGCCTTCTTCAGGAATGGGCGTGATCGGGCGCGGGGGCGCGGGGTGAAGATCACGCAGCGCTTGTATGGTGTGCGGGTCGTTCACATCGGCTAGCGGGGCGTTGTGCAGGGACCGCATGGCCTTGCCGTAGCGGGCGTCTGCACAGAGGGCTTCAGCGCGACGGGCGCGCCGAGCGTCGCTGGAGCCCGAGCCGTAGGCGGGGCGGTGCTGCTGGATCCATTCAGAGCGTGCTTCATGGGCGCGAAGGGCTTCAAACCACAGCGTGTTCCACTCAGCTCCGGTATGGGCGCGTCGGATTCGGGCACTTAGTGCGGCCCGATGACCTTTGTTATGCTGCCAGCCATCCTCCCCGCGCAAGCTGCGGCGGAGGAAAGCGGTTGGCAGCATGTGGAGGTGCAGGAAGGCACGGTAGGTGGCCTCGTCCCCCTTGCGTTGGCGGCGGCTTGTACCAGCTTGATAAACAGGAGAGTGAAGGGCTTGAGACATGGGAATGGGATATCCTGGAAGATGTCCCTTTCCCGGTATGGGGTGCGGAGGATGTCTTCGGGGCTTGGTAAGGGAGAGGCAGCGGAGGAGGGAGGATGGGGTGGGGTGGAGATGTCCATGGGGAGGATGCTTAGGCGGAGGAGCCGTCACCCGACCGCACTCCTTCCATTGCGGACGCACCGACAGCTGGAGGAAGGGGGCAGCGGGGGTCTTGAGTGGGTCCCTGGGTCGGAGGTGGGACATCTTGCATGCCTATGGACGACGGCGGCATGGCGGCGTGTGTGGCGGACTCCCGACCCTGTGGCGCCGAGGAGGCGACAGTGGGCGGCAGAACGGCCGGGAGCGTCGGTGTTGCGGTGGGCACCATCAGGAACTCCGCCGCGGGGGCCTCCTCGGATGCAGCGCAGCGGCGTTTGGTCGCCGAGGGTGAAGAGCCCAGGGATTGCAGGGTGAGGTCGGGGGATTGTTGAGGGGGTGCCCGGGGCGGGAGGGGCGGAGGAGGAGGCCGGTAGCGCGTTGGGGCGCTTGTTGCGGGCGGAGCCAGGAGAGGTCGGGGCGGTGGGGTGAGCGGGGCTCACAACGGGTGGGCGGATGGGATTGGCGGGGGTCTTGGGTGGGACGGGGGTCTTGGGTTGGGCGGGTGAGGGGCGAGCTCGGGCGGCACGACGGGTGTCGATGACGTCGCGAGCGTGGTGGCGCAGGGTCGTTGCGAGGGCCGTGCGGACGTAGGGAAGGACCCAGGAGCGAAGGGTTGGGTCGAGAAGGCGGTTGGCCTCTCGGCCAAGGCGGGTCACGACTCCTTGGGAAGCGGAGTCATCCAGGGCTGCGGCGGTGGCCGCGATGGTCGTCGTTGTGGTTTGCAGGTCCGGAAACATGCACTGGAGGTGAGCTAGGATGGAGAACATCTCCTGTTGGGCAGCATCGGGGAAGTAAATGAACGTCCATTTTCCCACGTGAGGGATGAGGACGTGCGGGGGCAGCGCGGTGTTGGCGAGGGCGGCAGCCTCCTCGAGGAACTGTTGGGCAGCCTGGTAGGAGGCGAAGGAGCGGTCCGGGGTGGTGGCGATGCCCAAGTGGGCGAGTTGCGGGGCGGGAGGGGGCGTAGGCTCAAGCTCCCCGTGCGCGGATTGAGACGACCGTGGGCGGAGACGCCGAGAGCAACGAGCTCCCGAGCACGGGCGAGGGCCTGGGGAGAGGTATTGGCCGGTTGGCCAATGAGCGCTTGAGCCTGCGGGAGGCTCATGACACGTGCGCCAATAGCAGGATCGACGCGTGGAAGCTCGACCTTGGTGATGGGCACTAAGGTGGGGGCGGTTTGTGGGCGGCGGGGCGGGCGTGACGCAACGGCGGCATAGGATGTACCCATCCATGCCGAGCGCGGCGGGGCGCCGGGCGGGCGCGCGGAAGGCGCCGGGGGGAAGGGGGCATAAGGGTGGTGACGTTGAATGTTGGAAAAGTATTTGTTTGTGTGTGTGTAATCTTTACGGAATTTGGAAAAAGCATGTGGGAGAACATGCTGAGGGGGTTTACAGAGAAACTAACATGCGAAGGGGGATGAGAGAGGAACTAATCGGAAATGCATCTGGTAAGAACTTGACGCGCTTGCAACCCATGCAAGCAGAACACAAAGCGCGTGATTAGGAGGTGCAGCTCCCATTGGGAGTGGTGCGTCGACGGGCAGCAGCAAACGTAGAAAGGCGCCGGAAGAAAGTCGCACCCTCGGCCCCAAGGGCACCGAACACATCAATGCCAACAGGAAGGAGTATATCGTTCGTGTAGCAGACTAGACCGTAGTGCGTGTTTTTCGCACTTTCAGCCATTGAGGCAGCTGCGCCGCCAGATGGGGCACACTGGGAAACGCGAGAAGTGACCTGTGGATGGGCCACTGTGACATCCAAAGCGATATCCTTCGGTCGAGGCCATATGCACCAGGGATAAAACGATCTATGCGGAGGGCGGACGAGGGAGAGGACGAAGGGGAAAGGGAGGAAGCAGATGTTCAAGAGAGGCAGAAATTCCAAGCTCCTTACACTAACTGTAATACAAAAAATGTTCCTCCCTTCTTGTAATCCAGCAACCTACAACGATCCCGCCCCTAACTTCTCCCACCGTCATTTCCAAATTTACTTCCATTTTATCCAGATACTTTCATACTGTATTTAATTCTCTGAATCGACCCCGAATCAAGTTCCTTTTCCCTTTTAGCTTACCTCCACCTCCAAATTCGCCTTTTTTGAGAAGAAGGGCGTAAATGCACTACTGCAAAATCCCTTGTAGATTTATTTTACCTATCCATAATCTATAGAACCTGCCCCGAGAGCCTATTTAAACCCCTTTATTCTAAGTTCCAAATGCCCACGATCATTTTACTCATCACCCCTCTCCCCCCACACACTCAAAACACCCTACATTGCCTCCCATTCCCCAACGTCTATCAAAATGAACAACCTTCGCTCCTCTGTCCCTATTTCCAAAAACCACCCTTCCCGTCCCATCAATGGCCTTCGTCTCGCTGCTTACGGGCCAACCGATGCCGACAAATACATCCGGCGGCAAACAAAGAAGCAAATCATCGAGTTCGTTCGCCGCCTCTTCATAGAAGAAGAAGCGAGGGAGGTAAGTGAAGATGAGACTGAGAAAGTCGAGGAGGAGAGCGGGAAGTCCTTCGAGGAATGGTTAGCCCCTAAGCTAGTGTACGAGGCTCGGGAGAAGAATTGGGAGGATTAGGAGGAGGAAGAGGAGGAGGATGGCGAGGAGAAGGAGAAGGAGAAGGAGGAGGAGGAGGATGAGGAGGACGAGGACGAGTTGGATGAGGGAACAGGGGGCATGGAAAGTGTTGGACTGGTGGGGCCTGGAATGGAGAGTATGGATCAAGTTGTGCCCACGACGGAACCTGATGGAGATATCTTTAGTAGTCTAGATATCTCCCAGGGGGAATAGGGAGCTGTGAGCCATTCGCAGATATTTGTGGGGACTGCTTGGACAGCATGGATATTTTAGAAGAGTTGTTTGGATCTTATTTAGAGGATGGGAAATAAGAGGACCTCATTGATTGTTATTTTCTTAAGTATCTTTTGTTTAGAGTATGTCATCCACACAAATTGTTTCTGTGCATTTCCTAGTACCTTCTGTAGTTTTGTTCGGACTTTAGGGGTAGCCAAAAGTCTATATAAGCTGAGTAAACTGCTTCCTCATGGAGAGGTCAAGCAAGTTGGCAGACAACTTCAGGTCAAGCTCCGAGTAGTAAGAAGTTGAGAGTCAAATTCAGACCCAAGAAAACGTTTTCTTACGCTGGTCGCAGAGCGTCGGTGGTAGACCCTGCCCCTTTTATACTTGCTTGTAGCTTCCTCAACTCTCTTCTATATAAACTCCCTTTTGTTCGTTCAACAATACCACGGTAGCACTTTTGTCGCTCGCAACACCTCCTTCTCAGGGTAATTGGTTCTGAGGATCTCTTCCCCGCCGATTTATCCCTATCAGTAACGATGGAGAGCGTTACGCAAGACATTGTGGCGACGAGTCTGCCCATCGTCGTACTTACAGGTGAGGGCGTGTTTGCCCAGGGGATCGAGCAACGGGGCGATGTCATTAGAACGGCGAGCACATACCCGACATCGATCATGACCAGAGAAAATCGCGCGGCCGAGGCGTAGCGAGACAGCCACTATCCAGGCTTGCGAGGACAGATAGGTGCCGCGATGAGGGTGCGGTAAAGTTGAGAACGCGGAACAGGGGGACGACTCACGGGCGGACATGAGGCGACATCTGTCGTGGGCAGAGGATGATCGGAAGATCCGATTGAACGTCAAAATGTGAAGCTCAGACGAGATAGAAGACTGGAGCCGTTCGCCGGGACCGGCGTTTAACATCGCTGAAACAGAGAAGTGGGCGACAGGGAAGCCGAAAGATCTGGGTAACGGGTAGATAATAAAGAGATCGCGGCCCGAGGCACTTCCTCAAGGTGTAGGTCTCCCGAGAATGAGAGTAGATCTGAGAAGCGGCTGAAAACTTCAATCATCGAAGCCACATAAGCGGACTCAGGGATTGAAGAAGCGAGAGAAATGCCGAGACCACCGTAGGAAATAGGAAGGCAGGCTTGCTCCCATTCGGAGTCGGTGCAAGGACCATGAATCTGTGACTCTGTTTTGGAGAGATTTCGAAGAAATCAGCTTCTGCAACAATGGGCACGTGTCATTAACTTTATGGCATCAGTAGAACGGGTGTCCGCTGCAGGATCCGGCTATACTGCTAGCTAAGTGCTAACCGGGTGGTCCACGTCGGCCATATGCAGCGACATACGCGATTCAATAGATTGTGCGCTCGACGACCAGATTGTGCTACTAATGCGCCTATAAATCCGATTGCGGATAACTCCTGTCGACGTGTGGAATTTGTCAGCAATGCGAGGCACCAGTCCCTCTATGAAGCGGACGGTTTCGGGGAAGGGGAACCCAAGGAATCAAAGGCCAGCGGTTGAAATTCGAAATCGGGGCCTGTGTGGGGTTATCGGAGGGCGGGGGGAGTCGACGCGACAATTTTCTCTCCAGGTCCGTCACCTTGTTGCGGTGTGCAATTGCAGCTGCACCGCCCACTTCCCTTGTAGCTCTCGTTCTGATATCGTCCTTGAATGGCGAGACTATGGTAACGTCGCAGGCGATCGGGAGGGCCACAGTGCCTTCCGGGGCTGCTGGTGGGTGAACCAGTATGTCAGCGGGTCGCAGCTCGGTGCCGGGCACGAGGAGTGGGACCTCGAGCTGGCAATCCAGGCCGGCGGCACGGGCGATACGACCAGCGATGACGTTGCGCAGTGAGTTATGCCGGTGTTTGCGACCAAACCCAGACGGGCACAAGTCTACAGCGTGATCGCCTAATATGTCCATTTGGCGTTTACAATGCTCGCAGTTCCGAGGAAGCGAGTTATCATAAATGGGCAGTCCCAAATATCGGCGAAGCATTATTTTCCAGTGCACCGCGGACACCTCCGTGTCAGCCGAGGGATGTGCGTAAAGAAAGGCAGCACCGGGGCCTTTGCGTAGTGCTAGACCGCGTATGCGTTGCCGTACATGTGCATCCGTGTGTCGGTCCGGGTTCGGAGCTCTAGCCCAGTGGTCGTCACGCCAGTGAGCCTTGGCCAGCGCCTCCTGCTGCACACGTTTTAGGTAGGTTTGGATGTGTGTGTGTGCAGTAGCAAGAGGGAGCGGGTCGAAGGAACCGAGGTCAACGGGGTAGGCCATTCCAAGGATGTGCAGGAGGAAGTCTCGAATGTGACGGGCGGCTTGACCGAGAAGGAAAGCCTTGTCGCGGCGGTAGCGTGCGCCGGTGAGCGCGGTGGAGCGGGGCCCGATATGGGCTGCGGACCGCAGTCGTGCCGGTGCTGCATCCATGATACTCGAGGCAGCGGCGCCATCTAGGAACGGTGAGATGAGGGTAAACCCAAGACCGCCCTGATGGATGGGCAAGGTAGCCTGCGACCACGCGTTGTCGCTGAGTTGAACACCATGAAGCTCGGTGATGGAATTTTGCAGCAGAGTATCAAAAGCCTCGGCAGCAGTACGGGCTTCCCGTGGGTCAGCCAGCTTGAAGGCGTGGTCCACTCGATAGATTCTCACCCGTTATGACTTCCGACATATTGATATGACCAACAGCTTGAATATTCAGAATCTCCGCAGTAAATCCATGGCTGACAATGTCGTCCTCACAGATGGGATATGTTTACACAGAGAGGGAAGGACTGGTTGTGAGAGAGTTTGCAGATAGGAATCTTTGTGTGATTGAATATTCTCACTGAACTGTCTCCTACCGCTTTCGTAGCAGCATTGGTGTTACTGTTGTAGTAGTCTAGCTAGGTAGGTTTCCTGGACTACATCTGTGCCTAGTATGGCTTTTCTACTTAAGAGGTTCCTGTGTTGCGATGACTGAAAATAAAAAGAGACAAGCAAGGACTCTGAAAAGCAGTGAACCAACATCAGACAACGTCAATCTTGTGACTAGCTGACGATTTAATCTATGTCTACGTGTGAAGCTCGCTGTAGCATCGCTTGTTGTCTTCGCCATTTCAGGGCGCAATTCGTTTGCGAATCAAGATGACACTAGGGCCGGAAGGCTGTCGAGATAATGTAAAACTGCAAATAGGAAATGGGGTAGATAAAGTCTACGACGGCGCAGGCGCAGAGGTTACGTTCCAGGGATACAACAGCGTCGGTGGAATCGTAAGGGGTGTTGACGGGGCTTTTTGATCGCTACGAGCGACAACACGAAGCGGATTGATCGGCGGTACAGGGAGGAGAATCGGTGCCGTTGTCCGGAGATGCCGAGCAAGGCTGAGTGATATCGGCGTTTGACACCATGACGATATGAGACGCTTTACGCTTTACGAGGGACGCGGGCTGTGGTTGGGCCGAGGAAGAGAGATGCAATGCGAGCTGGACAAAGGAAAGGTGACGGCTGTGCGTGAAATCGAGATTCGTGTCGCCACACAAACCACCATGACCGACTTCAAGCATCTTTGTCTGACACGATGGTTGTTTTTGCGCCAAAAGTGACGAAACGCGTTGAGATGTCCAATGAATTTTGAGGAATGCTGAGTCATTGGGTTACTGTACATTTGATTCAAAATTTGAATCTAAAGTACAGTACAGTGCAGTGTTGTATCGTTTGTCAAATGTCCGACGGCTGCACGAATGGATAAGCGCAACTTGTAACAATTGGGCAGAAACTGCACACGTTTCATTGTGATTCTCAATAAAATCAAAACCTCCGTACGATGCTGTCACCTACTACCGATCGTTCAACAAGAAAGCTTGAAGATGACCTCCAATTGGCAACGTTACAATGCCTTCTACAGCTACCGTACGGTGTCCGTATCATCAAACAAGTGTCAATTCACATCCTCTGTCACCTACGTAATCCCTCCGCACAATCGCCAATGCCCTCATTCACCACATCCCCGCGTCACGCGATACAGAGTCGCACGCGCTCCAATCACCAAAATCCACAAACTGCCCCTTCCAACCGCACAACCCCACCCCCCACAACCTCCACCCTCGTAACCTCCGACCCATCCAAACAGGAGTGCAAACTTCGCAGTCGCCCCCGCTCATAACCACCCTTCCCAACCCCCCCCCCCCCGTCAGACCTTACTTAACCCCCCTTCACCAACTACAACCCCCGCACAGACACCTCAGCTTACCCACCACTATCCCACTCCGCGCACAATCAACACCTGCTACAACACTCCGCCCCCGCCCCAAACCATCCCCTCCACTTCTCCGTCAGCCCGTCGTCACACCCGCACCCACATCCCTCCTCGTCATATTCTCTTCCTCTTCATCTACCCTCCGCAAAACACCCCACCCTACCGTCAAACCACGCACACCATGTCAGCAACAGATCACGAAATTCAAAGACTGATCCAGGAGAATGAAGAAACCTTGCGACACATGGTGGCCTCCCAACAAACCCCCGCCGCACTGAGTTTGTTACGAGAGTTGGAGGCCGTCAAGGTAGAGTACAAGGCCATCCAGAAACAGGAGAGGAGACATATCAGGCGTGCAATTAGAAAGGAGCGCAAGCGACACATGAAGAGGAGGAACAAGCATCGTATCACAAGTGGTGTCCAGGTGGAGCATGTCGCCGATACGTTGACCTTGTTTCAAGATTTGCACCTCTAACTCTGCAGAGTAGCCCGTCGTAAGTGTGAATACATTGACTTGCACTTGACATCATTTGTCAACGAAGAACCGTGTTCTTGAAGAGGCCAGCAGTTAATTATCTACTAATCTGGGTCTTGGTCTCGAACTGCAGTAACTTACCTTCCCGCCTACGGTAACCACCCGATAAATTACCGTACATGTTCCAGTTATCCTGCCAAGCCTCCTCCGATTTGAAAACGTTCAACAACATAAACGCATCCACCACATCGCGCTCCCCGCAAACAACTAAAAACTGCCATCAAACAGCGACCCAGTCTACCGATCACAGTGACCGCGACACACCAAAACCTCCAACCCCATCAATACACAACCTCACCTAACCCCACTCCTATTCACCGTCCCCCAGCTTCCCCGCTTTCGTCATGCGTTTCCTGCACTTCCGTTCATCACCATCGCCACATTGAGGCCTTGATGATTTTCTCAAGCCACCGACAACTCATACACGAACCGTTCGTTGCCTGTGGGCACTGCGCCGGCTTCTGTCGTACCGCGATGTTCTAACAGCAACCACACCCACATGCTCCTTATTTCCTAAACGTCACTCTCGGACGCAAGTTTCGCTGACTACTCCCTGCAGCACAGTCTCGTCTTCAACTCAGCGCTCTTCTCCTCCCTCGTGATACACTCCCTCCCCGCCTACATGGGTACCGTGGTCCACTGCGTTGGGTGGTTGACCTTCTGTCTCAATGCGATTCCCGTCATATTTGTTTTCGAATGCAAACCATATTTGTTTGGTTTTGCAAAGATGGCTTGGAGAGTTGTTTGCTCCGGACTGATTGTGCCGAACGTGGTTATCTCTGCACCGCCACTACTCAGACTGCAAACCGGCGAAATTCGGGACGAAATACGCCGACGTGGATTTCTAAGTTGGCGGTTCGGGATGCCTCTGTTTTGTTCCGCAGCATTAGCTGGTGAGGCGCCCAAGTAACAAACGCAAAGTGAGGTGGGACAGGGGATCACTTTTAGGCACATAGAGCTCCGGAGCTGCCCTAGGTTAGGAAGCTCATGGCGAGGGTGGGTCCACTGCGATCCTAGCTACAGATCCGTTCAAACATGACCGTAATGCACCGCTCCTATTGAATGGGACGGCTGCATGTAAGCAGAGGTGTCAGGTATTGCTTTACTGAACTTTTCCTGGCAAAGGACCGATGCCGAGAAAGTGATACTGCTAACCAACCTCTGGATTCACAAGCGTAAACACCGGTCACGGCCGATGCTAATGTCGACTGCGAGCAATCCAACCTTGCAGCCGCATGTGCTCATCAAGCCCATCACTTAGCCCCAACCGGGGCGCTACGGGCACCACCACTCTTATCCGCCGCCTGCGCCTGAAACTTCTGCGACATAGCCTCTCTCGGGTTAGTCCTATCCGCGCGAGTCTTGCGAGACCTCGGACGCACGGTCTTACGATGAACGGCGCAAGAGACGCAATAATGAAGCTTGGTGTAAAACTTAGGCAAGCCGTAGTCTTCGATGATGCAGGCGTCGTTGAGATCACGTAAGGAACTCTTGTCGACTATGTTGCGGACGGTAAAACGCTTGATGGCCTTGTCCTTGGCGGGTTTGCAACCACAGCCGTCGCAGTCGACTAGATGGGTGTGGTTGCGCCCATGGCGGTTGCGCCCATGGTTACGACGCTTGACGGTCATTGTGGATTGTCGTTGAGTAGGTGCTCGACGGGTGAGAGGAAGTTGCCGGCTTTTGGGGGTGTCGAACGATTCGGTGGGGAAAAGGGTCTCTTTGTGCGCGACGGCAATGTAGGACGTCGTGGAACGCGGGGCAATTGCTGCGGGTTTTCAATAACTTAATTGTGGACGACGGGCGGTGCTATACTGTACGTGGGCTTGTGGTGCATCAAGGCCTTGCTGTACAGTTGTACTCCTGACGAGGCGAGTTTTATTAAAGTTTTATCAAAACTATTGTGGCGACCGCCTGGAGAAATTCATGCTTTACAGTAGGTCAATTATTGATAGGTCCCTGGGTTTTAAAATTGCGAGATTCCCAATAGATCTCCGATGCGGATTTATAGTCAGAAGATCACAAATTCTGTTATTCGGATCAATGAGCCAAATATTGGACATTTTGGAATACATGTTCATTTCGAGATCAAGGTCGTGGAAGGCGCTGGCTCCTGCGTGGGAGGGAGAGAGCGGGTTGACGAAGGTTACGTCGAAATAATCCGTGCCACCGGCAGCTCCCATCGCCCTGATGACCGGCCTTGTCCTGTTTTGGTAGTGTACACCAGGTTAAATAAATGGACGTCGGGCGGCTCTTGAAAGATCATTCCCCAGTAAAGTCATAACAAAGACCCAGCGTTCCTCTGGACGGGATTCGAGACTATACGGAGTGTTGTGGGTACTCAGCAAGGAGACCCGCTTAGCGGGTTGCTTTTCGCTCTTGTACTCCACCCCATTGCCCTGAATATCAAAGAGCTACTGTCGGGATTCCCCGACGAGGACACAGGGTTAGACACACTGCTTTTGGAGCTTTGGTATCACGACGATGGCTATATTGTAGCCAAACACGAGGCTACACTCAAGGTAATCGAGGTTCTGCCTTCTCCTGAGGCCAAACGTCGTGGTCTCCATCTGGCAGTCTCGAAATGCAAAGTATGGTGGCCCACTGCCCCCTCCGCGTCGGTTCAGTCCGCATACCCCTCTGATATACGGCAGGAATACAGTGCTGCGACTTTGGTTTTAAACGCGCTAATTGGCACCCAAACGTTCATGGAACAATACTTCCTGGACCATGTACACTCCCTTGAGCCTTCACTTGACGCTGTCATGAAATTCGAGGACGCACAAGCTTCATTCCAACCACTACGTAACTGCTTTGGGGTCGGCAAAGTGGGATACCTCTTGCGAGTTGTGCCGCCCTCTTGCACGCGGAAAGGGGCCGAATATCTCGACAGCCTAATCGAGAACTGCTGCCGTACTTTAGCGGGTGGAATGCTAGACAAGTCTATGTTCAAGGAGCTGCAGCTGCCCATTAAGCCATTACAGGAGAAGAAGCCGACCTTGGGAATCGGCCTCACCTCTGCGCGAGACGTCGCCGCCGCTTCGTTTCTTGTGTCTAGCGCCGCAACGCAGCAGTTATGCGAGAAGTCTTTGCTGTCCTGTGTTCAAGACCTGACGCAGTACGAGGATGCTACAGCCGCCTGTACTACATGGAGCGCCTCTTGTCGACCCCAGAACGAATTTCGTTTAGCAATTTCTGCTCCTCCAACCCACCATCGCAGAAGAAGCTAACAGATGCAATTCATGTGGCTGCGCAAGAGGCCTTGCCGCTCGGAAACATCCGCACTCTCGCCTTCCGCGTTAGCATGTCCCTCCCGGAGCCAAGAGCTGGGTCTACTGTGCACCTTGCCCTGGATTGAGGACGCACATCAAGAGCAAAGACTTCTCCGTGTGGTTCCAGTACTTTTGCCAAACCCCTTTATTCGCCCCAGGTACCCCTTGCCCAAAAGCAGGGTGTCCTGAAATGCTGGATATCTACGAGCAGCACTTGCAACATTGTCGCTATGGCTGCGAGCGGAATACTCGCCACAACAACCAGGTGACTATACTGGGGAATGATCTTGCAAGAGCCGCCCGACGTCCATTCATTGAACCTCGATTACACTAACAAAACAGGACAAGGCCGGACATCAGGGCGATGGGAGCTGTCGGTGGCACGGATTACTTTGACGTAACCTTCGTCAACCCGCTCGCTCCCTCCCACGCAAGAGCCGGAGCTTTCAACCCACTCACAAGCCTCAACGCAGCCCACACAGAGAAGCAGCGGAAACAGCAAGGGTTCCTTGCTGAGCTGTCTGGGAGAAGCAGGCTCGTTCCTGTTCCCATCTCAACGCTTGGAGGATGGCATCCGGCGGCGTTCTCCGTCGTCAAGGAACTCGCGATAACTGTTGCCACACGCGCAATGGAACAGTTTTCGAAGGTTAGTGGCATTCTTTTACAGCGGTACTCCGCATTGACAGTAACCTCCAATGGCGCTTGGCTGCTGGCTGGCCTCTTTTCCACGTTCTGGTAGATTGGGAGTGCCATCTACAGTTTTCGACGCATTGTACGGTTTCACAATTGGCTTGGCCATTGTGCTGTAATGTATCTACGCTCCGGTACAGATTTACTGGGTACCAACCAACATACAGTATCTACCACAGTAAATTAACCCCCCATTTTCCCAGGGCAGTAGATACTGAATGCATTAAACTCCTAAAACTTGTCTCATAATATGAGCTTCTCAGTGCATTGCCCTTCCTTCTCCGAAGGCGGGTATTGCTCGTCCGTGGTCACAACGTTAGGGCACTCATTTCGTCGCAGTGCACTGCATGGGAGTATTGGTGCAGTACTGCAATGCACTGCACTAACAAAAGGGCAGTAATGGAAAATTTCACTGAAAGTCACTGCTTTAGAACAAATCGCGGTCGGCATGGGACGTAAAGACAAAGTCAAAAGGAGATTGCCAGCGTTATACTGTACTGTACTGTACTGTAAGGAATACTGTACAGCCGTCACCGTCACCTTATCTTGAGCAAAATGCTCAAATGCCTGACAATGCCCTAGGGCCCGGAAGTTGCAAATTATCCTTTTCAGTTATTTGGGAATTCCAGGAACATTCAAATTCATTAAATTTTCAGATATTTTCTTGAAATGAGACTTTGCTGTGCAGTATTCGTGGTGTTCGCACTGAATTTTTGCGCACTATTGCACAACCCAACCTTGTACTCAAATATCTCATGCCGCCCAATCACACCTTTCTCCACGCAGATCACATTCCGCTGTAGAATTTTCTCAGTGACTCGCGCCTTCCTCACGCCTGGTTCTCCCTGATCGATGCCCATCCGTCCTGGAAGCTAGTCGACTTGCAAACAGCAATTGGGGTGCATTCAATCCGTCAAGCGCGTTTCCCTCTCCTTTCTCTCATCCCTCACCGCCTACAATTCTCATGTATCTCTTCTTGAATCCGCTCCACCTCTTTTCCTCCCCTCGCACCCCATTCCCTTCAAGTGACCCATCGTTATCCTCCAATTCCCAATCCACCGCCGTCCGTCCTCGTTGCACACCAGCCGCCTGCGCTCTACCCCGCCATCCCACCCCAGACTTACCAACTGAAGACCTAGTGAGTGATGATGAATACGTCGTTTTGAACGGGTCTGACGTGTCCCGCCTTGTTGAAGAGCTGCAGAATAGAGGGGACGACCAATTGGGTCTGTACGAGGATGATTCCGATGGCACCAATCCCATTTTTGAATCATTTTTGAACTTTGCGGAGCAGCGGAGTGACGAATGGAACGGTCGTGTTTCCAACTCCAATCCGTCTCACCACGCTTCGCCCCTTTCTGTTGCCCCACCTGTGGTCGACAAGGATGATGTTGTCGATTTAACCCCAATGGAGTATTTTCAGGACGAGAATGTAGAATACATGCCCCCCTGGTTGGCAGAGGCCTATTCAAGTGGCCACCATGTAGAATTTGAGAAGGATGCCGACTCTGCAGACTCGAGAGGCCGCACAAAGCGCTTACAAGATATTGTTGAGCGAAAACGTGGTATTGGCAATCAGAAAGTCGGTGTCGATGGAATTGTAGATTGTACTGTGGCCGATGTTGCAGAGGATTATGGACTCATGGTCGAGTTTGTCGTTGATGCTTTGGTTCAGTTTGGCCTGCAGCGCCCAATTATGTTGCAACAAAGCGTCAGAGATTCCATGACAACAGAGGATATCCAACGCCTGGTCAAGTTAGTTGGAAGTTTTGATGCACAAGATATTGTGGATCGCTACTCGGATCGGAGTATTCGGGAGGTGGCTGAGGATTATGATTTGGACGTAAAAAAGCTTATGGACGTGTGCGAGAAGGAGGGCATTTATTTGTGTTCGAAGGAGGAAACCAGATTGGCCGTGGTGAAAGAGGATAGGGTCCTGGATATCCTCTTGAAGGGTGCCCCTATGGTCAGCCATATCCATCACCCTTGGAGGGTCTGGAATAGGGATTCGGACTCACGCATAGTTTAGGATCATTGAAAATTAGAGGGGATCCCAAGACTGATAGACGCTTTTGCAAACAAATATCAAGGACAACTTCGGTCAGCAAATGGCAGGAATATCAGCCGTTGACCTCAGCCGTGGTACACGGGGCAAGGTTACGTGTGAACGACTCGAGGCGGGCGTTCCGTGAGTTTGGAGTAGAAGATTAAATAACTAGAGGCGAGCAAGATCACCGTGGGCTCAGAACGCCGCATTGATTCGAAACCCTTGCTTCCTGCAGCGATGGACGCGGCAGGGGACTTCCTGGTACTATCTCAACAGCAAATGTTATCAAAGCAGAGGTGGTTGCCGCTGCAGTTGACATGCCCAGCCTCCCAAACGCGTTTCCAACATCCAGAATGTTGCTGCCGTCTTCATCGATTTTATCAACGCTATCAGCAGCGTTTATCGGCTGTCGATGCTGGACCTCTACTCCTTGATGCACTCAACCTCGCCATCGACATTAACATACTCCCTAACCACCAAAGAAACAATGCTAAGCAATGCCTGCGTACTCGGAGAAGGGGCCAACATGTTGTTGTCTCTCACAAGCTAGCCTTTCATCCACAAGATCTCGTAAGGAACAGAAGGGTGAAAGCTGCGCAGGGCTTGTATTACCCCAACAAGCCTTCATCAGTTCCCAGGACTGTATGTGTCAACAGCTTCGTTCCTCGTCGACAGTTGCTTGCACGGAAGGGGCCTCCCTCACACAATCCATGATGCTCTGAACCGTTTCCACGTCCACCGCACAACGTCATCTGTCTGCCAAGGGAAGCTGATTGCTCGCATTGTCCCCACTATTGTCCCTTCCCGTGACTATTCAGTCAGAGGACTTCCAAATCACTGCAATCGCCCGCTTCGACTTCTTCCCCATGACGCCGTCCGATAGTTGATAAAACCACCTTCCTCTCCGCTTGAGCAGCCACGAACCCGCATTGGGCTCGCAGTTCTGGGTGCGTTTAGTCCTGCATGCACTTGCCGTCAGCGGCGATAGCAGTTGCGCGCAGGAGTCCAGATAGGGCCTGGTGTTTGCAAAGAGCTGTTTGTGATTTGGGAAGGGATTTGGTAAAGGGAGGAACCGGATAAGGTCTGATCGCCGTGCCTAACGCGAGTGACACAACGCGGTTGGGCAGTCTTTAGCAGAGCAAGAGTCGAGCCAGTAAGCCAGTCGCAGTTGCCCTTGCACGGAGGGCTTACAGCGGCAGTACCAATTACTGGTCGAACATCGAGCGGAAGAGGCGATAGCTTGCGCGGTCGGCATAGTGACACGAGTAGCATTGGAGAGATTGCTCGTGGCGGCGGCAGAGAGCGCAGGAGAAGCATCAGGGCCGGCGCGCAGCGCCACTGGGCGGGACATAGGCAGCGGTGGGAGGAGGCTGGTACGGCTGCAAAGAGTACGGCCGGTTCGAGAGGGAGCGGAGGCGGTGGGTCATGTGGCGACGTGGGCGGGTAGAGCGGATTTCGTAGCGGGTCAGAACGGGGAGTTGCGGGAGGTGCTTGAGATGGCGGGGTGGGGGCAGTGAGGGGTGTCACCTGAGTACGGAGAGGGAGGCGCGGGGAGGTGGATTCTGTTATCCGCCACGCTACGCGCTTCAGGGGATGATCTCACTCAGCAGAGCGACGGGCGCCTGCGGATTCGTACCGGGTGTGGTGCTCGATGAGCTGGTGAATAATTTGGTAGTCAATTGGAGATGCGGATGATGCGGGCGAGCCGGGGAAAGGTTGGAAAGAATGGTAGGAAGATAGCGTTCCTGCAAGTAGATGGCAGGACGGCGGTACATGCATAGGATGATGGGTGAGGAGGAGGCAGCTATTGAACGGCGCCAACTCCGATGGGCTGCGTGGTCAAACTTGTGTAGGACACTCGGAGTTTGGACAGGTCCTTGGAAGTTCCGACGGGGAAGGATCAAAATGGGAAAGGGAGCGAGTAAGGGTGATAAGTCAGGTGTTTCGGCGGGCTGATCTTTCCCAAGTCAATATGCACGATGCGCATGAGCTAGTATAGAGCTGTATGGCTGTTGAGGAGGGCGGGGGGCTGGGGTGCGGAGGGCGAAGCTAGGGGGGGTTTGTTGCGGAAGGAAGTAGGGCTGTGCGCAATGGCACGCCAAGTACTGTAGCGCAACTGCGGGGGTACTGTAGGACCGGCGTTGCCCGTCGCGAGAGAGACGGGAGCAGGGAGGAGAGGGAAAGCGGGAAGAGCAAAGGGCATGTGAACGTGAATTGTCGTCAACCTCATGTTTTCGCCAGTCAGACTATGCTGTGACTATTATATCAAGAACCACTGATTGCGCGGAAGCCATTGCAATTTGGCCATGGGTAGAATGAGAGCAAGCCGTTCGCCCTAGAACATGGTCTATGGTACAAAAGTAACTAACTTTCTATCATTTGACAGACTTGTAATAATCTTTTCCGCATCCAGGGAGAGACCCTTATCGGCGCTTAACAAGATTACGACATTTTTCTCGGAGGATAAAGCCTTTTGGAATCCTGCGAGCAAACTGTCTTCATCACAATAGCAAAGCGCTTGTCGAGCGCCGTTCCCCTCATTCGCCCACTGCGCAACTGCATCTCCAAAAGGGCCATCCGATTCGGCGAGAGTAAACATCATCGCTCGTCTCTTTTCGTGACGCAAGGCCAAAAGGGCCGGCCAGCAAAATTGCTCGATGCATACCGCCATGACGCAGTCGGCATCTATAAACTCCTCTGTTTTCTGTTGAACGGAAAACCCATCGCCCATAACATTACTCAGTTCCAACATCTCACCAGCGAGAGCGGCCTCGCCAACTGCACTTACTTCCGGGACGAAAAAGTCCATCATGGTTCCCTGCCCTGGTGGACGCGTGAAGCAGCAAGGTTCAATGCGACCATCTTCATCTCCCCATGGTTTCAGGAACAGAAACTGGCCCACAGACTTGTAGCCCACCGACGCGTCGGTCACTGAGGTATCAACTGCAATCCTTAGAAAACCATCCCCGGCAGAGGTTACGCTTTCAACTGTGGCAGTCTCATACGATGTAGAGACAAGGCCCCGTTCATTCTCGTACTCACGTTCCCAGGCGGGAATCAGAGCGGCCGCTGGCGAAGAAGCTGTGCTGAAAAACCTGGATCTGCGACATGTTTGTGAGTTTCTGGTGCCGGCAGTGGATTTCAAGCGGGGAATGGAAACAGGCGCGGTGAACGTGAGCACTTTGTCCATTGCCGTACGCATCTCTGGTGCTCGCCAGTTCAAGATGACCGGGTCGCGCGCTTCATATACAGTATTTACTTACTGTAAACAAGCTCGTCAAGATAACTTTAGAGGAAGCAGTCGGTGCAACCGACGCAAAGAGTTGTCGAATTTCCTTTTTAAATTAACGCCACATCGGAACAAAGTTGCCTTCCTTTCAGTGCGGGCAACCCTTACTGTATCGTATTCTTGCATATGCGCCTTGAAAGTAGTAAGGTAGTTTTTTGAGTCCCGTGATTGTCACTTGCTAGGGATTCTGAGCAAGTGTCCTAGTGAAATCATGCTCACTGTTACGAGCTAACCGGATATGCATCTTCGCCATGACAACGTCAGCAGGGGACAGGAAGCCGGATGCAGGACCGACATGGTATTGGATGACCATATACTGTATTGGAGAAACAGTATTTTCCTAGACCTGCAAAGATCCGACCGGCAAATCTGTGTATATTACAGTCAATGAAACGCATAGCAGCGTGTCGTATACCATCAATGAAACGCATAGCAGCATGGAAAGTTGCGTCAAAGGAGTCAAACGCGCTGCACTACAACTTAAAAACCCAGGGCGCGCACTGGATCCTCGGGGAGTTTGAATTGGCGCAGAGATAATATCCGCACAGCCTCACATACCACATCACAGTGAGCAATCTCAGCTGGGACCCCTACAACATGGGTGACCTTGCTGCTGGTCGCGGCTTTCAATGGGGACACGATAGTTGTACCGCACGCAAGGCGGCTGGTGGGCGTCTCGGTGAGCTCTGTCAGGGGCCGCAGTCGGATGGCCGCTGGCCAAAGTGCGGTTCCTTGGACAAGAAGGGAGCCCTCCCTTTGCACTTTGGTTCCATCAAACTCAAGTGACAGCATGTACCGCTCTCATCACATCCCCATCTTACCCGACGCCGGGGCCCAACTCCGTCTGCCGCTTACTCACGGTGTCCACGGATTCCACACCAAGAGTAGCAATCGGCACGGCCTCCCAGGTCGCTTGCTTTATCAGCGCTGCTCCCTATCGCTTATCACGTCCCGTCTGCTCTCGAGTATCTTCCTATCCATGCTGCTCCCAATTTCCTCGCGTTGTCTGTAAATCCCTCCTGCCTCCCCCCCCCCCACATGCAAACCGATGTTTGCGAGCTTCTGTCCAGCCACTCCTATTTCGATGATTACGAACCCGACGTACTCTCGCGTCGTCCTTTGCCCATTCATCACATTCTGTTTCTAACAATGCATGCAGTAATGCATGTGGATCGTTTCAAAGGCGCTCTTTCTGTTTCCTGCTTTTGTGGTGACCAAACCACTTCATGATGTGGAAAGTACTACAGCATAACTTGAGCTGATGTGCGACATTTCTTTACTAAGTCCACTCAAGCAACGATACTTCTTCAATTGCCATTGTCTACTAGTCAAAAGTAAGAAGGCAAAGTAATGTCGCTCTTTAGGCACTGCCAAATTGCGGATGGATTTTTGATATCTCACTGTTCAGCTGGCATCGATTGACAGCGTTCACATAAGCTTGCGCGGACGCCACCACCACATCGATGTTTGCTGCCGCGCCGATGTATTGCCGTCCGGAACCGCCATCCAGTACTCTCACCGATACTTCACCGAGGGCGTCGATACCTTTCGAAACTGCAGAGACATTGTAATCAATGAGGCTCACACTGACAATATTGTCGACTACCCTGTTGATTGCATTGAATGCGGCATCCAGCGGCCCTGTGCCGATGGAGGTCGCAGTCCTCTCTTCATTAGTCTCAACTATGTTCAGCGTGACTGTTGCAGTAGGAATGCAGTGATCCCCACACTGCACTTGAATACGACGTAACTGCACAGTCTCCTTTACCAGGCGAACTTCATCATTCACAAGAGACGCAATATCAGCATCAGACACTTCCTTCTTCTTATCCGCCAGCTCTTTGAATCTCAGAAACGCACGCTCTAGCTCCGCATCACTTATCTCGTACCCCATGTCTTTGAGGCGAGAGCGAAAGGCGTGACGTCCCGAATGCTTTCCCAGCACAATCGAGTTTTCTACAAGTCCAATGGATTGTGCGTCCATTATCTCATAAGTTTGACGATGCTTCAACACACCATCTTGGAATGCCGCTCTCGTGCGCAAACGCATTTGCCCCTACAATGGCCTTATTCGGTTGCACGAGCATTCCGGTGAGATTGGAAACCATTCGGGAAGTTTGATAAATCTCCTTTTGAACAATGTTAGTGAGCGGTGCTTCACTTTCAAGATCCCGGCCCAGGCGCGAGTTGTAATATTTGCGCCTGACGTGCAGAGCCATGACAACCTCCTCCAGAGATGCGTTGCCGGCTCTTTCGCCAATCCCATTTACCGTGCACTCCATCTGCCTGGCCCCATTCTCCACGGCAGAAAGAAAGTTTGCGACGGCCATACCGAGGTCATCATGCCCGTGAACGGAAATAGTGACATTGTCAATTCCCTTGACATTGCTCCTGAGATACCGAATGAGATGTCCAAACTCTGCAGGGGTCGTGTAACCAACAGTATCCGGTACATTAACAGTAGTGGCGCCCGCCTCGATAGCCCTGCTGAAGACTTGACAAAAACTCGGGGTCAGAGCGAATTGCATCCTCAGCTGAAAACTCGACATCCTCGCAAAGGCTTCTGGCATACGTAACCATATCGGTCGTAATCTGCAGAACCTCCTCCCTACTCTTTCTCAGTTTATGAGCCATATGTACATCGCTGGTTGCGATAAATGTATGAATCCTGGAAACGCAGCATACTTCACTGCGTCATAGCAACGAGTAATATCCTTTTCCAGGGCCCTCGCAAGTCCGCAAATGATGGGAGGATCACTTCGTTGCCAACGTTTTCGCAATTTCTTTTACGGCAGAAAAATCACCATCAGAGGCAATCGGAAAGCCAGCCTCGATAATATCGACTCCCATCTTGGCCAACTGACGGGCAATAACCATTTTCTCATCGGCACTTAGAGTAGCGCCAGGACTCTGTTCACCATCGCGAAGAGTGGTATCAAATATCTTGACTCTTTCTGGATCCCTCCCTGTGGCAATGTCATGCTTGGTAGGTACCCGTTTTGGGAGTAGTTTGACGGGAATGAGGTCGAGGGCGGTGCCGGCCTCGCGAAGCTCAACCATGCATGGCTGGGTGAGCGGGCGCCAGAGGGACGATGAACAAGAGGTCTCCGGATGATTGAGGTGCAGGCAGGCAGCCACGTGCTTTGGGAAGGAGGAAGTTAAGGGGAGAGATGTGGAAAATGCAGGATGTGCAACCATGGTAGGTAGTAGATGTTTCTAGCAGATGTACCTTGTAGCTGACGATGACGGCAATGTTATGCAAGGGAGGGCTCGCATGTTGTCGCCCGATTCTGCGGTACAGCTTTATGAAACTGGCGGACGGAAGATCATAGGCACACGTGAGCAAAATAGCATCGCACCGCGGACTCGGCCAAAGTAATGCTGCTGGGGTACAGGCAAGACGTGGAATTCCGTAAATTTTCGGATATATTAGGGTAGGGTCATCATAGACGTCCTCAATGCGGCCAAATGATGGAATAAAGTCTGTGCTGCATGTGCTGGACAAACCTAGACTCAGTCCCACCCAGCGCTTTCAAGGTTGCCATCAGTTCAGGTCCAGACCAACACATCTCAACGTCTAGGGCAACGGTCAGAAAGATTATACCGCTGCACCGCTGGCACTCCAGGTTTCTAGATACTCGTGTGGGCCTAGATTCTCGGCCCTGGATGCACCTGCCCCAGGCCAAATGTCGGCGCCCAATGGAGGAATCGCATCATTGTGCATGGGTGCCATAGCCGTAGAAACCGACTGGAAACCAGCAGCTTTCACACGCTTCGTTATCTTGATACCGCACTCGTTTCAGGAAACTGGACAGTGCAGCCCCCTCTACAATCGTTAGCGATCAATGAACAACCTTGGATATATTCACGGCGTCAGTTTGAGAGCCTACGAACAGTCGTTTCGCCAAAGGAACAGAGAGATCGATTTCACGAAAGAAACAGCAACAAATGACACCTCGGTCTTCTTTACAAATCCGTTGTTGCTAGTACATATCATGGATGTTGGTTGGCCTTTGGCACGCAGCGTCAAATGCTTCCGCATGCGAATATTTACAAGTGCCCGGACGGATCGTCTCGTAAGCCCCTAATTCTCCTGGCCAGGTGAATATCTCTGGGCATGATGGTAACCCTTTTGGCATGGATAGCACACAGATTAGCATCCTCCATGATACCCACCAAAAAGTCCTCACACGCGACTTGCAACGCCTCCAACGCATCCACTCGCCACCTGATCCGAATGATACACACATGCACCACAAATCAACGAGTACAAATACATCACTCCATAAAGTCAGTATCACTCAAACACTCCTCAGAACACCCTACAAACAAACCAAAAACAAACCAAACAGGACAACAACCTACCGAAGCTTATCATGAAAATCGGCCGTCACCTCCTTGACCAACCTAGCAAAGGGTAATCTACGCAACAACAAGTTGGTACTTCGTTGATACTTTCGAATCTCCATGATAGCCCTTGTACCCGGCCGAAAGCGACGCGGCTTGGGAAGACTTCTCCTATTTCTCACCAAAGGCGGCGGTTGTTCCGGCGATACGACACGCTGGAGGGGGTAGACTTTTTCTCGTGACTCGTCGATTGCGTGAGCCGCCAACAGAGGCTGGGGTACGTGGGATCGAACAGCATTAGAGGTGCGCGGGGTGCGCGGGGTGCGCGGTGGCATATTGACGACGGCATGCACTGAGGTGTGGAAGGGTGGTGATGATGGGGCAGGGCTTTGGTGAAAAGGTGGCCAGCGGGGAGGTGGCGAGGGTTAAACAGGTGAGGGAATGAGGAATTGGCGACCGGTGACTTGGCAGTAGTGTTTCGTGGCAAATGGTCACTGTCGTGTCGGCGGATTTGTGCGCTATAAACCGCCATTTTTTTTAGTTGTACTGTACTGTACTGTACTGTACTGTGGTAGTGAATGCAGTTTTTTAGGGGTCTTTTGCACGTGGTGCGGCACTGGGCGGAACGTGGACTTTTCGTTGGTCGAGGGGGGAGGAGCTTTCCCGCCAATGTTGGAATGAGTTGCATGTTTCTTAGTATTTGTTGATCTCTTATGGTATCGTGCAGTACTGCAGCACCCTTGAAGGGCGAGTGGAAAGGTCCTGTACGCTCAACCATCGACCTTTGCCTACAGGGCGCGCTTTGTGGCCCGATTGTTAATCTCTAGCACTTTCGCGCTCTGCTCATGGGACTGTTCCCTCAGTGACTTGCTGACAGCGTCAAACAGGAGCAAATGAAGTGTGACTCGTCAATTTCTGTACAGGTGTTAATTTCATTTCTTAACGTCGGGGCGCTGGCATTTGGGGTTGCAAGTATCAGACTGTTGCGATTTTCGCGACCCTTGGGAGAAATGTTTCCTGCCACCGTTGCAATCATTCTCGTGGTGGCTTGAATTCAGGAATTGCTGATCCGCAGTTTGATTCAGCTGCAGTGCGAATCGTGCGACAGTACATGTACTGTACGCTTTCGAGAATTTTGCACGCCCGTGCAAGATGGCCCAGCATTTCCATTTCCTAGCTCCTGCCCCGCTGAGGGACCGCCCATGCAGTGCCGTTGCTGAGAGAGGGGCACTCTGTCGTCAGACTAATACGTACCCGGCGGTCGGCCCTGTCATTGCCGCTCCACCTTCCTTTCTTTCATCAGTCCCTTATAGGTGCTCAAGTGAATGACCGGCGACGAGCCAACAATTTTCTTGGTGTAGCGACCAGGTAGAAAAAGGGGACCTAGCCAACCATTCATTTTCATCAGTGATTTACCCAAACCTTCCCTCCGATGACCGACCCTCCGAAAGTTTGTGACCAACCCAAACACTACTCGTATCACTCGCTTCAAACTTCTCTGCAGTACGCTTCATTCCTACGATCAAGAGTAGTCCGTTTAGTATGCCGTGACCACCGTCTTCATCAAAATGATATCATACTGAGTAATGCCATTGACTGCTTCCCAGCATCCCTGCAAACTACCAAAAGTTCTTACAGTCCTCACAATCCTCTTTTCAAAACGAAAATCAAATCCTCTGTGCTATACGGCATGAACAAACTTGCGTTATTGTCCAACGTCAGAATTCCTATCCATTCACCCCCAAGTGGCTCACCCCGCTGCAGATGCGCAATGCGATCGAGCAATGCGCACCCTGCATCAGTCTCGCTTTGCTGGCATCCGTGACCATAAATTATCAATAGCCTGCGAATTCTGCACCCAGCTCCGCAGTCCCCAGACAGAGCCGTTGGGGCGGGACCTACCGCCACCACTAGACAGCACTGAGGGAGTGGTTCTTCGCGTCGTCCAACGCTTGAGCCCAAAACTCTGCACCGGGCCCCGACAGAATGTCCCCGTGGCTTCTGCAACTGCTGGCCAACATAAGGGTGAGCCTCGAAGCTAGGGTGACGGACTCCTCGGTGCTAACGGCTGTTGCGACGAAATATGCCCATGTCGACTCCCCCCAAGTGAGACAGTCCCTCTTAACTCCTCTGCGACGCTGCTGCCTATCCAACCCTGGCCTGGTAAGATCCGCCCCATTGCAATTGAGACGGCCCTGCGGCGACTGGTGACAAAGCAGCTCCCCTACTACATGCATTGGAAGGCACGAGGGAATATCTCGCCCACTTGAAAAGGGCCAACGAAGTGTGCTGCTTTGCGGGCTAGACTCCATTGTTCACAAAGTCCGGATACTGGTTTAAAGCGAAGCTGAAGAGGAGGGCCACGCACTCGTCAAAGTGGATGCGCATAACGACTTCAACCGCTCTTCGGGACGGAGGGAGAGATCCCCCACGAGCTTGGTGCGGTTGCGTGTTGTGCACCACGTTAAGCGCACGTGGATAGCCAACTCGTCGAGTTTGTCCGGCGACTCCATCCGAGCCTCTCCGACAGATATGGTGGAATTCCAGAAGTATTGACAGCGGCTAGCCTCGGTACCAAGCCCCATATTATTCACAGCATTCTGTGTGGAGCTTGGTGCGAGTCGCAGACCAAGCTCTTCTGGTAAGATGATCATTGGGCGGGGTTGCAAGCTCCACGCTGCATTCGGAGGCGAAATCATGCGTTTCTCTTTACCATTGGCGGATTATCGGCCGCCAATGGTACATAGAGACGCATGCCGCATCCTTCCTCACTGCATACCCGTCGGCGGCTAGCCGAACGCATGAGGACATCCGGACGGTGATGCTACGTCGGCACCTGGGAGTTCTGTGGTTGATGACACTGCGCCGCTGCGGTGGCGGAGTGCATCAGGCCCATAGACCAGCTTGGAGACCACGCAGCAGATTCATGCAAGGAACTAGGCGGCAATACGTAAGAAAGATATTTGGCAGATAGATGTCCAACGCACGGCGGTCGTCTTTCAACACGAGGAAAACATTCTACTTCCCGCACCGACTGCACGGCCTGCCGACATCCTAGAGCACCCGTGGTCTGAAGCCTCCCGCCCTCGCCGCCTCTCCTTGTGGCGTAAGACGTCACAGTAACGTCACTATTCTGAGAGAGCCCTGTTGTCCATGGAAGCACGTATTGCGCGTGCTGTTGCCAATGCAGCGGACCGACGGAAGAACAGGGATCTTGCCAGCAAATTGGCAGCATTTCTGGTGAAGCAGTGCCAGGACGATCAAGGCTATGATGTAAGCGTGTGCCACTAGCCTTCGACGCGCTGGGTTCACCATCCCCAACGACCTTCATGATACGTAATAGACGGATAGGTAGCCACTCTCGCGACTCGATGCTTGAATGGAGTGAAGATTTCCGTACTTAAAGCAGTGCAGTGCACCTAACGGACTCTCAGACCCCTAAGCACTCCCGCTCCTTCTCTCCTTCTCGGCACGCATGGCTCCACGCATCCGCCTGCATTTCCTTCAGCGAGCCGAGGTTCGCTCTTGCGTACTCTACGCTAGTTCTAGCGCGTTCCCTGCCAGCTGTGCGTTTTTTCAATCAGCTTGCTCTTTCCCTCGCGATAGTTGTACGATCCTCCCCCCAGCTGCGTACCGCATTCGTCTGGAAACCAGGTTGATTCAGATCAGACAGAGCTTTCTAGACTTGGCCCATCTCTGGTAGTACAGACGAAGGGAAAACGACTTTGACGTCTCCAAAAATCTCTACATAGAGTATTAGGATGACGCAATCAAGACAAACTGCTCAAAATTAACAGTTTATGAGAGCACATTGATTCCAGCTTATATCAAAGACAACAAGAAAGCGTTCGTACTACTTTCCCCTTCCTCATCAGAGGATCAATGGACAGAAGGATTCTTGAAGACCATCTAGTACTTCACATTTTCCAAAATCGGTGCTGATGTCAGCAAAAGAAGTTTTTTCCGCTTTTCTGATGCCCTGATACAATCAAAATTATGAATCCTCAAGATGTTAGAGACGAGATAAAAGGCATCCTGTTCAAGGTTTTCTTCGGAGGGTACGAACATGGGAAGTTGGAATCGGTCGAGCTGAATTTCTTCGAGGCCCAAGAGCTTTATGGAGCCAAGATCATGAATTTCATATCGTGCGGGGAAGTAACAGGAGGTTTAGATCACGAAATAGACTCCAGGCTTAGCACTACGGTGTCTTTAATCGGTATGGATACTCATGAGGAGTGTCCGGTTAGTATAGAATGTGTCATTTCTGAAGTGGCGTGGAATATCTTGGAAGGGGTTAGTGACTGATTTCAAGCAAGTTACTTTGAGTTATACGAGAGGATTAAGGAAGAGAACCAGAAGACCATTAAAAATTCTCTTTTAGCAAGGCACCTCCCAGATACGGGCTCCATAATTCATCAAACCGAGATTCGCAGCAAAAAGAAGGGATTTGTGGTGATGAACAAGTTCATCGACAAAAAGTTCAAAAACATCGCTGAAATAATCCTCATGATGTATTGGAGGTTCCAAAAGCATCAAAGCAAATATTTAGTAGTCTTTTTTCCCATGTAGATTGTGCCATCCTTGATGGTCTAGAGGTCCTTCTTCGAGATTTTCCATCCCGCTTCGCGACTTTGAGGGACATGGCATGCAATCCTAGTTATTATATATATATCTATATATATGCATATGTAAAATGAGATCTTCCCTATTTAGAAAGGAGTATCAGCGGGAACGCAATAGTCTAGGGAATATGAGAATTATCTCCAAGCTTGGGATCTGTGAGGGAACATAAATCGGTTTTACTTGTTAGCTGACATTTTAAACGGCTAAGTATCATCCGGTCGAGTCTCTTCATTCTTCTTCATATATGTCCGATTGGAAAATGACCTGCTGGCTCAAGCGCAGTCTTTATAGACGGATAAATGCAATATTGGACGCTGGTTGGGTGCAATTCCTTTCCAAACCTTTTGCTAAAGGTGCATATGTTGAATCCATGATGGCACTTCCCGGTTTCGAGCACTCTACTTGTCTAAGTACGTTGCAAGGAACCAATACTCATTTTGTACTGTGACGAAGAGTACAACATGCGATTCTGAGAAGCATATTTGAATTTTTTTAGGAAAAGAAAATCCGATGAAATCTGGAAAATTGATGATTTACGGCAGTTTACTCTGACTAGCGGCCAAAGTGTTCCTTTGTGAGTGTTCAAAGCCCAGCGGAAAGCTCCCAGTTGAAAGACTAATAATAAAATTATAAGTAGTAGCTCTTGGGCTTTGGTCGCCTCTTCTCCTTCCAAAGAGCGGTCCAGGGAAGGTCTACTCGTAACTCGTGTTCTCATTAGTTTATACTTGTGCCTTTTATTTGATTTTTTCTTTTCATTCGATTTATTTATTTTTCCTTTGAGTAACATCTTCTGTAGCGATGCGCATCTCTCAGACTTTGTGAAATATGGACGAACTTTTTTGTGTGATTTGAAATGGTATGGGTTTAAATATTGGTTCAGATTTATACTCAGTTATCAAGGTAATTAAACATAATTTTAATATATTTTAGGGTAAAGAGGGGGGAAAAAACTAAACCCAGTAAAGTAGATCTGCTTTGGCAGCCTTATGAATTAATATTACGGAAGAATAGGACGAGGGGTATACGATACCAGGCTCAGTTCATGGATTTCTCGTCGGAAATACAGATTAACGTAGGAGCTTAACCAGTACCGCGGATGTGCTACTTTACAAAATTGACACGATCTGAAGAAACGGAAATAAAAGGCAGGGTATTTATTGGAGGATCTAAGGAGTTTCCATGCGGGACCAGGACCTAGAAACTTACAAAACACTTTGGATATAGCTCTTCCCCCCTTTATTCTCGATAAGTTTCAACGTCTTATCGCTCTTTTTCGCACGCAGCGTGAATAGGGACAAGATATCCGGTCTGCGATGCTCTCCAGAGGATTTTGGTATCAATAAGATGGGTTTGGACGGATATGTACGTGGAACTACTCCGAACATGAGGTTGAAAGGCGACATGCATGATGCGAGGCGACGGTGGCGGTAATTGTACATATCATGGGGTTCTATACGAGACAGAAGGCCAAAATTATATCATAAATCACATATACTCGCACAGAAATGGACGTCCTGATATACCCGGCGCCATCAATGTCTGTTGAAGATGAAATGTTTTGTTTTCTTCTCGTTCAAGTGCCCAACTTCGTTCTGGAAAGTCCTTCATATTCCAGAACTGCATTTCATGTCTGGTATGAGGCGAAGTTCACACTTGGTTGGCCTGATCAATTTTACTTTCCCATATCATAAAGTATTTTTCGTAAATTTATTCAAACAGCGATTAGATGTATCTTGCTCTACAATAACTAGCCTTTTAATTTAGCGGGGGACATCGAGCAGAAAGAGCTCAAGCTCAGGGCCTTCCTTGACGGCTGCTGACTCCAACACAGCGACTACGTCTCCTTTGTCGATATCGGAGGCAGATTGGTTGTCAAGCAAATTTGCTCAGGACAAGTATGAAGCTGTTCAACTACTTGCGCGCAAACTGTACTTGAGCTCTACTTCGTACTACGCCGCGAAATCCATCCAACGCGAAAATAGTCTACGCATATCGTTCTTCTTAGAGTCATATCGTAGAGCTTGATAGTGTGTTACTAAATTGAATGGCCCAGTTGATTGAAGTAAATCTCATAGTTTACTAATGGCGAAGATGTAGGCGATATATCTTCTTCAACGGGCGGAATAGTTTCGTTCTGGTGATTTTATATTCCGGCTTGCATTTCGCATGAGAAGATATTTTCCGTCTTAATTCCTCGACCAAAGACGTATTTATCAGCTACACGTTAGGTGTCCGTTTCGATAATAGAGGGCAACTCGAAGTCTGTAAAAGCTATTACCTACGGAGAGATAAGTCTTTTTGAGGTTTTGAAATGCTACTAATCCCTTCCTGTGTATTTGAAACTCTTCTTCCGAGAAGTTCCAGTATGTGAGGCGGCGTATATACCGGCGAATTCTTTGATGACCTTGTGATAATAAACGGCAAGGGTAAGGAAGCTGCGCAACTATGTCTTTTCTTATAAGCTAGTGCTTCTTTTATGTCCTTAATATTTTCGGCATCTACGTGTACTTTATATTTACCGACGCAATGCCGAATCATTTGACCAACGGTTTAGCGATTTACAATTTTAATTTTGAGCTTTAATTCTTTCTTTCGGATTGCTTCGAAGACGACGTGTAACTGCTTGAGAAGCTCCTTTATGTAGCTGGGAAACACAAGAAATGCATCCAAATAGGCACGACGAAAGCTCTTTTTCCACAAAATGAAGTCTAGTATGCACTAAAACGTGTAAGTTGTGCTTATTAAACCAAAGGGAGTTGCATTTCACCTAAAGATGCCGAAGAGTCTGGAAAAGGTGATCAAATATTTCCATACATAAATAATTTGGGTATTTTGACACCCTGCGAAGAGATCAAAGGTTGGAAAGATTGACCTTCTTTCAATTGATGGGATATTTACTTTTTCTAATGGCCACCGGTCGGTCTTCACTTGAAGGTTCAATGTATCGTATTTACGCAAAATATGGGCATGTTGTTCTTTTTTTTACCGTTTCGACAGAAAAATACTAAGCAGAAGATGTTTTTCTCCTGTTCTTGACGTGTAGTGTATTTTTTATCTCCTTACTTACGATTTCGTTGCGGCGTGGAGACATTCGGAGAGAACTGTAGTAAAAGGCGTCGTGCAAATTAGCAAGAACCCGTATGTTGTAGGATCAGATGCGGAGCGAAGTTTATCAATTGTCCACCCTATTATTCAAATATAACGTAGCGGTATATTCATCTTTTCTGAGTCTCTTCAGAAAAGATGAATATACTTTCTTTTCAGATATATCGATGCTTTCCTATTCGTACTAATGGATCTTCACAACTAGTTCTTCAGACTTATCGGAGAAACATGTGCTAGCCTTTGATTCAGAGTTGCATTCTTCACTAGTCTGTGAGCTGTCTTCGACAATTGCTGATTCTACACACCTTCACTGTCGGGCCCAGAGACAGCAAAAATTTCTTGCCAACAAATGTGGAGGTGGACCCTTTCGGTTCCGAAATCCATATTTGCTCACATGCGCAAGAGGATAGGGAGAGTAATAAGCAGGTATAATAGTGGCTTTTCAGATTCAATATGGTCCAGCTTGATCGCTTGGTCTCCAAACGTAGTTGGATACTTAAGTAAGGAGCCAGAAAATTAGGCTCTATCATCATTTGCATCAGCAATCTTCTTCTACATGTATTTAGATAAAGGATAAAGGAAGCGGAATAACTTCGCCCACAATATGTTTGGTACGCATCCGAGCCCAAATTTATCTATACTTCGGTGCAGTAAAACTTGAAATGTACCAATCGCATCAAGCGCGGTTATTTTCCCTCTACGACAGAATCTCAGTCTTTTTTATCATGTAGTCTTCGCATTAGTTTTTGCGGAAATGAGTCTCAGCTGGTGTTTGCGACCCACGAATATGCTTCATGAAGATCTAGTACTTTTAAACGTATTTTCTTAGCTTTTTAGTAGCCTCCTTTCCTCGATTGTTCTCCTTTGGCTTCTTTTTGATACTAAAATTATAGTGTTCTTTTGCCGGAGAAACGGGGACATAATACAGACTTTTGGCAGGTTTTTTATCGAGACAAGATATCGGAACCTCATTAAATCTTTTCGGAGAGGCCATTTCGGGAACTATTTGCATTCAGCGGTTCTCTTTGTCGCATTAATGATTTCATTTACCGCCAAATCACTGTTTGATTTACTTTCCGGGACAAAATTGAACTGAACTATTTCTTGAGCTTCTTACTTCTTTGGTTGCTTTCTAGAAGCACTAAAATATCTGTCTATTGAAGCAGACCAGAAAGTGGATTCTTAACGACCCATCACGTCAAAATTTGCCCACTAGTTTTACTGTTTGGGTGCTTCTACCAATTGACTGCGCTATGGAATAGATCGTTTCAGTAAGAGCATTGAAGAACTCGATTATTCTCCGCGGTGATGAGGAAGACCGGCACCTTTATCTCCCTTCTTCTTCTTCAAAAAGAAGTTGAGGCTGAAATATCTCTGCCAGAGAGTGAACCACATTTAGATGTTTCTGAAGCTGACATACGAACGAACTAGCAAAATTGTCGGTAAAACATCGGCGAATCGGTTAGAGGGGCCAATGAACGCCAGGAGAACCGAGTAGCAATCTTATTAATCATCATGATGGCTGAATAATCTCGAGGTTCATGTAATTGTAAGAACTGCTGTAGCTCTTACTAACTGCCAGTGAAAGTGCAAAGAAGTCAAAACCTTGCGATTTTATCGAAACATTATTTACCGTAGAGGCATTACATCTCCTTCTGTGTGCTGGGATTGTCATCGACTTGAGACCAATTTCTAGAGCTTGACAGATCACATCTTGTGGTTCTTATTTCTTGACTAACAGTTAGAATAACTTCTGGTCGACTACTGCGTTTCTAATTGTTTTTCTACGAGGTACGCATGCGAAGTAAATGTTTTGTGATTGAAGCCAAAAAGGGTGCCGTCCGGATAGTCGAAGAGAGTAGGAGCTTTATTTTGTGGTCGGCTCTAGAAGCTATGATGAAATTTTGTAGAAAAGAGAGAAGTTACGCACATCTATAGTGCCGTAGAAACATTACCCACTGGAATGAGGTACCGGTCCTGCATAGGATACCATGAAAGGGTGGAGAATCCGAAAGGTGGTGGAAAGCAAAAGAAGAGGGAGGAAGGTGTTTACTGGTCCTGGTGGGAGGGGAGAACGCGTCTCCTGTTTTCATGGTACCTCAGTGCTCGTGTATGTCGGGTTTATATACCCGACACACAGAGTTGGACGTCATATATTCACGGCCGAAAAGAGTCCAAAATATTTCAAGATAAAAAATGTCTCGAGGTCACGTACAGTACCTAAACATACAATAGGTACAGTAACATAAGCACTAATGCATACATGGTTGTAGTCAACCCTATTTTTACTAAATCTAACAAACAAATTGAAAAAAACTTGGCTCCATCAACAGCTGAGTTAATCTAATTGTATTGTCCACATAATTGGAGTCTGTACTATTTTGCACTCTGCAGCATGAAATAGACGCGATTAAATCGAAAAAGGCAGAAAGAGTCCGTGTAATAGAACTAGCAGAGTTCCTGTGCTGGCAATAAGAACCCGAGGGATCCCTTAAATTGAGAATAAGTTTCATCTGAGGGTGATGGCTCGGAGTATTGAGCCAAAATTAAAGCAATATCTCTTTCCTAGTGCGTGGAAAGGGTATTGCGAACTTATATAATGCTATATAACATTTCGTTTGGATTTTTTTCTCACATAGAACAGTAACCCAAAGATACGTATTCTATGAACAAAGATGAAAACAATGTTGCAATACAGAAATAAATGACTTATTTGAAGAAATTTAACAAACATGTTCTCAAAGTATATCTTCAAGTGTAGTGATTGTCCCGCCCTTTTATTTTCCTTCTCAAGGCAACAAATCTTCCTCTCCTCCACTCGGTCACGCTACAAATCATCTTATACTGTAGGGCAGTGGTGGCTGGCATAAGTAGGATAAAGTGGAAATAAAAATGTGTGGAAACGTATAGAACTTCATAAAACTATCAAATCAGACCAAACGTTTACATAGATCTCAAAATACTTGGCAACTGAGGCGATATTTGCTTGCCTCAAATAGTCCCTCACTTATACCAGCGGGCGCAGGAATATAGCAGTATATCGCTTCTGCAACCAGAGTCCCTTTTTTGCTGACCTAGTCTCGTCAACAAACCTACCCACGACTGCCCCTCACCACTACACACATTACACTCCGCATTCTTGCTAGGTCACACATCCCCCTCGTCAGCCTTTATTAATTCACAAATTTCTCTCCGTCTGTGGCTTGCACGCGTCGCACCTCTTCCTTTTGCGTACAACGGTGGGCTCCTTGAACTTTTGGCCATTAATATCAGAGAAGAGCCGTTGTGTAGTCTTTTAAAAAAATATACAGAACTCCACCCAGAGCTTTTCATTATATCTAATAGCGCCCTTGGTAGTCAACCGTGCAAAAATTCGGAGTTTACCACTCAAATGCTCTTTCCAAAACGCAACAAGTTTGTCAAATCGAAAATTTTATCCAAAAATGACGAATCCAAATGACCCCTTAAACAGCTCGGAAACCTTGTCAACACTCATGCAACCTTTGTCACGTCAGAGGCTGAGTGTAAGCGACTATTCGGTTCTCTCCGGAGAAGGAATCCTGTCACCAGAACCGTGGTCAGCATCGAAGTGAACACATCTACCGAAGACGTCAGACTTCGGTCACCGTCGATTGCCTATTCAGGACAGGACAGCAATTCAGTTGAAGCTTGTCAACATTAAGCAAGGAGAAGAATTTTGAAGGTGGCCCAGCAACGTCCAATGAAATGGAGGCAGCTGCTGCCGAGGTCGAGCTACCCGAATTGTTAAAATTCAGACGAGGAACCTCGAGAAGAAGCCGATGGGATGGCTGGAGTAGGAGAGCTATTCAAGAAGTGCATGGAAAATTTTGGACCAATCAATAGGTATTACTACCTTTGACTGGATCAACGGCACATCGGCATGGAAAGTATTGGCCAGCAGGCGACTCATACATTCAGGCCATACGAATATGAGAAGACCCGTATGATTCTTTCCTTTGTATGTTTCCCCTCGAATACCTTTTCCACAATCAATGGACTTACAAACCGGAAACTCGCTAATAGTGTGCACATGCATGCAACAGCAGGTGAAATATAAAGTTTTCGGAATTCTCATATTGCTATGCATATTCGAGTTCACAACCAGAAGGTCACTTTGGAGTACACAGTATACCATAATACATTCCATAGGCGATGTTTGGAAAATAAGTTCGAGGAATCGTTTCGAAGCATTGGTCTCATGTATTACATTTAGCCGCTACATAGAAACTGGAAGCGCTGACAAAAATGGTCTTTGGTCAGTGGACTCGTCGATGCCATAAAGCGGAATAGGAGGTGAAGTGTTTCGCCATCGGAGAGAATTTTCGTGGGTGATCGAATGTCGCGCTGCTACGGTATCCGGGGAAATTGGATGTCAGAAGGACTCCCGCACTATGTTGCCATAGACCTTAAGCCAGAAAACGGATGTGAAATAAGACTGCATTCTACGGTGTCAGTGGCATCGCATTGAATTTGGAGATTGTTTTGTCAGCATCTGACAGCAGCAATTGGCGCTGCGCGTCAAATTTCCCTCATGTTTCTGCTATTTTTCTTCGACTGAAAGAGCCTTGGTTTCATTTGCATCGAATTGTTTGTGCAGACTCTGCATTTGCCTCTGTGGCTACTGCAAATGCACTTTTCGAATACGGGTTGAGGTTAAAGGTTGTCGTCAAGAATGGAACAAGGCAGTTTCCTATGTTTTTTTGTCAGGGCTAGAACTTTTTAGCATACTTATATGGTAAGTACGAGGACTGAAGGCCATTCTTCTATAATGGCCGTACTGTGGATTGATAGAGACAGAAGATATTTTGTTAGTAGTTCCGGTACAACTCTTCCGTCAGATCCTATCAGAATATCTCTATGGATGTCTGCTGGTAATGAAACGGTGCTTGTGGAAATGAAAATTCCAGTTCCAGCGATTGCTAGCGCATATTATTAAACGTGCTCCCAGATTGACAGGCATAACTGATGCAGAGAGGATGATCTTGGATTCGGGAAGAAATTAGAAGTCAATGATTGGTCGTTAAGAATTAATACATCTTCGCTTGCAATTTGCATCGTTGATTCATGGCTGCTATACAAAGGTTTGATGGGTGCAAAAATTGAATGTCTCAAAAACATTTTTATGCAAAAATTGTAGAGCAACTCATCGACAATTCATTTGATGCTATTGGCCTCCGCAGATCTGACATTGACGTTACAATCATTCTATTTCCTCATTACCTGTGGAACTGGAATCCACTTGGGGCCAACAGTCAAATGCGTAAAAGAGCCAAGGAGGCTCCAAAGAAAGCGGCTTTTCAAAGCATATGCAACATTTGCAAATCTGACAAGAAGTCCAAATTTCTCTGCTCCAAGTGCCTGAAATTGCACATAGAGGTTTGTATATCCATTCAGAGAAGGAACGTAACTGCTTTCAAAATCACTTACGCGATGTCCACTTTTGTCAATTAGATGGTGCTTTATGTTACTCTGCAGTGATGTTTACTTTTCGATAATTAATTTTTGTAGGCTGAGTGGGTAAAATTGAAAAATATTGATTCGCTGACTATAGCCGCCTACATTCTGATTCGCGTCGTTCGACTTGCGAATTAGCATACTGACTATGGCGTTGTTATCCTTTATGAGTGATCATTTAATTAAACCTCTGCTTATGTTAAGTGGGTGCGCTAAGGAAAACTGAGGTAGTAGCTGTCGCAGAAATGTCGACCTTCCTGAAAGAAGTTTTTGCCCTCCTGTAGAGCGCAGCGAGTCGGACTCACGATTTCTATTTCCATTCTTTACTTGAGCCCATTAGGCCCAAGCGGTTGTTCTTAATGGGGACGAAACTAGTTCTCTTATAGTCATATGATAGTAGTTTTCACGGATTCAGCGTGCTGGTGCATTATTTTAATTAAAAAATCCAGGTATTTTATAACAATCATTTGTACTCATGTGAGTAAATTTGCTTTTCCTTTGGGCACTAGTGGTCGCAGAAGGGAAAAACTCTAGAGTCCTTTATATAGTCCTTATAAGTATTGAGTGCATGTATTTCGAAAATCGAAAAACTGTGGTCAGATTGAGGCGGTTCTTTGATGTTGACTCTTGAAAGGGACCCAAAATTCCTATGCCCACTGATTTCAAGGCCTGCGTCGCACTAAAAATGTTCAGGCAATGGCTTTTCTCCCCAATAAAGTGCTTTTATTCGCACAATACACGTAATTACGAAGATCCACGTAGAAATCTTCTACAATTTTGGCCATTAGTAAGTCACTCGTAGGGATTCTATGAGTCTTTTGGCCAGAGTACCGAAAGCAAGGAATAGTGGCGCGTTTTAGTACTAGGCCTTGCAAAGACCTCGATATCACTCATTTTATTTGGAAGTAGCAGGGCTATTTGTTTCAGCTCAATCAGGCCCCTCGAAGAATTATGAGCACTAGAGACGCTTCGGTTGCTTGGCGAGCAGATGTTGGCAAAAATTTTCTACTTTCCGTTCTTCAATCACTTCATCATATGTGATTAGACTGGAATGCTTTTGGAACTCTACTGGTCTTGATTTTGTTCTCAAAAAGGAAATCGAATAAATTCAGCGTATTAAGATTTTTTACAGTGATCAACGGATTGATCACGAAGTATCTTCTCCGGCTAACACGTCCTCAGGTCTCTGACGTCTCTTTAGTCGACTTATCTATGACATCAACATATTCAAAATAAGCAATGAGATAGATCATCGATATTCTTTACTGCAGTTTTACAAGGGGATCATTTCATTCTTGGCAGCGCGTCCGGGACTGCATTTTCTCAGCCGAGCATATATTGAGAAATAAATGCAAACTCTGCCAACTGCAGCTATCAAATATTCCATCGCTATAGGGTCTGTTTGTATGAGTATCCACCGCATTGAATCACAATTGGTCCGCATGATGAATTTCTTTCCTTCCTCATAGGGTCGAAGTGAAGTTTTCGATCGAAAAAGGATAAATATTATTGTTCAGTGGCAGAACATACTTTTCTGCCTGCGTAAATGTGCGAGAACAGTAGGAACCGGGAAGGCACTTGCCATTTTATTGTTTTTACAATAGGAAATAACCAACTTGGTAAACACCTTGCGTCTGAGTCATGAATGTAGTGACTTACCAATTTGGGCATTGCTATATGATAGGGGTCAAGGGAGCTTCCTTTGGAATCGAGAGGGACTCGTACTATTGTACCGTAGGTTATTTAAAGATTTCTTGATTCATCTCATTACGAAATAAGTAATTGAGAGACTTAGAACTCCAGCAAGCCCGTTTTCAAATCTTTTGTACACGTTACGAGCCCCTAAGAATGAGCAGGGCTCAGTCAATGAGTTAAAAAGAGGGGGTTGGTATTTTTTTCTTGCTACTGCCAAGTTTTACTTCTATGGAAGAACTATATGTACAGAGTATTTCGCTGAAGATCGAAAAAACTCAAACTTTCTCAAACTGGCTGGTATATCTGTGTCTACAAGAGAATCAATATCTGATCCAAATGGTCTGGATATGCCCTCATATATTTCTAAAAGATTATGAATAAATCCAAGAATGAAAGGCATGTATAGCAGCGGATACCCGATAAGATAATATTTAATGCTCTATAGATTGTAGCAGGTAGTTTTTATGTCCAGAAGACATGTGAAATTAGCATTACCCTCCTTGATAAGATGTGAGGGCATTTTTATCGATCTTTATATGACATCAGAGCTTACTAGTAACCTTTAAATGAGTGAAATATAGAAAAACCTACAGTTTCAGCAAGAGAGTCAATAAAATCGTTCATTCAGAGAAGTAGGTAAGAATCATTTACGTTTTTAGCTTTAAGATGTCTGCAGTCCAAGCAGAGCCGCTTCGGAAATCAGGATTAAGAACAGGAATTACAGGCGATGCTGAATCTAAAATAGCCGGTGAAATGACTCCTAGTTCCAGCTAGAGTTTGATTTTCCCTTCTACGAGGGCTCAGCTTGTTGGTCGACGTCTAAATAGCATAGATCTGACCGTCGAGTACCAGCTTCTTCTAATTCAGTCATACTGAATTATAATTAACTGAATTATAAACTTTTAATTCAGTCATAATGAATTACAAGAGGCTGAAACATGCATGAATTCTTTTTCGCAGAGTTTTGTGTCAACCTAAACTCCCTATTCCTGTTTTCAGTCAAAAAATAACTCTCCGATTCATCTGTATTATTCTTCGTCTCCTCTTTTTTTGTTCAGATGAGATGCCAATTAATCTTCCAATCTTGCGCAGTAAGTATATTGGAGTTTTAAAAATGGCCAGTGGATGTAAGGAGACGTAAATTATATCAGGGTGGTCGAAACTTCCTTTGACCCAAGTTCGAGACCATAAATTTGAAAGAAGTCCCTTTTACAAATTATATTACTTCGTTTGCATTTCTTACGTTGTAGCGGGGGCTCAATGGCCATCTTGGTTCCATAAAAAGAAATTGGCTGCAGTTTATATTACTTCTGCTGTCATATTTGTTCCTGCTGTTATAAATAACTCCTAAGTTAGCCTGAAATTATCTTTATGGGGCCTGCGAGGAACCTGCTCTTTGGCGGCTTCCGGGGGGATTTCGAAGTATCTGCATCATTGGTTGCGGTCCCATTTGATATTAAGCTTCTTGTTGCTAATTAGAGTAACAAAGGAACAGAAAAAGTCTCTTCGCAAACAATTAAATAGGATCTTTAGGATCTTTTGACAGCCTTACCGTAATTTTTATGACATCCCTGAACCGAAAGGGATTCTGGTTAGTATCCTTCAGGCGAAGGTCCAGGTCAATTGGGTAGATTGAGGATAATCATTTGGTTGGTAAATCACTTTTCCTATTAGGTACCTTGGTAAGCGTATGTAAATCTTGGCGAGAGTTGGTCGCATCTCAAGAAAGGTTAACCCAAGGTACAGGATAAGTTGGTGTATTGGACATAAGGGCCATATGGAAATAGATCCCTTTTTCTTGGTCTCTTCATCACCCAATTTCTCCAGTACTTCTTCCTTCTTTCTGTATCGGCTGCCACTCACATCCGTTAATGTGGGAAGCAATCTTTCCAGAGAATACTTTTCGCGACTCCTTAAGCAGGTAAAATATTTTTTGAAAGGAGTCATAGGAATCTTTCGATATTTGAACATTGAACCTTCCAAAAAGTACTGGGGCCGATCAGAGGTTAATTCAAGATACTTGAGAATGAAAGATGCTGCCCGACTTTGGGGTTAAATTTCACATTGTCAAAAAGAAAGTTGAGCAAAGCGAACAATTTCTCTCATTACAGGCAATGGCTCTCCAATCTCTTGTACCTGCACAGATTTTTCCTGTACGGCAGTTGGGAATTTATTTGCTCCCGTACTTCTCTCATAAAATCAATTTTAAGAAAATCGGCTTAAGGTGGGATTGCTCTGGAACCTTGGATTTAATCCGTTGCTTATTGCGCGGCCTTTGGACGTAGTCAAAGATTTCAATAATTAATTGAAAGTAGCTGAGAGAATATATATACTGCAATGATATGGGCTATGTTCTCAGATGACAGATTTTCGAGAACATGATTGCCTTTGACGGCCAAATACACGCTTAATCCTGTGAAACTGGGGACCCGCTGCCGCTTGGTGACACTAATCTGGGCCATAGACAGCTAAGACAACGCTACAAAAATTAACGAAAAATTGATACAGTATAGCTCCATTATAGAATGGAAAACAGAGAGCTTTGTTAGCCTCATAATAAAAAACTAGCTTATTATTTGCAAATTCGTTAAGCTTTACAAGAAAAATTTTTTTGTTCCTTTAATCTTCGATTTTAGATTAATTTTGCCACACTTTATCCTTTCCAGTATTTGCCGGTGGGTGCTTTAGTCGATATTGTGTGAAGTTAAGCCATTGAGCACATATTAAATTAATCTTGTGTTTATAGAGTATGTTTCCAAGAAAATTTCTATGGACCCAAATTTTTAAAAATCACTACAGCTTTCTGCAAATATTTGTATGATAAATTGTTGTGATGACTAATTGTGACTCTCTATTGCGAAGAGACACAAGATTGTCCCAAAGCGATTTGTGCGTTTGTAGTGAGGAACTATTCACAGTAATCTACTGTATTTTTCTGTCCTGAACTGTTGTGAATTGGTAGCCATGCCTATAAAGCAACAATTAACACATCCAAAATAATCCAGATTGTACGAATATTGGATCAAAGTTGAAAGACAAAACGCTTAAATGCAATGGGAAGATACATATGCAAAGGCAAGATACATATGCAAAGGCAAGATACATATGCAAAATTCATGCTACAAACAGAGCAAAATTCAGGAGATTAGCTCGTAAGGGGTCTCCACACCACGGAAAATAGTCACTGGCAACCATAACAAGGATATTATTAAATGTAATACCCGATTAGCAAAAATATGACTCAATGCGGCGAAAGCACCTTTTTGTAATATTTAAAAAAAGTCAAATTGTCTCCAGTTCCAGTCAAAAGAATTACTGTGAACCCAGCTCTGGGGCGTAATCAACAACTATACTGTACTGTTTTGAAACGACTGAAGCTTTCGCTCATGGTTACATAGGGCGAAGTGTTATGCGCAGATGTACAAGTGTGGAAGTGATTCAGGACAAAATTCCTGCGTGTTCCGGATCTGGCTCCTCCGCAATTGTCTGCTCTTTGGGGTTTCGCTTTTTCCCTTTTTATATCCTTTCTTGTGAGTCCATTTGCTTTGGACACGCTTGGGTTGCATTCTCCTCTTTTTTGACCTTTCGCGGTCATCGCACACACGGTGGCGCTGACAATTGCATTTGCCGTGTTAATAATTACATATTGGTACAGGTGGCATTAACTCTCGTTTGACATTGCATACAATGGGTTCCAATTGGTCTTGGAGTGCCTAGCATCCCAAAACTGTACTGTAGTATACCACTTTCGTATAGAGCTTAAAAGATGTTGAAGAGCGAACGCGATTGCAGCTGCGCAACGGATATTTCGAAAAAATGCAGTAATTGCATATGCTCTAATTTTTAATTAAATGTCCCTAATTACAGTAACTATCCATCAGGCACCCAAAGACGCGGGTTATCTTACTATCTTGTAAGTATTTGGAAAAACATAGGCGGGAAAGCATAATACCACATTTTCAAACAAAAAACCGAGTAATTACCTAGTTTATCAGTCCGCATGCCTCTTAAACTCTAAACTTCCGCTTAAAACACCGAATGGTAGTATAGGTTGCTAAAGCACATGTTCCATCCCGCAATCACTATGATTTCCCCATCAGCCCAGTCCACTCAGCCACAAGAAGAATACCCCTCCCCTTATCAGCTTTCAGAAAACGATAAAACGAACAGACTGCTATTATTCGTTCAGGCCGCGGTTGAGCGACAATTTGAGATCAAAAACTACCCGGCTGGGCCCCTCGGGACTCCGATGAGCGGCACGATTCCTCAGTCGAGCTTTTGAATGTTTTATGAAGCCTGCGGTAGTGAACCTATACTGTGTATGTATAACTTTAACCCGGAAGAGTTCGAGTATGTATGGGTTTTGTACTACAGCTACGTGATAGCGCGTTACCGTGGGACGAGGGCGAAGAGCGAATTTACCAGTTAGGGAGCGTTTTTATTATGCTTACAGGTCTGAAAATGAGAGTCAGTGGAACTTTCTGGTGCGTGTGGTCGGGAAAATGGTCTAACGTTCGAAACTTTACTAAAGCTTTTTGTTTGCACTTTTAGTGATTTTATGTATGAATCCTCGGTAGAAGCCGTAGGAGAGCAGTGAAGCATAAATTCAATGCGTAGCGAACGAGATTTCTTTCATCATTATAAGTACCCACAGTACGCGAAAGATGTGAAGTTTCAGCAGATATTTAGACCGAGGGGTAGTAATAAGGATTTCAAACTATACTGAAGCGGGAAGCACAAAATTTATGGCTTTAAAGTTAAGGTTTGTATACTACCAAATCGTTTGGTTTTAGTTTGTACGCGGCACTACCCTGCATGGTTCTCAGATCAAACTATTTCAGGAAAATCGCGATTTTCACATTACAAAAATGGAAAAGTCGAGGGAAGGGCGCAAGAATAAGGATCTTGGGGAGCTTTTTGATCGTTACCACTTTCAAGGACTGTTTTTGTAGACAAAGATATCAGGGAATCCCGGAACTTGCGCGTGGATTTACACCAAAAAAACAGAATTGGCGTGTGATTCGTGTGGAGAAACATCGAAACGGCAGGCTTTCCCCCGATCGAGTGTTGGTGTACGAATATTTCGGCAGCTTATCACAACTTTAGACGGTCTCTTCAGCCGAGTGGTGGAGGGCAGAGGAAAGATAAGACAGTCTTTCTAAAGTATGCTTCTCGCTGACTAACATTCAAATTAGTTTGCACCCTCTTCGTAGTGAAGACTTGGACGCCCACCATTTCTTGAGGAATCGCTTTTTTTAAATGGCGCCAGGGAGACCCTTCAGTGAAAAAGGATCCAAGAAAACTGACGGCGCAAGTGTGGGGCAAGGATTGATGTACTACTTCGCTCCGCTGCAAATTCGGGCATTGGCTGGCAATGGATTTTCAACATGTAAAGTTTCTGTGTTTGTGACAAATTTTAGTGTCATTGAATAGCTGTGGTCGAATTTTACGAATAAATAAGGGATTACGGGTATACCGGGATAGCTTGCTCCAACGCGCAAAGTTGTTTCTGGGAAGGGTAGGAGGACCTTAATGACGTACGCTACCGCGAAGGGAGGTGGCGTAGTTCGTCCTTCTTGGAGACTCGTAACAAAGAGATCTTTTGGGCGCACTTCCTGCCCGGAGAGGGGGTATGGTACCTGTTGGATTGACTCAATGGTGAGCCACTCTAATACTAATTACCAAGAAGGGGAACTCGAAACCTTAATGGGACTCCCATATAGAGGCTTTTTCTCTCTTTTAATTTGCTGCTTCGACATTACAATGAGGCAACAGAACACCAGTGAGGAACTTTTCTGCGTCTTTGTTGTATTTTTTCCTTCCGAACGGTGCTCTTCTTGCTTTGTGATTGGTTTCCCGCGTCAGCAGTAATTGGTCCGTACGGTGAAGTATACAAGTAATGTAGTAAGTACTTTGCTTTTTATCTAAATCGCTACCTAGGGGTTCAATTTTTAGTTCGACCAGATAGTTTTAACTGTTCCGACTCGGGCACAGAAGTGGTAAACCAAATTCTTTTCATCGAAAGAACCTCGTCCTGCACGCTGAGTCCCGTGGCCGAAATTACTTACTTGGCGAATGGGAGGTACACGGGTTTGCGGCGGTTGTCCCAACCAGGCCTTTGTTGCAAGGCCAGAAGCGTGGCCCCAAGATCGTCTTTGAGCCTGTTGCACTCTGCTCATGGCAAATGCATGGTGTCATGGAAGACGCGGACTCCCAGATGGCTGTGCCGCATGACTCAACACGTTGCATGAATGTGCAGCTGACCGCGGACGGACGGGCTGCAAGGAAAGATGCAGCAAGTGTGTCAAGTTAGGCGTGACGGCGACTGAGGTGCCGAATCTCTCAGTCGGAGTGTGAGACGGGCCGCGAGGAGTTCTTCCAGTAATCTTGTTGCTAGAACAATTTTCCTACCGAGTCGGACCACCCAAGACATAATACTGTATATTGCAGGTGTTATTGGCGTTGGCAGCGAGATCGAAGGCTACCAAGGATTCTTTAAAAGAGCCTTACTCAGTCCTGAAAGGCGGGTAGCGGCGATCGGGAAAGTCCAAGAGGATATCGTCAAGCTCTTTGTGTCGGTAGGGCCACTTTCCAGAGGCCCCGGTGTCTCGTCACGTGTGAGGGTCAGAGCCGATGCGGTTGGCGACGTATGCGGCAGGGTTCAGCTTTTTTAAGCGGTGTTAATACGTAGGAACCGTGTCGCAGGGAGATTTTCGCCTATTGTCAGACTTCGATGGTCATGGAGACGTTTTTGGATTTGGAGTATTATTCCATCTGATGATCGTCAAATGCCTGGGCAAGGTGGTTTGCCACACTCAGCAGAGTGAGCTTTGCAAGCTATTGGTGTTTGCATGCAGAGTTGCGCACTTGGTGGAGATCGAAACAGATGAGATCGTCTCGAATGCATTCATTGAGCGACAAAAAGTGGTTTAATGCTTGCATTTTACCGTTAAGGAAGCTCTTCATGAATTTGGGAGTTCCGATTGGCGTGCCGAGGATTTGGAGGCCCTCTTTGGAGAAATTCTCGGCGGAAAGGTTCATCCTTCTCTGAGACAGGAGGTGCAGAAGCCGTGGGAACATCCGCTCCTGGACCGGGGTGTAGTTGGGGTTGAGGCATCGTGCGACGCGCAGAGCCACTTCCTCAGTTATATCCATAGGGAGCAGGAGGTCAGATGGGGAGATTAGTGCTTTAGAAATATTTTTTATGCATTGAATTTATAGTAACTGTATAGTGATTACATTTTTGGTTTGTAAGCAGTTTTTCATTTTAACTCTATTGATGTATTTATCTGCTCCGTATTTTCGCCACTAAACAGTAAGCAACGATATATGATCGGATTTTTGTTTGGTCTTCTGGTCAAAACAGCACTACCAAGTCTTTTGGCGATTTAGTCCATAAATTCATGCAAAACTGGCTCGAGATGGTGCCAACACAGCGTCTATTACAGCTCAGCAATAACGCACAGATATTTTACGGTTTTAAGTGAGTAAAATGGTACTGTAGCTACTAGAGCCATTTTTAATGCTTAGCTTGCGTACCGAGTAGCGAGAAAAGTCCAAGAAAAGAATCATCAGCCATCTGACAGAAGTAATCAATTGTTCTTGCCGCTATGAAGGGACGCCAAAACATCCAAGATACGCCCGAGCGGAATAAACACAGCAATAGCCAAAGATGTCTCGCTTGAGAAGGAAGGATGGCCTCAAGGTCAAAATAGTTGGGAGCTATGCTCAGAGCCTGCACCGGAATGCCCCTTTAGTTAGGAGCCGTGGGCTCAAGAAACGGCTGTGAGTAGCAGTTAGATACCTACCATCCTACATTAGCTAATCTACAGTAAACTACATAGTTAGTCATAAAGTGAGTGTCAGGCCCCTAGGGTAGAGTTAGATCTTGGTTGGTGATTAGTATCCCCGACACTTGGACTAATAAGAGGGTATGGCCCGTAGTGGTATCAGGACAAGGACTAAGGTCGTTGGGGCCCTTGGGGGGGAACCACGCGTCTGTTAGCTCACAGTTAGTCTTTAGCATTACAGTTAGGGTTAGCACTGTAAGGAGGTAAGAATAGATCGAATTTCGATCGTCAAAATTAGGCTTTTGCCATCAATGTAGAGGGGCGCGTTCCATTGCACTACACGACTTTCTCTGGCCCATATGTGGCCTAACCGATCTCGAAAAGTTCACGATTTCACAATACGAGGGAATCGCGGTGCTTTTCTTGGACGTTACTGATTACGAGTTGTTGCATGATAAAATTTCGAATGTATTTGGGAAGCACATCGTGAAATTTGCGACGGAATGGAAGGGAACCTTTAAAAAGAGCTTGACGGCGCGCAGAAAGCTAGCAAAGTTCTTCAATGATACTCAAGACTACGGACCGCTGGATACGGACCACTAAAGGGTTATATACCGTACATAATTGTCCTTGGAGAAGGCTTCGACGAGGCGGGGCATATTACACCCGTCCCAAGACAGATGACACGTTATACGTAATTATCCTCTACATGATGGATGGACGCTCCCTTACACCCTCCGGAAACGTATACCTAGATGTCATTGAGGCTATTAATGATTTTCAAGAGCTCATGGCATCTTGAAGATTGATGCTTGGTGAATAAAACAAACTGGAGAGAAGAAGTAAGTCAACGTAGCAATGGCGCCACCAAAGTCTCCCAAAGCTTGAACAAAATAACGTTAGGAAGATGCCCTTTAACCGGTAATATATACGTGGCATAGGTGTAGTCCTTTAGAAACAGAAAGTGGGGGTGAGTAACGCCATACGACATGTACTCTTACACCTAAAATAGCTGGCTTTTAGAGCGTTCCAACACTCTCCATTGACATCTTCCCAAGCCGCCCTGACCCACAGAGAAGGACTTTATCACGCCCGCCTATCAAAGATGCCAAAAGAAACGCAAAATAGCCTAGAAAATCGAGCCCAAATTTCAGGCTTGAAAGAAGCTGATCTATCAATCCAGGCAATTGCTAGGCAGCTTAGTCAATCGCGAGCCGTTGTATCCTCATTTCTAAAGAGCCCAGCAACCTATGGCACCAGAAAGGTCCGAGCGAATCGTAAGAAAATGACTGTAAGGGATGAACAACGATTGCTTAGGGCATCAAGAGATTCCACAAAGAGCTCAAGAACTTTAAGAAATGAACTCAACTTCCCCATTTTCTCAAGCCGAACAAGGGCACACCTGAATGGTTCAGGATTTACACATCATAAAAAATTAAGAGGCAGTCTCCACTTCAACAGAGTTACCGGGATGCTCGTATTAAATTTGCAAGGAGTCATTCAGACAAGAGCGCGAATTGGTGGGGAAAGGTCGTTTGGAGCAATGAAAAAAGATTCAACTGCGATGGACCGGACAGCATTCAGTGCTACAGGCACGATTTGAGGCACAAAGAATTGGTTCTGTCTAACCGGCAGCATGGAGGGAATAGAGTAATGGTTTGGGCATTTTTTTTGCGCACATAAAAGGACGAAACTAGTGAAGGTAAGTGTTCGGTTAAATGGAGGGGAATATGTGAAGATATTAGAGAAGGAATTGCTTGACTGGGCCGATGAAGAATTGCCAATTGGATGGATATTCCAGCAGGATAATGCCCCCGTCCATGTGTTCAAAGTAGCTGAAAAGTGGTTTCAAGATCAAGGAATAACTGTTCTAGAGTGGTCAGCGCGTTCTCCAGATTTAAACCCCATACAAAACATTTGGAGCATACCGCCCAGGGCTTTGTATGCCAATTCAAGGCAATTTTCTACAGTCGATTGTGGGTGTCTGGAAACCAATGGGATAGATCGGATATATCTTCCAAGAGTAAACACCCAAACCTTATCCCTATTTTCTACTGTGCAGGAACTCATGGATTGCATCACTTAATGTTGGGACAATATTGACCCTAATATTCCCGACGGCTGGTGAATTCAATGCACAATCGTTGCATTGAAGTCAATGCGAGACAGGGCGGAATGGCAGATTACTTAGTTTTGTTTACAGTTTTAGTCATAGCCGATAAGGCGTAGAGTGTCGTATGGCATCAGTCACCCCCATTTTTAGAGATGATGCACTATTCTCGCCAAGTTATCTGAATTTCCATGTTTGTACGTTTTTTACATAAAAAGGGCGTACGGATCGATTGCCACCATTATTTTTTAACAAAACTAAAGAGAAACATCATAAACTGAGGAATTTGGGGGTGTCGTGTGGCATCAGTGAGGAGTGTACAGTACAGTGCAGTACGTTAATATGTAGGCAATACAGTACTATAGGAACAAGGGGGAAATTTGGGGTGTTTTTAATGCATGAAAAATATGGCCAGCTGTTCCCTTAGGGATGTCGTGATGGTAAAGGCTTACAATGTAAAGAAATGGCAGGAAGACGTCAAAACGCTAGAAAACTGACGGGAGGCCGGCTAACAGGCACGCTGCGTTGGACATAGGAACAAAGCCGACCCTTCCATATTTCTCAATCACCAAAACTGCGTGTAAATGTTTGCCCCTTTCCAAAAATCTCAAAAATGTATCCACAAAAATTTTGAAAAAAGCCAGGAGCTGCATGGTGGAAATGCTGTTCCTGAATTCCAGCCAGTAAGCCAAATGAACAGCTGCTTGCACTTTTGCAGCAAACTTAGCATCGATTAAGATTACGACAGTGACATGACAAACTTTGATCAGCAGATCTACGGTAGATTGAGATCTGTATCAACCTCAACTTTTCAACAAGGCAGATATGCCCTTGATTTATATGAATCCAATAAAAAACATCAGTAGTACAGTTCCCGATACAATCACGAAACTTCAAATACAACACATCAATACATTCGAGTTCAAACAGCGCACCATCACTGCAAATAAAGCAAACACAAATGCTGCATGACTCTCATCAGATCAAGTGTCCTGCTGTCCACATCCCCATGGAACCGGAACAACAAACGCAAGCCCAAACCAGCACGACCTGCCGCTACCCCACCACAGCTTTAGACCCACTCCCATCGCGTTCCCTATCCCATTGATACAAACATCCTGCAGTTGAACCCCATCTCCAACTGCTCACCCTCTCAACCTCGCCCAAAGACCTCCACCCACCATTTAACAACAACCACGATCACTCCTCCCCCATGCAATATCCCACCTCCCCCACCCCCTACAAACAATACCAACACCGTGCATAACATACATCACAAACCGCCACCAGACGCTCAATTATTACACATCTGAAAACTCTCGAACGCCACCAAACCTTGCTCAAACCTATCCTTCAACGCCGCATCCACCCTCTGCCAACCAGTCCTCCCCCACCCTTCCCCGCTCTTCAGCCCTTGAATCCTCTCAGCGACGACTTTAGCAAGCCAAGCGGCAAACAGCACAAGACCCGACATGACGGCGGTAGATTCCAAGGCGAGTTTCGGCGGGTGGGAACCGGAAGGGGGCGGTATGAGGCGGGGTGAACGGCGGACGTTTGGAGACAGGTATGGACGGGCGGGGCGATGTCTGGTAAGAAGGCCTAGTCCGCGTGGCATCGTTGAATATTTCCGGGGTGTTTTTCTGGCGGATGGGGTTTTGCAAGTGCGGGGGTTGGTGCTGGTGCGGATGAGTGGGGGTTGGGGGTTGCCGGGGGGTTTTATAGGAGGTGTTTTGGGGATATGTGGAGGGTGAGAATGGGCTTTGGAAGGGGGCGGGGGCAGGTTGGTTGGTGGCTTGTTTGTTTGACGTTTTCGTTGTGTGATGTGATGTTATTGGGGGAGATTTGCATCTAGGGCTTGCATTGGCGTTGGTGATTGGCTGTGTACAAGGGATAATGGGCTCGAGATTTTCGTCGGCATGATTCCACCAAATGTCAATGTCTCTTGCGCTCTTGGCATGCTGACCAAGGGTGTTTGGAATGGATGCTGCCAAATTGCTTTGTGCCATACCATGAAATAAATTTTCGGTAAAACTTGCGTAAGTCCAAGAGAGATCCATGATATCTCGGGTACAGTATACATTACAGTGTATACATTACAGTGTACTGTAATGTCACCGGGTGGACTCAAAAGGTAACAGGATTTACAGTTGCTGCAAGCCTACATGAAAATTTGCAACTCACTTCATTACGTCAAAAAATACATTACAGATACAGTATCTCTGACAGTATAATTCTTCCCAGGCGTACATTAATTATACACGTGCTTGCGCACAACAACTCGCTTAGAATCATTGAGACTTGAATTTCCTGTACCTCATCTTGACATCGCCCACCATTCCTCTCCGCCAACTTCTGCACCAAGCCCCTCTCAATCATGCGCCCCCACCTGACCTTTTCCCACGGCTTTGGGCACTTTCGACACCACTTTGTGCTGCCCATTCCCCCCTACTAATCTGCATCATCATCATAGCCTTATTCTAATCCTTTGCTTCAATTTCCGTCGCCCATGAATCCACGTAAACATTCGCCAAATCTCATTCAACCACATGACACTATTTTATTCCTCCTTACTTTTCCCCTCTCCCTCTCCCTCCTCCCCACAAAACAACCAAACTCATCAACCAAACCCCCACCAACATTGAAAACGCCCCCGCATAATACGGTCCCGCCATACCGATGAATCTCTCATACTCATTATGCAAAAAACGGTCGAACCGCCACCTCCTCCCTCACACTGACCCCATCCAACCCCACTCTCCAATACTCCACCCTAAAACTATAAACCCCAATCCTATCGGGCACCAAAATATCCGCCTTCATCCAACTCCCCTCCCCTTTTACCAACCTTCTTCTCGCCCAAGCATTCAGCATCCCGAGCTCCACCTGCATATCTTCCCCCTGCCATGGCCTCCACTCACCCGCACCACTCCTCCACCTCCATTTCAAACCGCACCACATCCCCGACTCTCACCTCACTCCGCCCCTCCCCGCCAACCACCTCCCATCTCCTTCTCCCCACCCTCAACCTCCCTCCCTGCCCCATGCACCACCCCAAAAAGCTCCTCATTCCTTTCCCATGCCTCTCAAACTTCTCCATCACTGCATTCCCCAACGACTCCAACGACCCCAATACCCCACCCTCCCCCACTCCTCATACCCACCACTGCCCCAAACACACATCCACTTCCAACAGCCCGTGGTACTCGAACCATCGCCTTATCCCCCCTACGGAATACGAAGATCCCGAACCCCAGATCACACCATCCACCAATTCATTATCCTGAAACAACGTCGCCCCAGGTCCTGAAAACACCACATCCCCCCATCAATCTCTCCACCCCGAACAAATGCTTCGATTCAACCATGCCCCCGCACGCACAAAGGTGCGTGAACCGTCATCCAACCCCTCCACAACATGCTGATGGTCAATAACCCGATGATGCTTGTTATCCAAATCCACCCCCATCGCCTCCACCACCTTGCTCATATAATCCGAATACCCATGCGCACTCACAGCAAACAAGTTTATGACCCGCATCCAGGAATCGTAATAATGACGACAACGGTAGTTTCCGATCCATTTTCGCGCCGTGGGACACAGAAGAATAATGGTGTGGTACAGATACTCGCCATCTGCAATGAGCGGAAAGGCGCTTGAGGAGGGTGCCGGTTTCACATGCAAGCTATGGTTGAGTGAAGTGACAGCGGACAGAAATGTAGAGTGTGTGTTCGAGATGGTTTCGTTGTCGACGATCACCAGTACATCTGTTGGGGCGGGCAGGGCCGCGGTAGGCGGAACGATCAGTGCGAGGACGAGGAGGAGAACGGCGGTGAGGTGATCCATTGTGGGGAGGGGATCCGGCCGCGCGGGAGGACGGATCGAAGTGCAAATGCGAGCGGGGAATTGAGTTTTTTGGGCGGCCCGAAGACTCGTGGGGAAGGAATTACCGCGAGTAATTACGACAAGAATCAGAAAAGGGATCAAGACGGGGGCGCTATTGAATAGAGAAGGCTATGATTAAAGTGGCGAAAATTTTGCCATTCTTTCACCTTTTGCTTTAATTCTTGCATTGCTGGTCATCCATAATGATTGCATATACCGTTCAATTCGTAAAGGACCCAGTTTCACCTCTTTACCATGCTGAGCAAAAAAGCCGCCTTCAACTTACCCAGGCGCCTTTGCCACATTGACCGCACCCACTGAATGTGCCGCAATGATCATGAGCGACACAAGCCGACATTCGACATTGCCTGTTGCGGAGAATGTCACATGTCGTAAAAGCTACTGAACAGTTCCTCTCCGCCCTTTCCCCGATCCAAAATCCCCCCACCTCTTCACCTGTACCAAGGCCCAAGCCTGCACCTTCACGGTTATACTGGGGAAGCGATTGATGAACAGACGTGCATGGCTCCAGTCCTGCTTTACCGCCCATTCACGACAAATTGGTGAATCCCACCAGTGTCTTCATCCCTCCCTATCTTTTCATTCTCAACCCTCACATCACCCTCCACCACTGTTGCATTCGCCCTCCTTTTTTCCTTCTCCTCTGCCAATTTCAATCTCTTCATCCTCTTTTGACATACCACATTGTCAACCGTCTCTCCCCTCTGCACCCGTTCCTCGAAACTCACTCCACCCCAATCTGTTCTCTCTGCTAGCCTCTGCAACACTTTTTCAAAATCCTCAAAACTCCTACATTTCGCCACATCCTCGTTCAAATCCATGTTGGCATCCAATCTTCCCCGCATCATTTTAAAAACATGCAGCCTCACCATTCTCATCGGAGTGTCATGCTCTTTTGCCACTTGCAAATACTCCCTACAAATCTCCATCCTACTGACGCTCTCCCCCGAAAACACCCCCGGACAATCCAACAAAGCCCAAGCCGACATGACCCCATCTGCACCCGTAGCACTCATCGCTTCCTCCGCATCCCACAGTTCTAACATTCCCATTGGCAATCACAGGTACACCCACAGCCTCCTTGACCGCCCTAATCTTTGCCCAGTCCGCCAAACCCGACTGCTTTCCCTTTTGCTCTCTGGTGCGGCCATGCACCGCAATCACACTAGCGCCGGCCTCCTCCAACATCCTCGCATACTTGACTGTCTTCTCCACACTTTCAAACACCGAATCTTACACCAACCGGCACCTTCAACTCCCTCACCGCCCCACTCACTCCCGAATCAACCCCAATCCTCCTGCAAAAAAGCGCCATAATGTCCCTTCCTCGCAATCCCTTGCGGACACCCCAAATTCAATCCACAGCATCCACCCTCCCCTCCACATGCCGAGCCGCCTGAACAAACATCTCGACATCATTTGCACAAAACTGTGCCACCAACGGCCGATCCTTGCTGTGTGTTGTAAATGTTCGGCCCTATAGCGCGCATCACGCGCAAAGATCTTGGAATTGAGCATGGGCGTATATGCCAACTGCACGCCGTATCGCCGCGTCACCTCTCGAAATGCAAGCTCCGAGCCATCAACCATGGGTGCGATGATGTAGCGCGGGCTGCCGAGTCTTCGCCACGCCTCCCACGCGGCGGTTGCCTTGGTCATGACAATGAGGAGTTGTGTGCGATGCGGAAGAGCCGAAAGCGGAGCAAGAAAAGAGGCATGGCCGACGACGCAGGGAGTGGGGAATGGAGGAGCGCGAATGTGCAACCAGACTGTATCTAACACCCGGATGAGTGCACCGGGGCTTACAGTGTAAGATATGCGGAATGAAAACCCTGGCGCACAAGTGGTCGACACAAGATTTCAAGGCGTGTGTGCTTCAGCGGGGGAATCTCGTGCCAAATCACCACACTAGAGGGAACAAACTCGCTAAGCATAGTTTCACGCAAGGCGATTCAGATATGCTGGCGTTGCGGTGCGTATAGCGGGGTTGTATCGTTGGCACGCAGAGCCACGACGGTTTGATGCACGCACGACGGCGCACAACCTCGACACAATGCGGGAGCTGGTTGACTCGCGGGGGCGCGACGTGATGGGGGATAAGCTGACTCCATTACGTCGCCTGGTTCTTTTCCTTGTGGCGTGTGTGTTTGTGGTTGGGTGTGGGATATTGTCGTTGGGTTGGAATGCGGTGCCGAAATCGGAACTTGCGGCGGTGATACTGGCGGTGTTTTATGTGTTAACGGCGAGTATGTTGCAGAAGACGGGGGTGGATGTGATGGGATAATAAGGATCGGATTCGACCTTTGGCGTTGGATCGGCAGTTATCGCGGGGTACGGTGAGGATTTTGTTGGGGACTAGTGCGGTGTTGAGTTTGTTGGTACCGTGGGGGTGGATTGCTGTGGGGGGATAAGAGAAATGGAGCTGTTGGCACCGCATTTGTTTTTGATGATGGCGCAGGTACTGTTTGAGATTTGGAGCTACCGAGAGGGTGTGAATGTGGTGGTGAGGATTGGAATTCCGGTTGGGTTTGTGGCGTATAGGTTGAGGGTGTTGGTCAGGTGGGTAGAACGGGCGTTGGAGGGGGAGAGGGGCGCATGGTTGGTTTGGCCGTGGTGAATTTGGGGTTTTGGGGAGTCGTCCTGTTTTATGTCTTGTTGCTCAAGGTTTGTCCGCCGTACTTTCTGGAGAGGGGAATGAGTGGGGGGGAGGGGCAGAAGAGATGAGGTTTGTAGAATGGTTGCATTTTTCTAGTGCACCGACCGTGTTTGTGAGGAGAGAGCATGGTGCTTTGCGTGGACAGCTGTGGGAGTTGGGTGCGGAGGAGGAAGGCATGCCGCACGACTTTGCAATGCGGGCCTACATCGCATGCGATGTCAACGTTTGCCCGAGATTGCCGCTGTCGTTTGGCATTAGGAAACGAAGAGAAGCGTTTTTGCTTTGGATGCCGTCTGACTTTGTGCCTGCCAGCTCTTGTTTTAGTGTTGATATCCATGTGTATTTTTCATGTCCAGTTTCAAGTTGACAGCATTACAGTTGATACACGTTTACACGTTTACACGTTTCCAACTCCTTTTTGCCGCAAGGCATATTGGTACTGTAACTGCCAGGTGCGAATCAACTTGCGATTAGGCCTCAATGCCGAGTTGGCAGGCAACCTTATTATTGCAACAAGTTCAAGTTACTACGACCTCTTCACTTTATTGCCACCTGCTTACCAAACTCACCTCAAGTGCATTCCCATTTTCTCAAAAACCCTAGCGCCTCTCCGAACCGCTCAGTCTTCTCGCCCCGCCTCAATGTCGCGTCCAGATACACCGCGGCGACGCGCCCGCCCCCCTCGCCTCACCGAAGATTTCATAAAAGTGATTGCGCAAACCCTTCCAGACAACCCTCCGCTCGATCCAACACCCCCAAGATCCTTGCCCCGATGCCGAATACCATCTCCGATCCATTATTCAACGCGCCAAATGCTTTATGAAACATTCCAAACGATCCAATCTCACCGTCTCTGATGTTGCACTCGCCTACAAACGTCGCGATCAGCAGCCTTTTCTGGGCTATCGCGGCCCGTCCGAGACTCCGGGCTCGTCTGATTTCGTTCAAGTCGGGACGGGTGTGTTTGTTCAACGGGATGACATTTTGGACTTGGAGGATGTACTCACAAAGGATTTGCCGAGAGAGCAGGGGAAACGAGTGAGAGTGCAGCCACGCTGGGTTACCATAGGCCGTGGAAAACAAAGTGCGCATAATCAAGCGATTTTAAAGATGGTCGACGATGGGGTAAAGGGCGAGTGGATATGTCTGTCATTTGCGCCAAACTAGAAGGAATGAGGGATCTTACTGCTGTGCTGGGTCCGTTGGTGTCGTACACAAGGCGCAAGGTGCATGAACATGCGAGAGCCTCTGGCACGAGTGACGTGTTGGCCAATGTCGTGTTGTTGATGTACTCTGTATTCCGAAATCGAAAATTCGGCGCTGAACTGTATCTTGCCCTGATGCAGGCGTTGTTGACCTGCTTGTTGGGGCGGCGCTTAGGGTGCGGCGATCACTGGACTGTGAGAGATTTGGCAGCTGTAGTCCTGCAAGAGATGCTTGCAGAGTTTGACGAGGCGGTGATGAGAGGGAGGGTGGGAAAGACATTGGTTGCGGTGTTGACAGACTCCAAGGCAGGGCTGGAGAGTATATACGGTGCAATCCGAGGATTGTCAGCGATGGGTAGAGCAGTGTTTGACCTGCAAATGCGTCCGCATTTGCCGGCGTTGCTGTCGGGGTTGGAGAGGGCTGCCGAGGGGTGTGAGCGACTGGACGCAGATTTAAGGCGAGAGGTGGAGGAGAAGATTGGGTAGTGTGTCGAGCCATTGAGGAGGTGACGAATGGGGAGGAGACGGAGGAGCAGCAGCAGCGGTAGAGAGGCACAGTATCGCTTTTACAGCCTATTTGGGGTTGAGTTTGTCGACGTCGCCCTTGTCGGGGCGGTTTGGGTGGAGGGTTGTGATGTGGCCAGCGCGGTGACTTTTGCTTCCACGGCATGTACTGCTTCGGCGGGGCCGGCGCAAAAGGTGATTTTGCGATGCACATGTTCGTCTTGGACAATCATGTCTAGGTAACAAAGCAGGACCGGGTGGGTTAGTACAAACATGGGAGCTGAGACTGGGCACTCGTAGACCGAGTGTTGGACAAGGGGACAAAAAAAAGGACGGACAACATACCTAGAATTCGTGTACCATCGGCATCAATCGCTCTTCCGCCCATCTGCTCGATCAAAAAGGCGAGAGGAGCAGCTTCACAGAGCAAATGGACGTGATAGGCCAAGACGAGAGATGCGGAGCTTACGGCGCCACTAAAGTTTGCAATGAGACAACCGTAATCAAACAATGTACCGCGGCGTTGAGAAGCCAGAGACAGTGCGGCGGCACCAAAGCGGGGATCCTTTTTCGCGTGTGGATAGTCGACATAGAGGTGTGGTGCACCGGGGCAAGGTGAGAGGCAAGACGGGTTGAAGAAATACTGGCGGGCGACTGGATGGAGACAAAATGTGTAGGCACCGGCACCCATGGTATAGGTGAGGACGGTAGCACTTGAATAGGAGACATATCCCGCTGCAACCTGAGCGGCAAGAGGTTGCTGCAAGTCCTCCAAACGTCCAGGCAGTGAGGTGGGACTTTTGCGTCGATACACACTAAACACGGTGCCACAAACGACATGATCGAGAGCATCAGGGTCGAGATCCAGGGCGGACATCATGACGACATAGCCACCCTGTAAAGCCGAGTCTGAAAACGTAAGCGGTGCTTGACGTGTCTTTTCAAGGATGATGCAAGCGTAGCCATCATGACAGAGACTTGAATAAAGACGACGGGTGGCAAGCTCGGTGTCTAGGGGTTGTGACTTGGAGGATGGGCAAGACGGAGAGAGGAGGAGATGGCATGTGTGACGACGGAGATGTCGTCGAGAAGACGGACGATTTCGGCGGTGCGATCGGTGGGGTTGCGACGGTAGGTGGCGCGAACGTGGGAGGGAAAGACGGTGGCGGCTTTGTTGGCGTGGTCGGGGGGCTGGGTGGAGGAGGGATGGGAGAGGAGGGTGGGTGTGGTTTGGGGTGGAGGGTGAGGTTGTTGAGGTCGAAAGTGATTTGGTCGGACAGGGGCGACATGATTGGGGGAGGTTGGGCGTAGGAGGTGTCACGGGAAGGGGTGTGGACGAGGAGGGAGGGAGGGAGGGAGGAGGGATTGAAAGCGGGAGAGGCTGCAGTGTGAATCATGGAATGTTGGCGCTCAGCCGGAGTGCATCGAGTGTACCGTACTGACATTTGTCGACTGACAGACATGAATGTACGCGGTGAGTAGGTACCGTACAATAGAGTACAGCACTGTACAGTAGTGTACAGTAGTGTACAGTAGGATGGATTGGAGAATCGTTTTGTGTCGTGTGTACAGTACTGTACGGCCGCGGGCCGCGGTGTGTGGTTGAGACAAAGCCGGGCAACTGGTTGCCAACCAGGCAATGACCGACACTTGGATACCAATGATGGGATGTAGATGTTTACCCGCCTCGATCGACTCGATCTATTCCCCATCCACACACAATCCATCCTCCCTCTCTCCTGCCACGAGTGTACAAGAAACGAGTGCAGGCTCTCTAGCAGCTAGCTTAGCTAGCTTAGCTAGAGTGTAGAGTGTGCGGTGTGTCCTGTGCAGATGCAAAACGAGTTTCATTTTACTGTACATCAAACACGGGTGGGTGCGCGGCATGAAACAACGCCACTGCAATTATGACAAGGCTGCACGTCACCGACAAGAAAAAAAAAAAGAAAACAACTAGAGTCAAACCATACTAGACAATGTGTACGACACACACGACAGGATAACAGCAAAGAGTGCCATCCAAAGAGTGTCACGCCCGTCCAGGCACTCCCTCTTGTCGCCCAACTTGGACAAGTGCAAATATGCATCCGTGCCATAGCCCTCCATACTACTCAAGCCCAACTCGCCGCCCCAATACCTCGCATACAGCCTCGACAACGGCAAACCATACCCAAACCCTGCAATCGGGTCAGGTCTGTTTGTCCTATCCACCCTATCCTCCAACGAAAACAGCATCTCCGCCGGCAATTTCGCCGTCGTAAACAAATACGACCACACCCCCTTCATTTCCGACCGTCGAAACCCCCCCCCCTCATCACTAATCTTAATCGTAACATCCTCCTTACCATCAGCCACAATAACCCTTACCGGCGGCAACACATCCGCATCTCGATGCGTCTCCACCGTGGCCCTCAACGAATTTTTCAACAATTCAAACAGGCACAAGAAAAGGTGCGCGTCAATATACGCAAACTTGAGGTCCACATTCCCTTAATTTCAACACTCGCCGCCTCGCCATAATGCTGATAACTCAAACCCCTCGTAGCCTCGACGGCCGCCTCAATCAAACCAGCGGGATGACAAAAGCGATTGATCACACCCGCCATACCCTCTGCCTTGCACCCCAACTCGAGATGATGGCTCATCAACACGCGAATCCCAATACGACTCGAATAAAACCGGTCCAAAAAGCGTCGAATCTCCAAATCCCCCCCACCCGTCCACAATGCGCCTTCAATTCAATAACCCCCTTTGCCATCAACTTGACAACATCATCATGTCTCTCCCGAATCCTCCCCAACATGTCCGAAAAATCACGCTCATCTCTCTCATCCCTCGGTCGACGACACTCGACCAAATCACAAAACGAACTCTGATACATATCCCTCACCTTTCTCACACTGGGCATACTGGCCAGTCCGTAGGGTAGTTCACGCAACTCGCGTACACGATGTGCCAATCGGACGGGGAGTTCGTGATGCAGCCATTGTGCACTTTGGATACGTGTTTGTTGGGGGGCTTTTCGTGCGCGGTGGCCGAATTGATAGAGTTCGCGGAGGGTGAGGGAGTGCCTTGACGTTGGGCGTGGGAGAGGATGGCTTGATCGAGGGCGGGGCCTAGGAGACGGAGGGGGGCTTGACGGATGAATGGGTGTGGGGTGGGGGCGTGGCGTAGGGCTTGGCGCATGGCGGCGGCGCACATGGTGGGTGGTGGGTGTGGGTGTGGGAGGGAGGGAGGAGGGGAGGGGAGATGTGGAATTTGAATAGATTTGAGAGGTGTGTGAGAATGGGAAATGTGTGCTTGGGTGGGAGTGGAGTGTAAGAAGGAAAGAGAAGGAAGGGGGAATGGTATGACGGAGTTGGAGATAAAAATGCAGAGAGGATATTAGAGATAGGTGAGGTGTCACGGTGTTTGAAAAAGGGATGATTCGGTGTGGGTGGGACTGGGACCGGCACTGGCTCGCTCGTCCAAGTCATGAGATGGACCAATGGAATGCGGCCGACGCAGGTACGAGTGGAATGGATGGCAACGGAGAGGGGAGAGCACAAGCCACAAGAGTGATCATTGGACCAAGTGGCGCTGTACCATTGGTATATTTCAGATGTTTTTTTTTATACTATATGTGTTCACACATTTGTGTCGTGTGCAACGTGTCAAACCAGCATGACACACACAACGCACTCAAAACCTCAGCCCTATTTGGTTACACAGTGCCGCATAAAAACTAAAACAAAAATTCCGCACTTTTACCGCACGACAACCTCGCACTGCCCCACTAACCCTCTCGCCCGCCCCGCCCCGCCCTGCCCAGCACACATCAACACAACAACCAAACCAAACCGCCACATTCCATCCCGTCATCCATCCAACAACCCTACCCGATCATCCGCCCGCGCCCTCACTTGAACCCCCTTCCAAAAATGCACATACCCGCTCATCACCGCCCACGGCCTCCGCAACTCCCCAAACTTGATCACCGCCCCTCGACATCTCCTCCCCCACGTCCACCCCACCACCAACATCATAAACCACCGCCCACCCCATCGGATTAAAATGCTTCATCCTCCCATTCTCCCTCATCCATTCCCACCGCACACACTCCCCAGGAAAGAAAAACCGCCCATCCACAAACTATCCACAACCCACCCCAACCCCACAACACAAAAACCCACTCAAAAAGTCAGCCTCTCCAAACAACCCCCCTTTTCAACCCAATATAAAAACAAAATCAAACATCTCACATACCTCATATTCAGTAGACTCTGCCAAAACCCTCCCCCCCCAACTCGCAATCAGACATCGTCTCCCCCCCCTCTCCTCCCCCCTCCGCCGTGCAGAACGACGCCCCACACCCCCCTCCCGTACCTCCTTGTACCGCGCCGTCACCGCACCGCCTGTCATTCCCGTCGCACCGTGTCGCACACGCATGCCCAGTCCTAGTGCGTGTGCTGTTGCAAATGCACTCATGGATGACATGCTGCGTGTGGGTGTGGCTATGCACGCTGCGGTGTGCGGTGGGAGGGTATTTATTTGGGGTAGGGGGGGGGGGGGGCTTGGGGTAATTTGGGAGCCCGTTTTGTAATTGACCGTGGCTTGTGTAATTTGCAGGGGGGTCACCGGCGCTGCGTCGCTGTACCGTGCATGCTGATTTCAAGTACATCCCCCCCCCACCCTTGCCGCCGCCCATCCGGTTCGGGCCGTCTATCGTTTCGACATCAATCGAGTCACTTATACACTGGTCACCGCTGCGGCAGCCCCGTAAGTCGCCAGTACCTTGTTTCTCGTACCCCACTCCGCCACCCCCCTCGCCGCATCCATGGCCGCAATCAAGAAACCGGGGTTTGAAAACCAAGTGGAGCAGCAGCGTATTCGCATCACGCTCACGTCTCGCGATGTAAAGTCGCTGGAAAAAGTATGCACGGACCTCATTCGCGGGCAAAGGATAAGGATCTCAAGGTCAAGGGACCGGTGCGTATGCCCACAAAGACGCTGCGCATTACCACGCGCAAGTCGCCGTGTGGGGAGGGCACCAATACGTGGGACCGATTCGAAATGAGGATTCATAAGAGGTTGATTGACTTGAGGAGTAGTACCGACATTGTCAAGCAGATTACTTCCATTAGTATTGAGCCGGGCGTTATTGTCGAGGTTTATCGATGCTGCCAACTAGGCTATACCCCGATGTGTCAATGATGCGTCGCCGTCGGGCAACCTTGGGCCCCGCGCATCCTCTTTGCACCCGTGTTTGCAACTTGTCTGTGCCGTCGCAAATTTAAAGTGCTGCCGTCTGTTTTGTCCGCAACCGCCAACACAGCCCCACCCACATCGAGTGGCGCCTCCATCCCCACCCCCCATCCCTTCACCACACTCCCCAAAACCCCTTGTCCGCAACAGCCGCATCCCGCCCACTCACAACGCCCACCAAACTCCCATCCCCCCCGCCACCTCCATCTCCTCCCTCTCCCCAACACACCGCACATCCTACGATACAAAATCCCCCGCCCAGCACCGGCCCCGGTATCCCCTCCTACAGCCCCTCCACCTCCCAACCCTTTTCAAGCTCCCGTTCCCCGCCTTTTGCATCCCCCACCCCTGTACCGCGCAGACAAACGCTTTCAGAATCCACCCCGTCCACCCTCCCCTCGAACATGCTTGATGCTATTCTATTCCTTGACAAGAGTTCATACACACTCCCCATCAACACGGCATCAATATCCGCCAATTCCAATCCGCATCGAGCCACCGCCGCCAGCCCCCTGACAAACTCGGCCGTCTCTACCACCCGCCACACGGGTCACACGAGCCACTCCCCCTTCAGTTGAACGCCTGTGCCAACAAACGCTGCGGCTCAATATTCAGCCAACCCCTCGCATACCGGGCTATGCTCCCTGACACGCCCCCTGTTGTAACAACAAACAACCACGCCGACGCGGCAGCATCCCGCGGCGTGGTATTCTCACTACTCAAACTGCTGTTACCCGTGGGAATCCTCCACGGCAACAACGTCGCGTCCGCGACAAGGGATCACCCCTGGTCACACCTCATCTCAATTCCTAATTTACACGGTCCACAACATACTGCGAATCACTACCCACATGCTTCACACCAATCCTCCATCCTGCACAACCTTGCAGTGATCATCCAAGACCATAAGCCAACCACCCACCGACTCGTAGAACAAGTATCCAAAAGTTGAACCGCTCCTTCTCAACCCACTTTACCTCACACAACGGAAACAACTGCTTGTGCAATGAACACTACAGACACAACATTGGCCAATTTTCGTGAGCGCGTTGTCGGCTTTGATCCTTGTGTTGTCTACCCATGTGGAATACAATGCCTTTCTGCACACGAGTCGTCTGCACGCAAGTGTGCAAAAGAGTAACGAGCCTCAGTTACGTCAATGTCATCCTCCCCGCGATAATCAGACATCTCATCCCTCTTCGCACCGCACCGCACTCCAACCCAAATGCACCACCACGCAACACCCAACACAAAGGAAACGTCACATGTCCCCACCTCGCACGTCAACCACAGTTGCACATCTAATAAAACTTCTTTCTCGCCGTGGTACCACCCTTAATCCCCGGGTTCATTCCCTTCCTCCCCCCCTCTGTCGTCCCACCCCATCCCTCCTCAACATATTCTGCATCTCCGCCGCCTCCCTCGGCATCGCCTCTCCCTTCTCCATCCTCCTCCTCACCCACTTTTGCACCGCCACCAAATTCTGAACCTGCGCCACCACGGCCTCCACATTCAATCGATCCACACCCACCTGCCTGGCCACACGTTTCATACCCCCAATTCCAATCCCAAACACATCCCTCCGTTCCTTGTCTTGAAACGCTCTCATAATTCGTTCCTGTTCCTTCAATTCACCCAACGCGGATTGTTCGATACCCACGGTAAATGCTCGCGTACCCACCAAGCCCCGATGCCGTCTTCATATCCTCGATAAACTTTAGAAACGTATTCCCGTTGACACGTTGCCCGGATTGAAGATATTTCATCTGCATTGCAAATACGCGCTGTTGCTTGCGCTCCTCGTTTCCTTCTAGTGCCGTGTCGTATGCTTTTCGCATCGAGTCCATCACGCCGTATGTCGCCCTCGTCCCGTGCATCCCGCGCTGTTGTCGTGCCGTCCCGCTGTGCGCTGGAGTGCATGTCTTGTGCGACGTAGTGCTTGCATTGTGGTGGTGATGTGATCTTGCTTTTTGTTTACCCCGGCCTAATTATTGATGGCGGGCGATGCTGGATGATGATGCTGTGGCTTTTCATTCGACACATTTTGAAAGATCCGTTTTGCCATATTCGTAAACTAGAGCTAGAGCTTGAACAATTGGCACGTTGAACAGGTGTACTGTACTGTTCATAATTGTATCCAATCTTCACATTCACCCCCCTCCCCCGCCGTCCTAGCCTGGCCTCAAAAGCCCGCCGTAACGCACCCTCCCCACGAAACCTCTCCACAAAAACCCACCCTTGCAACCGCAACCGCCGCATCCAAGTCTGTATTTCACCCCTGCTACCGCACATATATGACTCCATCACCACGCCCATCACTCACCATCCACCACTGCCACTGCTGACCTCACACCCCCCATGGATGTCACCCGCGACAATTTTGTCGACGCGCTTGCCATACTCAGAGCCAATTTACCAAACGCCCAGTTCGTAGCCGTCGACCTCGAGTTCACCGGCCTGGCGAGCATCGCCCGTCGCAGTTGGACACACCCTCCGTTCGCTATCAATCGGCCAGTGCGGATGCGGAGCGTTTTCCGCCGGTGCAGGTGGGCGTTGCGTTGTTTAAACGTTTCAGGAGAGCAGAGGCGCGTGAGGGTGGGGATGGGCAAGTGGAGCAGAGGGACTGTGATGATGTGCATGTTGTTGCAAGGCGCGATGTGGAGATGAAGGATGTGGAGTTTGATCATGCGCGCAATGCTGGCCCTGGAGGGAAGGGGGGATGGACCTGATGTTGGGGGTCAAGGTGGCGCGTGTGTGGATGGCGAGGCGGGTGCGAAGGCAAATGGAAGGGAGGATGGCGAGAAGGGGCGGGAGGATGCACTGGGTGAAGAGAAACTTGGAGAGGAGGGTGACATGGTTTCCGGGGGGAAGAATGTCCAAGATGAGCTGGAAGAAGGACAGTTGAGGGAGGACAAGGTCGGGAAAGCTGCATCTGAAAAGGCCGAGTGGGAATGGCAGGTCATTCCGTTCAACTTTAATGTTTTCCCGCGTGCTTTCTACTTTCCTCCAAATGCGAGATACCCAACATGGGACCGCGTGTTTAACTTGCAGTCGTCGACTGTGCAGTTTTTGTGCGCCACGGGTTTGACTTTATGAAAATCTTTTCGGAAGGTGTGACCTGGGTTCGAGACGATGTGGAGAAGGATATCCGCGAGCATGTCGAGTCCCTGTTGAAAAAGATGAGGGCGGATAGGTCCAAGACAGTACCGAAAACAGGGAAGAAGGTTATTGCAAAGTATCGAAAGTTGATCGATGATTGGCTCGCAACGTTGGATAAAGAGACCGGCATCAGGACATTGCCGTTTCCCAAGGAGGCACTGCAGAGGCGACTTATTTTCGACTTTGTCAAGGACGAGTATCCAAAGATTCATGCTGACATTTTCCTCACGCAGGACGGCCAAGCGTTGAGGCTAACCAAGTTTGCGGATGAGGCGCAGGTCGCAGAAAAGGCCAAACAGGCGTTTGCAGATAATGTGGATATGGAGGTCTCCAAAGCAATAGGGTTTCGATATGTAGTCGATGCAATTCGTGAGGCCCGCGTTCCCGTTGTAGCGCACAATGCGCTACTAGACTGGATCAAAATATATGCCAACTTTGTCAAGCCTGCGCCTGCGCAACATGTAAGTTTTAAGCACGCGTGCGTGAGGTATTCCCATTCGTATACGATACGCGATGGATGCTACATGTGGTATCGGAGAGGTTCCAAGGATTGGGAGGCCATGGGCGGTATCCGAGTATCAAGGATTTGGCGGAAACGGTCCAGAAATTTGTCAAGCAACGCGGCAGCGAGGCAGTGCAAACGAGAACATTTGTTCCAACCTCGCGTGTGTACAGGGGTGGGCAGCATCTTTCGAAAGGGTTCCTCCGAAGTAAAGAGGAGGGTTTTGTATTCTCTGGAACCATTAGCGATGGTGACATTGAACGAGATATCCACGGATTTGGGCGTTACTCGGCGGTCAACTCCGAACGTTACGAGCATGAGGCGGGGTACGCGTTGCAGACGGGAAAATTGTTTGCTTTGCTGTTGCAGCTACTGGAATCCGACGGCAGCACAGTACATCTGGACAGAGACGACGGAGACTCTGTTGTGAGGAACAAAATCTGGCTCGGTTCCTGCGGAGGATACAAGATTATCGATTTGGAAACGGAAGATCAGGACGAACCCAACCCGTATTTGGAGAAAGGGAATGCTGTGGTTATAACAGGAAGCTCAAGGAGGACAAGCAGAGCAAAACAGAGCTGGTGAAAACATCAGCACAGGCTCGGTTGAAGCGGTCGTTGGGCACCATCCTGGATGGGACAGCATTCGATCCGCTGAAATCGCAAATAATAATTGCGGGGCCGGAGACACTGCTTGTATTGCTTGAGCGGGAACAGGACCAAGAGCAGAGATTCACGGGGAAGCGCAAGGAGGGTTTGTTTGAAATTGCAAGAGATGTAGATGGGGTGATTGAGAGGGGAAAACAACTCGGGTTGCATGTGGAGCGTTATGAAAATGCAATAGGGCATGTGGATCCAACCATTAAGAGGCGAAGGTGCGCGTAAAGTCGCCTTGTAAAAAGCGACACTAACTTGATTCCAGAGGTGCATCTTTTCGAGAGCAGCGATTCAAATGACTGCCGACCTCTTTGTGTGGAGAGAGGTCCAGATAATGGGTAGTCGGTTGTGAATATAGGTCTTGCTGCTTGTCTCGCCCTACTATTGCAAGTGAATAAAACTTGGACATATGGGATGGCCATGAACTGGTCCATCCCTGTGTGAAAGTAGTCGTGGAGTAGGTGGCGAGTGGTGTGTTTACGACTGCATGAATGGCTGACACAGTAACTGGAGCCGTGCAGTAACGCTGATCAGCTGAAAGGGTGATACATATTCATACTGCTCTTCCCTCCATAACTACAAGTAGCTGATTCCGTCGTCAAATCTCACAAGCCTTGTGCACACTCTGGACAAGTGATGCGTAAAATGACGCTGGGCAAAAGTCGAAACAACGATTTTCAGAGACAAATGAAAGCGCCGGTGCTAATGACGGGTTTACGTAGTGTGGTAGTTTTTCTGGCAAGGCTCCCACTTCCGAGATGACGTTCTCACCAAAGCTGGGGAAAAGTACCGGTAGTAATAGAGGGAAAAGTCATGACGAGAGGTAGTTTCCCAATACCAATGGATAGAGAGCGGGAAGCAACAAAAAGGCTGAACCAAAAGTCTCAGGCCAAAGCAAAGCAAGGATGCCAGAGAGGAGTGATGAGCAATGGTCAAGATGCCTAAGGTTCTTTGTGGCGGTGAATTGGGACAAATTGTTACTTTATACTAAGATTCGAAACTAGCCATTACAAAAAACTCGCGGACACTTCTCTCTCCCAAGAAGAATCATTTCAGTGGCTTCCCCCTAGATTCGTTTACAATTCACTCTCGTCTCCATGTCTCGCATATTCTTTCATTCCCACTAAACTGGTCCAGAAACAAATTACTTGCGCACATCAGCAAATTCCCCACTCTTTCCACAGCAACCCAAACCAAACGCCCCAAGATCACCCTAACCCGAGTCAAACAAAGGCTCGTACAATTGCCTGACACGGTTTACAGCGGCCCTCCACTGCAACACCCCTTTGCAAACGGGGGATCCGTCTCGCCATATGCCTCTCCAAAATAGACTTGAACACCGCAGGCTCCTTAATACTCTGCAACACCTCATACAACTAACCCTACCCTCCTTCACCAACCGTTCCCCATGCTCCAACATACTCCGCTTCATATTCCCCACACTATCCGTCACCGCCCAATTCGCATTCAACACCTCACACGCCACCAACTCCCCCCCTTTGACCCATCCGTCTCCCCATAACACCCCACCTCGCCCAATCAACAAAATAACTCGGATGCGGCGACAACACCTTCCCCGCCCGACCCAAAGCCTCAATCCAAACATCCAACCCCTCCCCCCCCCAACCTCCACAAGCATAACACGCGCCGGTCTCGGTGCCGCATGCCGCCTTCCAAACGTAGGATCCCCACGTGAATGCACCATCCACAACCGCCGCGGCCATCCTCACGCTCCTTCAACGACGCCATATACCGCGCTGCGGCGGATCGAAACGCCGTTTCCGATTCGACGAAGAAGATCTGATGGTGACGCTGACGCTTCGGAAGGCGCGTGCAATCGCCAATTCGCGGGCGAGCGTGTGCCGATCGCGGGACGAGTATTGATCGAATGGTCGATTTGCTGCGAGGGGGTGGAGGTGCAGGCTGTGGGGAGTAGTCGCCGTGGTGGTAGTTGCAGCGGTAGAAATGCGGCGGGTGGGGCGGCATGGTGACGCGCAGGGGGGGTGGGGTGAGAATGGGCGGCGGGGTCAGTGGGGGCGTATTGGCGCGGATGGGGGATGTTTTGGCATTTTCAAAATTCGGGCATTGTGGGGCGTGGAGATTTAGGTGGTGGCGGTTTTCAGGCGTGTGATTTCACCTACGCGATTGAGTGAATGAGGTGAGGTTCAAGGTAGTGGCCTTTTCCGCACCCACTTTGCTTGACCTGCCCCACTGTACCTTTGGCATGGTGCAACCCCGGCAGTCGCGCCTCGGCCGCGCGTCACGCTGTGTGGGAGGTGTGGTGTGCGGATGCGTCGCACCCGTTGTTGTTGACGGTGGAAAGGCGCTATGGCATGTGGTTTTCGTTGCGCAGGGGTTTCATATGTGCCGATGGTGGGCGGCAACCAAGGCTAATGGCCACGGTTACAGCTGGAATATTGTATGTCTTTTAATAAGAGGTGAGATTGACAACTCTGCAGAAGAGTGACCGGTTTTGTCAGGCGGGAGGGATGATTGGTGTGGTGGATGCGGCGGGTTGGCAATGCCAGGGAAGGGGGGGTTGACTAGGTGTTGCGAAAGCGTTTGGTACATTTTGCTGTTTCGGGGAGCGGAAGTGATGTGTGGCCGGTTTGGTAAACCAGGATACTTCATTGTATTGACTGACGGTCATGTGGAATCTACCTCTGTCTGACTAAATACGGGATTCACTTTGACCCCCATATGCACTGGCTGCGACAAAACGGATCCTGTACGGAGGCGGCAATTGCCGTAGCATTGAAACTACCGGCGCGTGGAAGGAATGGAGGTTGGTGTTTATGCACGGTAACCTTTTCATGAGATTTAGATGATTGTGAGCCGATGTTTAACGACGATATCTTCCTGCACCAATTGCAGCGCGGTAGCGGATTAGATGGTAATATCTTTGACGCAATCTTTGCCAATCTCGCAAATCTCACCCATCGCTATCCATTCCCAAGTATGATACAACACACCATCCACTTTCACGCCACCTCATCCAACAAATCCTCGCCACCCGTCCCTATCCACCACTCCAACCTCTCCAAGTAACAAGCAACCATTCTTACACCAACGGTCTACATACTTTAATTACCCCCCTTAATAACTACTCCCTCTCCGTACCTACCCCCGTGCAACGAAAAAGCAGACAACCTCACCATAATCTCATCTACCACCGCATCCCCGATCCCAAATCGCACCCCAACACTACTACCACCAATACCTTCCACTCTCACCCCCTTTCCCACCTTAGCCCTCATCCTCCCCATATAATCCACACTCGCACCCACCACCAACCACCCACCCCCTTCCAACCCCCCCAAAACAAAACAAACAAAAATGCCACTCCCTCTAAATCCGCCCTCAAAAAGGTCACCATCATCCCATCCCCCCGTCGCATCCCCTGGTCAGCCTGGCGCAACAATCCCCCACCGAAACCCCCAACCCACTGGCCAGCCCCCATACTCGAGTTACTCACCATAGCATCCGTCTGCGCAATGTGTGCAGCCCTGTTACGCGCCTCGCGTCGTGCCGCCCCAGCCACCCAAAAGGGGCAGTCCGCTGCGCAAATCGCTTATGTTGGGACGCTTGAATACAACAATGTCGCATCAATCCAACGCAGGGAATGGAAGCCTGTTTGTACAAGTGCTGTGCTATTTTCATTTCGTTCTATCCCGAGCTGTGTCAGCCTGATTTTAGTAAATTGTATTCAAGCCTTGCTGCTGTGCGGCATGTTTCGCAGCCTTGTTAGAGACCGTGGCGAGTCTGTGTCCTTGTGGAAACCTGTAAAACAAGTCCCGAGTTTACCGTCCCCGTCCCGAACTTGCCCTTGTGTTTCGTGCTGCTGCATATAGTCATCGCATCATATCTTACTCGCGCGGTCGTATCAGTTCCGCGTGTTGATACCCGAGTAGAGAACAGTCCTCTTTGCACAGACCGCGCTTCCTACATATTTTGCCATTGCGATGTATCCGTTGGGTACGTGCGAGCCAGGGGGGCTTGTAGCATTCTTCGTACTTGTGCTTCTCTCTCGACGAGTTGCTCCTGCCCGAGGTCCCAGATGTCCGAAGCAATTTCCTTGCAGCTGTTCGGTCGGCCTAGACTCGTTGCCCTTGCTGCGATCGCCCCGCGTAATTCCGGGTCTGCGCACCATTTTGCTGCGCATTTAGCAATCGCTTCTGGTTCGCTGTGGTACTCTCCGGACCCACTCTCGGTTACCAACGTGACGTTGCCTTCCTCCTGTCCGGGCAGGTACCCTGTTAGAATGATCGGTAGGCCGCGAATCCACGCCTCTGCAATCGTCCCCGGTCCCGCCTTTGAGCATAGGACGTCACAAGCTGCCATCCACCGTTCCTCATATTTTCCACAAAGCCCTTCAAAAATTACCGGCACGGGCCAACTCCTGGCTTTCATTTTTTGTAGCAGTGCCTCGTTTTTCCCGCATACCACGACCAGTTGTCCGCCGGTTGTGCCCACCTCCTCTGCGACTTTTGTTGCTATGGCATCGGCAATGGCCATTAAACGCCCACACCATCGCCTCCACCGACCAACAAGACGGCGGGCATGTTGATAGCCATGCCCAATTCCTCGCGCAGTTCCACTCTCGACCGAGATTCTCCCAAAACGTAGGCCGAATGGGCAACCCAAAGAGCCGTATCCGATCTTCCGGTACCCCGTTTTCATCGCCAGCTGTTGCAGCGGTTCGCTCGGCACATAGACCAAATCAGCCCTCTCATCAAACCAAGTAACATGAGCCCTCCCAGATCTGTGACAACAGTCACAAAGGCGGTGTCGGCCCCCCCCCATACTTTTCATATACGCCAACACGGACAAGACAAACGGTTCACCAAAGGATGTACCGAAATGATAAGATCGACGTTTGCATTTTCAAAATACCGGCGCACGCGGGCATGACAAAAGAGTGAGAATGCAAACTCGGTACACAACGAGTGGGGAAATTGACCCCAGAGATACAAAAACTTCCACAACAAAGGTCGCTTGGCGACATAACTATACTGTTTTGGAAAGTTGTGAAATGGAAACCCGGCGACATGCTGCCAGTAATCGACGGTGGTCATCTCAGTTTGCCCCGGATACAGAGCCTCAAACGCGGCCTCCAATGCTTGAGCACTTGCACGATGACCACCTGTCTCGACATGAGGACCAAAATACGAAACGGTTTGCAAGTATCTTCCGGAACAATAGGATCCATGGATGCAGTGGGAGTGGTTGGTGCGGAAAGGGACATGGCGGTCATATCGTTGTGCAAATTGGAGGCAGGGAACCAAAAGTGAGAGCGGGGTCGGAGAGTGAGGAAAAGCGAGAGACGGCGCGAGGGGAGCGAGGGGAGTGGTATGTGGGATCGGGGGATGCATGTTGGGGGGTGGAGTGGGTGACCAGGGCATGACGTCTTCTATGTCGTCATCGGTGCGTTTTCGATGCGGTGTGGGTTGTGGGTTGCTTTGAAAGGCGCCCATGGTTGAATGCCGCGGCAGTGCGACGGAGAAGAGCGGGGTGATTAGTGGGAAATTGCGCGCATGCGGGGAGAGGGTGGGTGGGGAATGAGTGGGGGGTTTGAGATTGGAGAGGGGTTGGCGTGGGGTGCAGGTTGGAATAGAGGGTGGGGTTTGAAGGGTGGGATGGAGATGAATGGGTTTGCAGGCAGTTATCCCACGGGTACGACAAAGTGCATGTATGTAAATATCGACGTCGGGGTGGCAGGAGTGTAGCAATTTATGGTTTGTCAACTTGTGGCATACACTTATTTTTCTTTTTCGTTTTCGTTTGAAAAAGAAGAGTTCCGGTTGGGGTTGGTCGGCTCCGTTTGGCTGACAGCGCGCACTGCGCTTTTATGGGTTTTCTGTACTCTACTGTACTGTGCAGTATATTGTGCGGTTTTTTGGGGCAAAGGCCAATGATCCGGCTCTGCCGCATGGATTGATCGTTTTCGTTTCATTATGAAAATATTTACTGTGCTTTACAATCATTATCCCTCGTTTCATACAGGACTGTACTTTACTGTACCTGAAACCAACAGAATTACTACTTTTTTGACTTTTTTAACAACCGTCCGTCCTCAGCCGTAACAGTTGCAATCCAAACTTTTATTTGCGGTCACAATACAGTAGCATTTCAAATATCTTGTCAACAAAAATAAACACATCTGATAACCGAGTACAGTAACCTTAGCTCTGCACATAGCGTAATCTACACTTTCATGCCGTTTAAATTACAGTACATAGATTTCTGAGAAAATAACGAAATTTGTCGACGTGGTCATTCTTTGCCTCTCGGATTACAGTTCTGTACTGTATAGTACAGTATGTTGCAATAGCGTTTATGCTTTCAGAGTTTGGTAACTGTCAAGTGGACAATACTGTACACTCGCAGCTTGAAACAGCCAAACTTTGAATTTCCAAGTTTTACGAATTTAAAGTATTAAATTTAAGCGGCAGAGAAAAGAGGAACAAGAATTTAATGCAGAGCCGGCCTCAGTGAAAGGATTACAGCTTGAGATGAGTAGTACCATTTCGGATAAAGTTAGTTGGATAGTCTTTGTAGTTTCCCAGATCTGATCATAAGCTCTGTGCTCCAATCCTTGTCAAGGGTACGGGGTGTTTTGCACCTGCATCCGGAATGATGCCTGTAAATATTCTACTTTACAGTAATGGACTTCTGTAGGATATGACCCATATCTGTAATTTACTCTACTGTCAGGAGGCTAGGCCAAACGTGGCAGAATGTAATTGCTACTGTACGTAAAGTAATGTACTGTAGCTGAATGGCAATTGCATCATCAGCGCTCAGACCGTTATTGATCAATATCCTTCTGTTGCTTACACTGCAAACTCCCAACTCAACGAGAAGACCATGCCAGCAATGCAACTATCGTGCTCCTACACAGCTATCAATTCCCCTTTTACGCCGCTCCAGTAAACATGTGCCTTTACAAAACTGCACGTACAAATCCATGTCACCTTTCCATCCTGCCCTTATTCACCCATTCTTCTCTCTCATCAACCGCCAACCACCCCCGATCCACCACACACACCACACCACACCCATCATCAGCAAACCCGCCACCCCTCCACCACACTCCCATTGCAATGCTCCGTCATCTCGCCAGTCTCTCACACAGAGCCCGCACCTTTTCCACCGCCCAACCATCTCACCCACGCGCAAAGCCGCCGCCTCCGTCTTCCAACGCTTACAGGTACCTTCTTCACCTCCTCGCATCCCCCCACTCCCTTCCACCTCTCATTTCACATCTTACTAACCGCCGCAACATCCAGGATGTCGATTGGGTAGACCGCGAATCAAACGAACAGGAGCATCTCATCCAAGAGGCAGAGACTAACATCATAGCCTACCGCTCCGAGTATGACCCACACACTGCTGTTCAGGGTGAGGCAAAGGTCCGTTGTATCACATTCAACTTTAAATCTCCCTACTTGCTTGCTCAATCTCGTTTCGGCATCACACCTACGCCTACCACCTCTGCAATGCTAACCTCATCTACCACTCGTTTGTCTGTCCCGAGCAACCTTGTAGGAGACCTACGACCAGATGACCAAGCTTTACGAGATGAAAAGGCCGCAAAGATTGTCTCCCTGTACGGCGACCATATTGAGCAACTCATCCGAGATCACGAAGACATGGTCGGATTCATGGGCAGTATGTACATCAATCCCTCCATTCATATCACACACCCCGACCCTCCATCCCATCATTCATTCCATACCTCCCCTTCCTAACCGTCATCCCTCATCATTCCCTCATGTCTATCAATTCATTCCCTCATTCAGATACCGTTCAAGTCAAGGAAGGTGACATGGATCTCGCGGAACAGACTATATCCGATTATATTCAGTTTATGAACCGCATACAATGCAGTCATGTTAGAAAAAAAGTGGACTTTGAATTGGGCCGCAAGATTATCATGTTGAAAATGGTCATGTCTGCAGAGAACTTTAGCGCAAAGTTTGCCCCGATTGCAGGAGGCGACATTATTACCAAGACAAAGTAATCCATCCATCTATTCCAACACTACCTCGCTGCTCACATGCACTGCTTGTTCCCGACGACCCACCTCCCCCGTTAAAGTTTCATGCCGCGCATCTCTCACCTCATCTGTTTTTTGTACATACCCTTGGTATACCCATCTGACGTTTCCATGAACAAGTTTGCAAGTTCTGTACAATATGCTGCCTTGTTTGTAAAATTCAGCACCATCCGGCTGCAAGTCGCGCCTCTGGAACGACATCCATGTTCTATGACTGACTGAAACGGCGCGAGGATCCCGGCAAGTGGTGTCCTGGGTGGTACGATCGCTCGATCGTGTTGCGGCAAAAGCGCGCCTCGAAATCGTTTCATCCACGGAACGATCACCTTTCTCACTGCCATCACTCCCTCCTCAACCCGCATACTATCGCCAAAGCATACCACGTACTCCCCCTCCCACACTACCACATACCCTTTCTCCTCCCGAAACTGTACCACCATCCACTCCTTCCCACTCTTCATCTCCGCGTGTGCTATCCCTGATGCCTCCCGATTCTCCCAATCTCCCAGACTACTTAGAACCATCCACCCCACTGCCCACCCGCTTGCCCCTACCGTTCCAATTATCCTTCTGCCTCCCACACACCATACTCCTCTAATCGCTTCCCTCACGCCCTCTGCAAACTCGCCTCTATATCGCCCACGCTCCACGGTCTCTCCATACATACCATCAGATCTCTGGTCCATCGCTTCCGATCCAGTCCGTCCTCTGTCCAGCGCAGAAATTCCTCACCCTCTTCCTCCTTTCCCTTCTTCACCAATGCCATCACCCACACCACTCCCCCCCGTCACTATTCCACTCCGGCCTCCACACCTCCCCACCCACCGCCTGCTTAAACACATCACAAATCCTCCGCCTCAACCTCAATTCCACAGCCCTCGCCACCACACGTAAGCATCTCCAAAACCACCACTCTGCAAATACACCTCTCTCATGCGTTCCACGCCCTCCTCCCTTCTCCTCGACACAAGGCTCATAAGCATACACACGTCCATGGTCGACAATTCGCGATTCCTACTCCCCCCTGTCACAATGACACGACGCGGAAATGGAGGACTTGCAGTAAACACCATGGCATAATGTACAGACTCCCGCCATCGCTGCATGCCAGCACGAATAACGTGTACAAGGCCGGCACGACTGGACGGTCCATTCGGACATGGCAAGGACAAGGGCGCCAGACAAAAAGGCAGCGGATGGGCCATGGCATCATCCAATGCCACTTTCGCCCAACGTTGCGCCGGAGCAAGAGTCTGGGGCGGGATATCGGCATTGGGTTTTTCAGTAAGAAATGAATCGAGATCGGTAGAAAGTGTCATGTATATCGCATGTGTTGCGATTCGGGCGAGGGCGCGAAGAAATGAATGCGGGACATGAGGAAGAGATGCGGAGACTAGCAGATGCAATGCGGGGGTACGAAGAAAAAGTGCGGTGACTGTGGAATTGCGGATGAGAGAGAGGTGGGGGTGTGCGTGAAGAAGGGCGGTGGAAGCGGCGGAGAGGGTGGAGATGGAATGGGGGTGACGTGGATGGAGATGGGAGTAATGAAGGAGTGGCTTTCCGGCGGGTGTTGAGATGAGAAGCTCGAGGGGATGTGGTGGGGGTGGAGAGGGTAATGTGGATGGGTGGTCGTGGGCGTGGGAAGGGGAGTTCATGCGATGCCAAAAGGTGATGTCGTCGGGGCGGGTTTGGAGGGTGGTGGTGGGTGCGTGGAGGTTGTCATGGTGGTGATGGCATTGGGGAGGGAGGTTTTGGGGTGGTCTGGGTGGGGTTGGGGGAGTTATGGGTGGTTGGATTGGGAGGTAAGGGCATGATGGCGCAGGTGCGGATCGAGTGCGGAATGATAACTACCTTTTGCATTTGAGTTTTATTTTGGTATGCTAATGTTTTGTATCTTTTTTTTCCTCTTTTGTGCTCGGTGCTTTGTGGACAATTCAGAATGGTGCCAAATGTGTTGGCTACTCTTGCCACTTTCGGCACGAACAGGTCACTGGCTAGTGTTGCGATTCGCATCATCGCTAATCCGCAGTTGACAAGGGCGCGATGATTTCATGTCAACATCTATGCAATGTACTGTACAGTACTGTACTTTGATAAAGTACAGTATGTACTGTAATGGAGAGTTGACCGCACTATTGATGTTCACATGAACAAATAACAAACAATGCTCAAGTCAACGGAGCCAGTAGCGAATGACGGCGCGAGTCGCGCGACTCCATACCATTGCTGACAATGCGGTAATTACAGTGCTTTACAGTCCTGTACACTGCTGTCAACACGCCCTTGACGCACACCGCAAACGCGATCGCAACTGCGAAACGCGGGTACAGAACGAGCAGGGTCAACTGGGAGAGCGATGCGCCGCACCGCCCCGCCCTAGCAAACCAGCGCGGGTATAGAGTATTTGTAAGGAAACAGAAGCCAGGGATGCACTAGTGGAAATAGTGCGCTGCTACATTGGCACTATCTGGAGCGACAAAGCGGGCCGAGATATAGTGCTCTCGCATGATTGAGAACATTTTAAGCCAACTGTACTGTACAACACTGCAATTGGCCAGTTTCGGCCATAGGTGGATCTCATATTGGCACACATCCGGGCGCAATGTTCGCGGCTGAAATGCAGAAAAAGGCACACGGTATCTCGTCAGAGACAAATGCCAGCAATCACACCGCGTTGTCTTGTCCGTTGATCCCACAAACAAACGTTCAACCGACTTGAATCCGTGTCAATTGTCTCGTTTGAAAACTTGCGCGGCAAGCCACAATCCCTTCGCAACCTGCTACCCTCCACCCTCACATATCCCATAGTCCACGAGAAAACAAAAGCAATGTGGCAACTCATCGCGCTCCTTTCGACACTATCTTCTCGATGGGTTTTGCCCGCCGGATGAAACAAAAGGTGCAAAACAACCCCCTCCCAGGCGCGACCATGGGCGGAGCGTCCGCTGTACCCACGCCGAACTTTGGCACGCCCCGAGGTCTCGACCATGACATATGGGCCACGAAACGTGACAAGCTGGACATTGATGTATGGGAATCGGACCGGGCGTCAATCCGCGAGGTTCGTATTAAAATGAAGCCGCGTCAAATCGAGGCACGTCGGCGTTATATCTTGGACAAACTTGATGGGGGTGAAAGTTTGGATATGACGGATGAGGAACGAAGAGGAAAGGGGGCGGCTATGAGGGGATTGACGGGAGGAAAGGTGGTGCATGAGGAGAAGGAGACTTGGAAATCCGATGAGGGCGGTTTGGAGGGTCCATGCTGGGATGGCACCTGGGGTTGGACATGCGCCGGCATGGATGGCACGGCGGAGGAGGGATAAGGCGTAGATGGCTTGAAGGAGGTGGACGAGAATGGAGAAGAGCAGGGCGTAATGGATGGGGGATTTGGTGAAGGGGAGGGGAGAAGAGAGGAGGAGGAGGAGGAGGAGAGAAAGGAGGAGGAGGTAGGTGTGGGGACGGTGTGGAAATTGTCGGGGAGGGATGTTGTGGGGGGGGGACAGATATATGGCGGGGTTGAAGGGAGGTTGGAGAGGGGGGTGAATGGGAATGGAGGGAGCGGGTTGGGGTGGGTTGAGTGGAGGTGGAAAAGGAAATTGTTAAGGAAATTGGGTGAGATGAATGGCACGGGCGGTTTGGGCTTGTGGTTGGAGGTTTGTGCGATGGAGGTAGTGGAGAATTTGTTGCTGAGAGGGAGTGTTGGTGGGGTTGAGAAGATTTGGATGTGTTGATAATTTGGTTGGGGTCATAGTTGGAGGGCAGTGGCAGCAAGTGGGGAAATGGAAAGGTAGAAGGGTTGAGTTGGTTGGGAAAATGTTGGAGGGGGTGTGATGCAATGGAATGACTCGGGTGGGATTGACTCTGGTCGGAGAAATGGACAATCATTTGAGGTTGGGGTAAAGAGGGTTTTGCGTCGGTAGACGCAAGATTCGGTTTGCATGTTGATATTGTATGGATGTGTGAAATGTGGCGAATGGAACAAATATCTCGCCATGTTGTCCGCATGGAGCGCTCTTTGTATTCGACTGCACTGGTGCTCAAACATCAGATTTACAGATAGAGATCTGCTTGCAGATCGGATCTGAGCATACAAAAAAATTTCTCCCAACGCATGCCCCAACATGAATATTCGCAGGGAGGCATTTCCGTCACTGTAAATACTGTACCAGTGTACAGTAGTTCATCGTCAAATCTGGGCAGGCTGCAGAGACTTGTCTGATTTGGCATGCCGACCCAACAACCAAAGAAGACTGCACGGGGCAACACTAGCATTGGCCATTACGTACAGAAAAAAAAACTGTAAGCAACCCAGCTGTCAGCACTCCCTCGAGATTTGACAGACAGTAATGTTGGTGCCAAATGGTTGCATGGCCTCTAAATTGGAGGCTCCAATCAATAACAGACATGCTGAAATGACGTTGATTCCTTGACAATTCCACTGCTTTTCAAAGGCCATGCGGTGTGATTCACACCCACACCGTGCATTTCCGCAAACATTCATTCGCCTTGATCAACAAGTACAGTATCATACCACGGCTCACAGCCCTCAAGCCGCCCTATTCTCTTACTCGAGAAAGAAACGCCACCACAAAGGAAAAAGCAACGACCCTCCCCCATCACCCCTACCGACAACATGGTCCAACCCTTGACCAAACCATCCCCCCGCTCCCCTCCGAAACACCCAAAGCCGACGAATGTCGCATCTGTCATTCCCCCTCCACCACTCCAACCCTCTCGTCTCCACCTGCGCATGCCGTGGCACATGCACGTTTGTCCACGCGCCGTGTCTCGAGGAATGGATCATGCGCCGTATGAGAGCGGGAACACCATTGTCATTGGCGATTGTGTGTGAATTGTGTCAAAGTCGACATTTGCATCATGTTGAAACACCACGTGCGGTGTATTTTCTGGTGGGACGGGGAGCTTGGAGACGGTGGGCACATGTGGCGTATGCTATGTTGATTGCGAAACGATTGGTGGGGGAAATTCAGTTGGCTGGGAGGTTGATGAAGGGGGTTGTGGGGGGGAAGGGGAGCAAGGAAAAAGGGAGGGGAGGAAGTTGGGGCTGCGGTTTTGGCGTTGATTACGGCTTTGCATTATGGACTGTTTTTGGCGATTGATGTTAGGCTGTTGTGGAGGGGGTTTTTGAGTTGGAGGGAAAGTGCGTCTAGGATTAGTGTTAGGGATAGGAATGCTTTGGAATGATGTCGCTGGGTGGGCTAGAGAGTTGGAGGCCTGGTAGGGGAAGCCAGGGGTGTATGTGTTGTTGTATATGCAAAAGCTTGTGTGGCGGCTGTGAATGTGTAGCCTCATTTCCTCGGTTTTTGTATGCGCAAAATTGACGGCAATCGGGTCAAACCTGGTAATACTTGGCAAAGTTGTTTGCATTCCACACGCCGAGGTACAGTAAGCTGCATTGTACAAAAGTTGACTTTCGCTTTGTTGTCGACGGCTGCCTGTCGTTATGTAGTATTGTACCTACTTGGGCTACACCACAATACTGTACAGTATTGCAAAGAGCACATCGTTCCTTACTGTGGTATGCGAGGGGCGTCACGGTTGCCGTCCGTTTGACTTGCACGTGTAAAGCTTTTGTGTTGCTGCTGCCAGCTCCAGCCAGAGCATTTCAGATGCATACCGTACCATACACGGTATGTTGGGCTCTTTCTTGTGCAATTACAAACTGGAAAAGCTCTACTAGACAGGACAGCAGGAAGGCGCAACATCTCCGTCCAGATATTGTTGGCCGCGCACTACAGGTGGCTGGAGGGAAACATTGAAATGTCCACACTCACTTTGTACTAATTTGCATGCTGGAAAACGACAGTCTCGTTCTGGATTACGCTTGGTTGACAACGAAAACGTTCCGGATTGGCGGGTAAATCGCTTATTTCAAAGTACAAAAGTTTTGTAAATCAGCAATGATCAAAATCCTGTTTGCTTTGTTTTACTGTAATATCCCAATAAACTTAGCCTTACAGATGTACAGCGGGAAAAAGCTTGCTCTCTCTGTACAGTGGTACAGTGGCTGAAACTTACAGTACCAGTAACCGCCATTCTTTAAGTCAAGCACTGCACAGTACAGTACATTACAGTACTGTACAGTACTTGGACCTCGAGTACGCAAGGCATCCGGCATTACAGTATCGTTCGAAGTACAGTCGGCACAGTATCCTCGGATTGCGGTATTGATGCCAAAGAGAGGGGATCAAAAAGCATTTCGAATGTGTACCGTACTGGTAGGATTGTGCTCGCGGGAAGACAAAAACCCTTGTAGGTCGCGCGATTATTGGTAAAATACAATAACTTTTTGCTAAATATAATGCTTGAAAAAAGAGGTAGGACTCGTCGGGTCACGGGACTGCTTGCTCTTTTCCGCCAAATTCCCGCCACTCTAACAACCGTTGATTCTCTATCAAATATAAATACCTTCCATGCCACCCCTCGTCCTCAATGCATCCAATACGATTCACCGTCTTCGGTTCCTCCCGTCCCGCCGTTCCCACCGACCACGATTTCCTTGACTTGCACCATTTAACCCCAACCTGCTTCCGCCCTTTGCACTACACCCACCCACCACACTCCCATCCTACCCCTTTCCCCCTTTTGTTCAATACACCGATCTTCCGTCCCCCTTCCTCCTTTTCCACCGTCACAGTCCCCAAAACGACAGGCACCAGCCGTCCATCCCTCCAACCCTCCACACCTCATCCATTGCTTACTACCCTACCTTACTGCAACTTTAATTCTTCGTTTCCTGTCCTAACATTTCACCATCCCGCAACTTTTAGCCTGCCCATCCAACTCACTTTCGCATCACAATTCTTCACTACGCTTGCAGGTCGCCATTGCAACCAATTGGAAGCTCACACTGGATATCTGCTGATTTGACTCTTGCACACGTTGACTCACCCGTCCACCCTTGCTCACCCATCACAAATCATCAACCAGTCATCAATCATGCATACGCTGGGCTCTCACAGCTTCTTCAAGGCTTGTAAAGCACGCGAACTCGGTCTCGCTTGTCAAAGTAAGTGGTTGTTGACGTCCTACCCGTCATCACACACCCTGTTTATCAACTGGCACCACCCCTATTTCATCTCGGTTCAACTAACCTCGTTCTTCCGTTGTGATGCCTCGGATTACTATGCATGCCCTCCTTGCAGTGCCAACCTTTGCTTTTCGACTCGCCGGTCTAACCACAACCCGTGATGATGAGTACGGCTTTTGGAATCTCAGCCCCGGAGGCGTCCCTTACGCCTCTCCGCCTTTCTCCATAACGTTTTCCACTACTCTCAAGGCTGGCCATGCCCTCCTCGCCACCGACGAGGAAGGCGTGCTCACTGTTTTGGATACCAACCAGAGTCTTAAGAACCAAATGAATGGCGGCAGTCATGATTGCCTCCCGTTGGCTCGCTTCCGTGCCCATGACAATGCTATTTTCGATGGGATTTTCCTCAAAGATGATAGTCGTGTAGCCACAGCCGCTGGTGATGGCTCGGTGCGCGTTTTTGATCTCCTCTCTAGCTACCGCATCGCGCTTGTTCAAGCGTCGAGGGGCAGCGTCAAGAGTGTCCGCTGTCACCCTGGAAACCATTCAATCTTGGTGACAGCGTCTAGAGATGGATCTATTCGGTTGTTCGACCTCAGAGTGCCGTTGGCGCCGCGGAGGAACAACACAGGCGCTCAGCCGCTTCAGCCATCAATCTTGACGATTGCAAACGCGCACCACCCACTGCAAGGTCAGGGGGAGAACCGTCAATGAAGCGTAGGAGAATTGTAACCACATCTGCGGCAAGCGTTACTTGCTTGGCGTGGGAGAAGGAGACGGAAATATTGTCTGGAGGGGCGGCGGATGGGACAGTGAAATTATGGGATGTACGAAACGCGGATGAAGGGAATTGTTTGGAACAGACGGTTCCAGGATTTGAGGGGAGGCGTCGGCGAGCGTATGGGGTGGCAAGTCTGCATGTGGCTGGCCGACGACTGGCTGTGAGCTGCACTGATTCGACGGTTTATTTGTATGAAGCCAGCGCGTTGGGACTGGGTCACTCGCATATGCTGCAGGGACATACGCAGACATCATTTTACATCCGATCAAGACTTTCGCCGTGCGGTGGGTTTGTTATGTCCGGGAGTGCGGACTCGAACGCTTACATGTGGGATTTATCGGAGAAGACTGTGAATGGTGTAATGGCGCCGATTTTAAGGTTGGAGGGACATCGCGGAGGAGATGCGTCATGCGTGGCTTGGTGCGGATCTGAGAAATTCAAGGTAGCAACTTGCAGCGATGACACGACTGTAAAGGTCTGGAATGTGGTGGAGGGAAAGGGAGCTGCGGAACCAGGTGAGGGTAATGGAAGTGTGTTGAATGGGGCTCGGAAAGTGGATGGGGCGGCCCTTAGACGAAATGAACCTAAGGTGAGGGAGAGGAAGCGGCTTTTGAGGGATGCTGACATCCGGTCTTACTTTAAGACGAAAGCGCTGTCTGAATAGTGGAGTCTTGTGAGAAAGGACCAGGGTAGAGTAGCGGAGCAAAGTTTGGAGCATTGAGAATAGCAGATGTGCGGCGATCTTAGGCTGGCGCACGGTACGGTAGATTAAATTAGATTTGCATCCATTAACATGTGACCAAAATGATCAAGCCGATACGGTACGTGCTTGCAGTATCTGTTTCTGTACAGTACTGTGTCCTCGAGATTCGATGGGTACAGTGTCATTGACGTACAGTAAAATTATGTTGTCTGGTAAACGTGTAGGTTTCCATTTGAACCATTTTGACATGTGACCAAATCAATCGCTATAATCTGGGATCAATCGGATCTATAACATGCATTTGCCTCCTGTTCGATGGCAGATGATTCGATGATTGGATTGGCCTTTACTTGAACTCTCGAGTGAACATTGCTGTGCACAACCCTATGTTGGTTCAAAGTAATTTCAAATTTTCGATTATTACTGTACTAGCACCTTGTCGATTTTGCGCTGAATTTATTCCGATCGCTGGTACGGTACAGTATAGTAATTGGTCGTCATATCTGCCCGCGATTTGCAGCGCAACGCACCGTGGGGGATGCCCCGTTACGGCGCGCTCCTCATCTCGTATTTCAGTACTATTATCAAACGCCGTACGCATATCGAATCTTGCAAGTCAGGAGCCGTATCTGCAGTGGATCAGGTGATCATTTTGGACCTCCATGCTTTCCGGATACCCGATTCTTTGATATGGGGTTCCTGGTTTCAAACCTTGGGGCCTGAGAAAGGTATTTGAATTATACTGAGAATTGGGTGCTAATACCAGTCTTTAAGCCGGCCATGGAGCCATTCCTTGGCTCGAGGGAGATTCATTCAGACCCAGATGGCCTGTGTGCGGCAGTCGCCCACGGAATGCGTTTCGTAAACCAAGGCATGGATTGTATCTGTCAGTTTCTTCTACGAGGTAGGATTGGAGCAAAAGATACTGAAACAAATGTCTGTGCACATGGCGGAAAGGCGAAATCTTTAGGGTGAATCGCGTTTTGGGCTCTTGCTAAGTTGAAAAATCGATCACTGCAGATGGTATGCCTTGCTCACATAGTCTGTTTGTTTGGGGCTAGAAGCGAGTAAGGCGGCTGCGGCGATGTCTTTGGGTGAGGTAAGGCCGATGCCGACTGTTGTCTTCATGTTTACAATTACTTGGTCCACCCCGTTGTCACGAGCTGGTTAAATTGCAAAAGCACCTTGCTGAAATAGGTTACTGGTATTGCAGCTGTTATCACTTGTACCACGGCTCCAAGTGTGAAAGCCCCGGCCCACAAGGCCCTTTTTCCTTCCCGTACGCCCTCTGCTCGAAGTGCTCCGTAGACAAGAGGCCGAGAAACTACATACCTTTACACAGGTCACAGTTACTGGTCGAAGATCTCAGTGCATCTCGGGTCCTCGACGCACGACCAGTCGCAGACAACCCACCTCTGTGTATTGCAAGATTAGCACCGAGAGCCTCGGAACAACAGCCGACACTCGAGAACGTAGCTCCATTCCCCGAGCACACTTAACCCAGTTCCGAAGAAATATTCACAACTTACATTCCAGTGCATCACATATACCCACACGCTTCCGATCCGTCCTAAGTGAATTGCTAGCAATTACTATGCGCGATGCGTCGCGAGCATGTGTACAAGGGCATACCGACGCCGCAATGAAGTTTCCAAAGTGTTCTTGTTTCCTTCTGTGATGCTCTCAAACACATCAGCTCCCTCAAGAGATCTGGTTCAAATGAGGCCCAATCCAGCAGCGACAAAATGAGGGAACGGCTTGAACTATGGAACGCAGGGCAATTCCAAACACTTTGGCAAAAAGCTCTCGAACTCGCAGCCTCTAGAGCTAATACGACCCCAACACCCCGAGAGCAGAAACAGGCCAACCTCCGCCGGGCGATGAGACTCGCCAGAGAAGGTGCCTATGGCAAAGCGGCACAGGCCCTAGGTTCATTAGGTGTCCTTCCGGCAACAAAAGCTGTGTCCGACGCCCTTCGCGCAAAGCATCCCAAGCTCCAGGAGATGACGAAGAACGCTTCGTACCCCCACACACCCCCACAATCACCCGATCACGAAGGACGAAGTGCTGCGAGCTGTTCGTTCTTTCAACCGGGTTCAGCCCCTGGTGGATCTGGCCTTCGCCCTGTCACGTCGAAGAGCTATTAAGGGCCCTACATCTTCCTCCCAGGGGGATTCCTGGATTCCCTCACAGAACTCGTGAACGTGTTGGCCTCAGGGAAAGCCCCGTAACGCTCGCGCCGTGGGTTGCCGGCACCCCACTCACGCCACTCGCGAAAAAAGACATGACCCGCGCCCCATTGCTGTGGGGGAAACTTTAAGAAGACTGGTGAGCAGCTGCCTCGCAACTCGAGTCAATGAGAAAGCAGCACGCTACTTTCAGCCACTGCAGGTCGGTATTGCCACAAAATCAGGAACTGGCACAGTGGTTCATGGAGTCCGTCGCATTGTGAACAAATTCGGCACAAGTTCCGACTATGCTCTTTTATCGGTGGACCGAAGGAATGCCTTCAACCTCTGTAGCCGTGCAGCGTTTTTCAAACGTCAAGGACCTTTTTCCCCAGTTGCTACCTTGGGTGTTGTACTGCTACAACAACGATCCAGCGTTCCTATGACTGGATTCGAGACGATACGGAGTGCCGTGGGAACTCAGCAAGGAGATCCGCTCAGCGGCTTGCTTTTCGCCCTGGTCCTCATCCTCTCGCTATAAAAATTCGAGAGTTGTTATCTTCATTCCTCGAAGAGGACACAGAGTTGAAAACCTTGCTTTTGGAACTTTGGTACCACGATGATGGCTATATAGCCAAACACCGCATTACTCAAGGCCATCGAAGTTTTGTCCTCCCCGGAAGCCAAACGCTTGGGCTTCATCTCGCCATACCGAAATGCAAGATCTGGTGGCCAACAGCCCCCGTCGCCTCAGTCCAAGCGGCCTACCCCCCCGACATGTTGCAGGAATACTGCGAAGGGGTTGCATCTTAAACGCTCCAGTAGGTTCTAAGGCGTTCATGGAAAAGCACATTCTGGACCATGTCCACAACCCGAACCTCTTATCAACGCCATCATGGAGCTCGAAGACTCCAAGTTTCTTTCCAATTACTTCGAAACTGTTTTGGGGTTTGCAAGTTGGGGTACCTTCTTCGAGTTGTTCCGCCTTCCTGTACAAGGAAAGGGGCTGAGTATTTCGACGCCTACTCGAAAACTGTGTCCGGAAGTTGGCAGGAGGATTGCTTGACAACACCATATTTAAGGAATTACAACTGCCTATCAAGCCGATCCAGGACAAAAAGCCGACTTTGGGAATTGGCTTGACGTCAGCGAAGGACGTTGGCGCTGCTTCATTCCTTGCATCCAGTGCCGCGTCGAACAAGCTGTGCACCAAATTCTTGCCGACCCCACTAAGGACCTGTCCCAGTACGATGACGCCCTCGAAGCCTTCGAGATATGGAATACCTCCTGCCGATCTGCGGATAGACTTCCGTTTAGCAACTTCTGCTCGAACAACCCACCATCTCAGAAGAAGCTTACAGACGCAGTCCACGCAGCGGCGCAGGAAGCGTTGCCGCCTGGCAATACCCGTACCCGTGCTTTCCGTGCCTCGATGTCACTACCTGGAGCCAAGGGATGGGTCCACTGTGCGCCTTGTGCGGGGTTGAGGACACACATCAGGAGCAAAGATTTCTCGGTGTGGCTGCAGTACTTCTGCCAAACTCCGTTTTTCGCCCCTGACACTCCTTGTCCGAAGCCTGGGTGCCCTGAGACATTAGACATCCATGGGGATCATTTGCTGCACTGTCGTTATGGATGCCAGCGCAATAATCGCCACAACAATCAGGTCGCTTTGCTAGGCAATGATCTCGGACGGGCGGCTCGGCGCCCTTTCATCGAACCCGCGTGCACTTCAACACCGGAAAGACCGGACATTAGAGCCATGGGGGCCGCAGGTGGAACTGACTATTTCGACATAACATTCGTCAATCCACTCGCTCCCTCCCATTCCAGAGTCGGACTTTTAACCCGATGACCAGTCTCAATGCAGCGAGCGCGGAAAAGCGGCGAAAGTACCAAGGCTTTCTGGCGGAATTACCGGGAGAAGCAGGCTAGTTCGTTCCAATCTCTACTCTTGGCGGATGGCATCCAGAGGCGTTTTCAGTGGTCATGGAGATTGCAAGAACCGTCGCCAGCCGCGCAATGGAGCGGTTTTCGAAGGTTCGAGGCATTCTTCTACAACGACATTCGGCGTTGGTAGTAACTTCTAACGCTGCTTGTCTGCTGGCTGGCCTCCCATCGACTTTCTGGTAGACTGTTGCTGGTGCTAGCATTCGACAGCAATGATTTCTACATTGCCTCGACCATCGGTACATGTATTTAATATGGCATGCAGATTTGCAACTCCAAATGGGTTCCAGCCAATCCACACATCTCAATAAAGGCACTCCCCCTTTTTCCCCTGTTTACAATCAGATGGAGCACAAGTTGTCCCTAAAGACCGCGGTGGCAAGGACGCCTCCTGACAGCGTTCTTATTGCTGGTTCCGTCGTGTGGTCGAAATACGCTGCTCCTTGCCTTCTGCACGATGGTGGCACGACTTGTAGAGGGGAATTTAGCTTGCATACCCAGAAGTTGGTGCGCCAAATCTGGAGGGAGGCTTGTGCGTCTTGTAATTCATGACAGCCTGCGTAAATGGCTCCAAAGGGTGCACAAATTTGGTAATATACTGCCTCGTGAATTCACTAGAGCCTATGGGCGCATTGAGTACTGCAGTTCATTCGCTTCAAATCTGTTGGATCTCCGACCGGTACGCGACTTTGGCTGCCTCGCTTGGGGTACTCAACTGTGATTTATCTTTACCGCTTCCATCCTATTCCGTTCTATCTTTTTTCTCTTCTGTACGGTGTCGTTTAAACAAGCAAGTTACTTTCAGCACTACAATAGTTTGAATTACCATCTAAATTCCTGTATAAATTGCAATAACTTCCGAATATTACCTCGTCCCTTCGGGCCTCTTTTTGGATTCGTTGTTTAAAAGTTTGCCAGTGGTACAGAGCACTTTTGGGAAATATTTCTTGACCTTCCGCAGCGGTTTCGATGCGACAGTCTTCAGCAATACCCTGCGTAGGCCGCTAGTTTTGAGCAGATTTGCAGCTAAAGCTAGTAGACTGACATAATTCCTATTTTGAATCGGTCTGAGTGGTTCAAACGTGCAGAAGGCTTCATACGTATTGAAATCTCTCCCATTCCATGTTCCTCGCCATAAAGCATGTTTCACTCCTGCGTTTTGTCTCTGGCTACATAGATCTCAGGTCGAGATTAGCATAAAATTGTATAGTTGCAAAAGTTGCAATAACAGGAAGCAAGGTCTAGAGCAGACATTTGGTGATATTGCACCCCCAACTCCAGCTTAGATTGACAAAGCATTATTTTCCCCTTTGAAACGTACGTATGACTTCTGCGATACAAGGGATCGTAGAAATTTCACTTTAAGAAAACTGCTGGCATTCTTTCAGGGCGATATTCTCGGTATTCTCCATGGATTAAGTGCAACTAATGTAGCGGATATTCTCGATGCATTAAGCGCAACGCATGTGGATAATATTTCCAGCGCGAGAAGAATTTCTTCTGAAACCCGTGCCCGGTATCGGCAGTTTGGAAACAAAATGAGTAGTGCCATGGGTAGCAACGACAATTACGGATTCTTAGAGACCCTTAAGAATATTGTGCTGTCCTCAGAGCTTTTTTAAATGCCTCGAACGCGTGAGGTAACCTTTGAAAGTAGTTAACACGAGAATAACACCTTTAGAACTGCATCTTTCATGAATGAAATGACCAGTCTTATTTGCAATGTGGGTGGCCAACCAGCATTTTCAGGGCTATGCTCCGCCGTCACCTCGGACTGACAGTATATGATGACTCGATACGCCTCAACTGCCACCACTATGACCACCCCTTGGACACCCACGCTATCGACCTCTGCTGCCCTGGTTTCGGCCGTCGTTACCGCCATGACTCGCTCTGTTATGCGTTTGAGACACACGTTACCCCCGCCGCAGGTCTGGATACTCAGTACGAGGTTCCGCTCCTCGTCCTGGCACTGACCTCCGGCCCGCCGATATCCTTGTACAACTCCCCCCAAACCCGAAAGGCACAACGTTGCGCCCCATTGCGTGTGAAATCACTGTTGTCTCGCCGTTCAAGGTCGCAGTTCGCTCCAAGGCGACCCAGGTTGCCGGTGGCGCTGCTGAAGTGGCGGCCCGCGACAAAGTTACAACCTTGGAACGCAACCTCGCCCGACGCCTCCCCGCTCCATCGACTGGCCCATCTTCTGCGCCTTACACGCCGAACTTCACGTTTCGACCTCTGGCGTTTGATTCCCTAGGTGCCCCTTCCCCTGGAACTATTGCATTTATCGAGGAGTTAGTTCCGCGGATCGCGTCCAAGTGTCACTCGACACTTGGCGTTATCCGCCGGCGTATCTACCAGCGACTGAGTTGCACCTTCTGGTCATTCATCGCTCAAGCTATCCTATCCCGAGCCCCGATGCGCATGGACGACGAGGTACATCCGGTTAGATCTAAGCCGTATAGTTAGCACGTGTGCAGTGCCCAGTAGATATGTCCTGAATGCATTCAACCTCTTCTATTTTCAATGTGTCAAATGAAATGCTACAGCATACCACTCCTATGGTCTTATTTTATTCAGTCCTGTGCCTTACCTTGGCCCGTAATTGGCGAAAACACCGCCATTACAGAACCTTCGTACAGAGTAATTAATCGCCGAATCCCGCTGCAGTCGTGGTTATCCCGATTTTGTTGCTGCGTACATAGTACCGTTGGAACTGCCTCCTGGCATCCCTGAAAAGGTTGAAAGGTTTATTGTTCTAATTCTGTGAGTAAAGAAGCAGGAAGTTACCGCAGTTCGTTCAACTACACCCCAACTATTCTGCACTTTGTTACTCTCGCAGCGCTTCCTCAGCCTTTTCATTACGCGACGCTGCAGGGCCTGCTTATTTCGCAGCCCGAGCCTCGCGTTCGAAAAGATGCGGAAATGACGACAATGCGGACTCGTTTTCCTCACTACACACATGAGAACAGTTCATTCTTCGATTTATGAGCCATATGGCCAAAGAAACAAACATGCCGACGGTTACGTGAGCGCAGTTCATGGTTTGGCATAAAGAGCTCACTATGTTGACTAATCCTTTTTACATCCTAACAACTCTACGGATTGAGAAATGTAACCTGTAGTGAAAGCCAAGTTAGAGATAATTGCTCAAAGGGACAGAAAAATTCCGAGCGAAACTATTTGGACTGTGGTTGCATGTGTCATTTGGACTGTGGTTGCATGTGTCATTACTCTATGAATCTTGTGACGAGCAGCTTGAATCTGTAATCGCGACTGTTTGTCAGAGTCAGGTTTCCCTACACTCTTGACCAAGTCCTCAATAAATATCATACCCCCTGGCGACAGCAAGGAGACAAGCTTTTCGTCGTCGATGTGCTTCCCGGTGCTAAACAATGGGTATACGGCACATCATACCAGGGCCTTAAGAAATACATTGCTCCCAGAGCTTTCTCCGCCTGGCGCCAATATTACTGCCAGGTACCGTTCCTCGCCCCCAACACCCCGTTCCCCAGGAGCAACTACCCGGAAACCTTGGACATATACGGCGACCACCTCATGCACTGCTTGCATGGCCGAGGGCGAATCGAGCGCCACGACCGGCATGTTACGATCCTCAAGTCGGACTTAGGGCACTGGAGACGTACGGAAAGGTCGGGGGTTTTGACGCAAAGGCACGCCGTAGCAGCCGTCATGTCCAATGCGGCCTGCTTCATGGCTGGCCTGAAGGTAGAATTTTAGGGAGCGTAGTTCCTTTCCCATTACAGTGTCGGTATACCCTTCTTTAGTCGATTGTGGTTGTCTGGAAAACCATGGGATAGATCGGATATATCTTCCAAGAGTAAAACCCCAAACCTTTTTCCGACTTAGCAAAGGATTCGCGACACCCGGTCATGAAGCCCCGTCCCAATGGCCAACACAGCACAAGGCGAGACACCAAGGCTTTAGGGAGCACCGGAGGGACAGACATTTCGACATTACATTCGTCAATCCACTTGCCCCCTCCAATACATTCCATTGCTTCAACCCCCTGACATCTCTGAACGCCGCGAAAGCGTCAAACTTCAGGAGGTATCAAGACTTCATCACCATCCATGCCAGGTCCCGACTAATCTGAGCGCCGATATCCACTCTTGGCAGGTGGCACCCAGACGCGTTCGTCGCGTTCTCACAGACGTGGCTAAGCACGTCGCCATACGAGCCATGGAGATCTTCGGGTGGGTGCGATTTGTCCTTATGCAAAGACATGCTGCGGCGACGGTTTCGTCCAACGCAGCATGCCTTACGGCTGGCCTCACATCAGCCCTGTGAGGTAGTACCTCATGACTCGGCCTCATTTCCATACTCTCCATTGCACAGAACTGTCCCCCTAGCCTTCGAAAAAATAGCCATCCTGCATCCCTAATCAGTAAAGCACCCCAATTCCCCCCCCATAATATCACATGCACACATAATACTTTTGCTTCATCGTGGTTCCCTGGACAGAAAAACCCCTTTTGACAACAGAATTTTTATCTTGAAGAGGTGAGGGGAAACCTTATTTTGAGTAATCTTACTGGTGAGCCTCATAATTGTTGCAGAACTAGTTTTCAAACCAGATACGTTTCTTTTCTGAGTTTATAATCTTGTCATCCCCCTTGTTTTCTACTTAGGGGAGTTTGGCTTGCACAGTGCCAAATTTGGCCAGACAAATGCGCGGTGAAATTAGAAAGGCGCGTCAACAGATCATCAGTGATGAGGATGTTATCGTTCTCCTTTATTTACACTTAAGTCGGAAATTCAGCTAACGAATCGAATTTTCTTATCGGAGGCATGGCGGGTGACTCACTTGTTCTTCGTTCAGGTAGCTCGAGCTCCAGCCCACACACTTCGTCGTCAGATTTTTTTCCTTTTGAAGGGCTTTGAGCCGGTAATAAATGGGCAAGGGATATATGTGATAAGAAAAGCCTTTTTGAGGGAATATAGGGCGAAGCGGGGCAGTTTCCTTCGAATGCGATCATTGAATGAGTTCCTTTGGTGACGATCATTTAAATTTGTATTTTTGAACTATACGGCGTCCTTTTGTTTCTGGGAGGGTCCTTTCGCTCATGTTTAACCCTGTAACTATTAATGGGCTGTCTTTTGAGTGATAACGTAGTGTTAGTGTCATGTTTTGCCGAAGAAATGGACTCTTCACTGGTTTTTTATTTGCATCTTTTCCTTTTTTGTATCCAATTCACTGCCGGAAAATTTGAACAGCATGTACAGTGTCAAAATCATCTCCAAGAATTCATTTCTCATGAGTCGCACCCATCTCTTGTGTTTAGGGAAACTTATTTTCCCGGAAGTATTGTAACACTTTGCTAGTTAGGAGGGAGGAAAAAGGTTCCAAGACTTCCTCAGAAAGGGTATAGACCGTCTACAGGACACGCAGTAGCTCATGTTTTTCAACTCAACCGTGTAACAAAGTTATAATGATAGTAAATTCCCGTCCCGGGATTTACAGTCCTTATCTTGTAATTGGCGAATTAATTCGCTTTCGAGGAGTACGAGGAGGTAATTTGACGTCATAAGCGTTCTTTTGAAAAATTAATTACAGTGATGAATGACAAGATAATTTAATGAAGCTATAGCGAGACCAAGAAAGCACCGACACTGTGACCGGTTTTTGACAGTGAGCGAAGAGGTGTTGAGGGGCACTTGGAGTGCAATGCGCGGTGCGCATCTTTTAACGTCAATTTACGCAATCCCGTGAGTCAATAAGAAACCAAAACACACAACAAAGATTTACACAATGTTTGATAACTTTCTTTCTCATTAAGAGCTCTACTATATAGAAGATTAGCTCTCCATTGGACACTAAAAGTTTAGTTTGGTAGAGCAGGGGTGTTTACTTGGACGACTGGACGGCACAATGGTCCTCATAGTTTAAAGGCCGAAACCTGATCCGAGGAATGCTAGAGCGTTGCAAAGAAGCTGACCAAATTAATAGAGGAAAGTAGGGGTGTGTAATGATTATACCCATAAATCACCTCAAATACCCTGAAAGAATCCCTCCAGTAACCTGTACCAAGTAGTTACATTGTAAGATGACATCAGCGCAACTTCTGTACTGTACCACGCACTCGTATAAAGCATAAGATCATACTACTTGTGCCAAGCCATTACATGGAGCAATCATGGCTATCTCGCATGGTTCTCGAAATATTTCGGATCCCACCAATCAGAAACTACTTTATGCCTCTTTTCATATTGGAACAATGGGAATTTTCCATGATATTTAGTGCTGTCGGTATCACTGATGGCTGCTACGTGAGCCTTCAGAACCTTGTAGTTTGATACCTCTAGGGTCGCTTTTTCTAGAATACCTTTGAATTCAGTACCGTTTGCTTACAATTTAACTCTGCTGGTGTTGAGTGCTTTTTCCATATAAACCCTATTCTGATACTTCTGCCTGTTTACCGGAAGCATCAACCAACAGTTCAACCATTGATTTCTCTTGTGCGCTGAACACCCCACAGGGGCAAAATCGGGCAACAGTAGATGATAATTTGGGTAATCAGCACTGATATTCCCTTTGTAAAAACCTTTGTTGGCACCAATAATAATTTCAAAGTTCCTATTTTTATGAAAACGCCGGAGTCCGGGCGCAAATGGTGATTGAATATCGCAGATGAACGAAGAGGAATGATATAGTAGCGGTTGTAGATGCGGAAAAGAGGGGAAATACAGGTTGATAACATTGCTATAGTCAAAGTTTACATTGGAAAGCAGTCGCAGAGGCTAAAGCTGGAGTAATTTTCAGACCCAAACACTGGGGCAGATGCTTATTCAGAGGCCCTCACTAGGGGGATTTAATTCTCGAAAAAGCTATGTTTTACTGCATTTCTATAGCTTTGATAATTCTAAAAGCATAATTTTAAAATTTATGATTGCATAAGCTAAGAGGTTCAAAAATTCACTTTTTTATAATTATAGGATATGAATTATCAGAATTATGCGTTTTCAGTATGAATTATGCGTTGTCAGTATCAGAATGACAGTGCATAATTTAAAAAACTTTAATCATCACTCTCTAGAAGTTACAGAGTACAGTTTATCAAGATACGTTTCCGCACTTTGTAATGTACCATTTATCATTACGGCTAGTTACAATGTACTATTTCGGCAACTATAACGTAAGCCTTGGTGTAACTAAACACAACGCACTTTCGAAGTGCAATATCATCACTTCAGAAGGGACACAATATAAATTCTACAGATATGTTGTACAATATCCAAAATGACACCATATAGTTTTGATAGTGATGAAGTTGAACTTCGGTATACTATATAACTTCCTAGATATATATTTATAGTCACCAAAATCTCATAATAGAAAGATGGGAGCTCGATGGCGGGACAATGATGGGCTCTTCATGAACATGACGATGGTGATCATTATCGATGGGCAAACGCCACTGGCATTGCTGGTACCTGACGATGCCGGTAAACATGATAATTATTTAAGAAGCGACTTATCACAACCATTAAGACATGATCAACGCCCTATCGAGCTACAAGTAACAAAAGTAACAAAAGTAGGATATAGTATATACTAGTAAATAAAAGTAGAGAGAACCCCGACAAACACCGTTACGCCGCAACATTGCGACAAAACACCAGCCATGTTAGCACTGAAAACCCAACATACGAAAAATGCATTACCCAAGTAGTCCATGATAAAAATACCTGCAGTTGAATACATTACCACCACACCACCACCCTACAATAAATCATCCTGCAGTAATGACACGCTGCAACAACATCACACTGCAACAACATCACACTGCAGCGATCATCCTGCAACAACACAAACCTGAAACAAACCACCCTGCTGCAACCCCACCCTGCAAAAAATAATCGCGCAGCAACATCACCCTGCAACAACAACACACTGTACACAACACCACCTGCAGCAATATACACCTACAACAACACCACCCTACAACAGCGAAACACTGGAACAAAAAAACCTGCAAAAACACCACCCTGCGACAACATCACCCCGCAACACCACCACCCTGCAACAACGACACACTGTAAAAAAGCACTCTGCAACAGCACCACCTTGCGACAAAAACACACTGTAACAACACCACCCTGCAACAACAATACCTTTCAATAACGACACACTGCAACAACTCCACCCTGAAAAAAAATAAAAAGTTAGAATGTAACTCAGAAAAAGCACCTAACTGGAACTCACTAACCATAACCCGGACCAAAACACAAAATCAGCACATCACGGTGATCAGCATGTGGCGACCACACCATTACTTGACCAAGTCAGAACGACATCAGAAGAGTGCAACCCAACGTCACCAACAATATAAACTGTTCGAATAACATAGAGAAAAGAGACAAAAGATAAAAAAGAATGAAACTGACGGAATAAAACACAATATCATCAATGCCATCACAAAATCACATAATTAGACTACAGAAACGCCCTTTAGGGGTTAAGGGTGGGTGGGCAGTTGAATTTTGCGAAGGGGTGTTGTAGAGGTAGTTGACATGAGGTGGTAGGCATCAGGTCCACATGGATAGAGAATGTTTGTACAACCCTGGTGATCCTTTCAAAGAATAACTGAAGAGACAATTTGTATGGAATCAAAAGTCCGCCCTAAGGCGATACCATTGAAAATGCTGACTCTGGCTTTGTAGTGGGCTTTTGCAATGGCGCCGTCATTAAGGCGGCGTTTTTGAATCGCCAATCTTATGGACGATATTTGATGGCCGCCAATTTGATGACAATCAAAATGACACAGAACAGTCACAAATAAGCAGTACAGTGCAACACTGTAATGTAATTTCAGTCGTTGTTGTGGTACTTCAATTGAGTGCTATCGGAAAGCGGTAATGTTGGTAGTAGCAATGAATTAAATTGTTGCAGTACCAATCCATGGTGAATAGTGATGGCCAAAAAAGAATTACCAAGTAATAAGTGTGGCAATAAAATTCCTTCAGAAGTAGTAATCAGTGATTTAATTAATCTGAAGAATTGGTAATTTTTACTACCTGCAAGTAGCAAAAACTGACTGGTAATTTTTATTACCAGGTAATAAAAAGTTACCGTCAGGTAATAATTGTAAAAGCACTTGCATAATTGCCCACTCCAAGTGAGACAAGGGGCAGTTAAAGTGGAGCGTGGCAGGTCAAAGACCTCAACTCACTCAAGTCAGGCCCCAGCAACATGAATTCATCCCTTACAATGGAAACTACAACAACCCCATTTTTACCTAAGCTGAAGTTCAGAAGCGACGCTTGTCAGGACCTGTTTACAAGAAGAAGTACTATTGCAAGCTTTGCAAGGCAATTGGAGCTCAATGAAGAGGTCCGCCAAATGTAAGGGCAAATTTCAACAACAAGCACCGCGCCACAGTTGTTACTGTTCCCTTTAGAAACCGCAACGGCAGTTCGGCTGTTGTATATAGTTTAGCCCGCACCGGACTGGAAAAAATGATTTGTGAAAAAATCTCGAAAACAGGAAATGCGCAGTCAGTTTTCGTCCGCCTATGTTCTGAATGGATACCGGTGAACGAACATCCGATTGCAATTGTTGAAGATGAGGGATTCAGGAAGATATTGAATCATGTTGCACCTAGATTCAATGAGGTCAGTGGTCAGTCTGTCAGTAGGGTGTTTCGCCAAGCTGAGAAGAAAGTAGATGAAAAGTTTTTCCAAGAGCTATCGAAAGTCAAGGTTTTAGGAGCAACCACAGATATATGGAAATCGGAAAACAATAAATAATATTCTTTCCTGAGACTTTCCTTTATTGACGAAGATTTGAATTAGTATCAAAGCTTTTCAGTTGCAGGAAGATCAATGGACGTCATAGGGAAAGGAATTTTCTAAGTTTTAATTGATACATAAAGAAGGGGAATTTTTTCGAAGAAAGTCGCATTCGTAACAACGGATTCAGCGTCGAATGCGAAGAAGTAGGTTCAGCTTACAATGGAAGAAAATTAGAGTCTTAGCGAGATCCACCAATCATGCAATAACGAAAAGTCGCTGGAGAACCTATCAGCCATCCAAACGGAAGTGGGAAATGAAAATCGTACTGAAATCATGTTTGAAGAAGGAGAGCGACTGTATCTACTAACCTCTGTACAGAAGCCAAGAATTTTTCTGAAAATTTGAACATGTCGAGAGATACAACTTTCATTTCATCTGAGACCGAAGAAGCAGCTGAAATTGAATTTGAAGAGAACCTAGTCCTTATCCTTGATATAGAAGAATATTTCCTTCACTACCGGCGGACTTTCTTCTTGTAACTGATTCACAAGTTCCTCCTCAGGACATACAGGGATTGAAATGAGTTCTAGATCTTTAATTTTTCGATCGTCATTGTGTCAATTTGCCTGTGCTGCTCATTTCTATCAGTTGTCAGTCAGGAGTTGCATGAAAGTTTCAGAAGTCGGTGCTGCTCTGAGAAATTACAGGCAGACAATGAAGTTCTTAAAGAAGTCTTCTGTTGCTGGAACTCACCTAATTCGCGAATTGAAGGCTGATAATAAGAAGAAATTCGACCACTTTTGGATGTCAGGACTCATTGGGGATCAAAGCTGCAATAATACGAAGTTTTTTGGTTCTCGAGCCTTATCTTACTTTTGCAACTGACAAACTTTTTGCTGACAGAGTTACCTGGGCTGGTGATGGACCTGGCGGCAGATCGACTCCTCGTGAAAGATTGATCTTGGAAACAGTTCTGGAAATAGTGAAATCAATTTGATCAATCGAGCCCCATTCTGGAAAAAGAAGTCAGGGACAACGATGCATCTGAAGGAAATTTGCACTGCCGGAATCCTGAAAAAACTGAAGAATGTCCTTGATTAACCAGGAGGAGAAACTAAAGTTTATGAATTTGCATCCGATCTTTCGAAATGGATTCTGGAAATGCGTCTTAAAATCAATGCTGGATATCCAATCGCTGACCATTGTTCATGTTGCAACTCTACTGACACCCCAGTTTAATCAGATGAGACACCGCGACATAACTTGGAGGAGAGGACGCATATAACGTTTCAGATATTACGGCATTGAAAATAACGAGCGTCATGGCCAAACAGTATTTTGCCGATACAGAAATTAAAACAACCAATCAATATTACATGAATATACCCGGTCAGGAGTATGAATGTAATGAAGAGGATCAAATATTGTCGTTTTTTGAAAACAATCAGTTTCAAGAGATGAAGGTAATGTTACGAACATTGAGCAAGAGCTTGCGATGTATCTCGCAACTGCCAAAGAATCCAATAAGATGTGTCCATTGCAGTTTTGGAAAAAGAACTGTAATTAGTTCCCGTTATTGGCCCAGGTTGCTCGTTTGGTTTTCAAATCCACCGCTTCACCTACGACATCTAAAAGCATTTTCAGTGTTGCTGGAGCAATTCGTTCCAAGAAGCGATCTCGACTGACAGCTGGAATGGCAGAATGTATCCTTAAGGTTGGTGACTACCTTATGAAACGCATAAGTTTTCCTGAATCTGATCAGAACTAGTAACAAAATTGTTTGGTCTGATATCATCACTTTTCAATGTTTTCTGTTCTGAAATAAACCTTTCTTGCATTTGTTTGGGATTATTGTCCCATATTTATCTTGGATGAGGAAGCTGTTTGGGTGGTAGACTATCGTCCTGTACTCATGGACGTTTATTAACAATTTGGGTCTGGGTTCGATTTATGGCGTGAGCACGCAGTTAATATTTTTTCAAGTAATTAATTGACTCCGCGGTAATAATTGGTTACCAATATAGGGTTGTAATAATTTCCTAGGTAATAAAATAAAGTGCTCCATTAATTGCTGGAACTATATTTTCTTATTATTCCTGGTCATCACTAATGGTGAAACACAAGCCACGGCTGTATGCAAACATTGAATGTAAATGATCCCAATGAAAATCGATCTTTAAAGAAAGTTAATTTCTCTATGAGGTGTAACGGTATTCATGTCCATCATGGATCACATAAAAATGAATAATTCTGTCTACCTACATGGTAATTCTACTAATATAATATGAAGTATAATATGCACCATGTATGTTACTATTGAAATACGAGTGACGGCTCCATTTGCGAGTTCCCTTCAAGGACCTTCAGTGGTGCTAATGATGCTTTCATATAACAGATAGAATCCCGTTACAACAATCAAAACGGAAATCCAAAATATTTTTGCGTTTCCTTCCTCGCGGCAGTTGAACGAAACAATATTATCGCAGAAAATGGTCAGATTCACCCTTCCGTGGACTCCTGCTCCCCTTGACATATACATAAACCCGCATAAATATCTGCGAAACAGACAGTGGCTTCGTTATCGATCTGAACATTGATAACCAACTTGTAACACTTCCCTTCCCCCAGATCTATTTTCCCTCCAAGAAAACCAGGTGTCAGCTGTTAAGCACAGCACTCAATGTGAAACCATCAACTGACGATAAATTACGTCCTGACGTGACTTCCGGCTCCATTCTATGCCGGAAACTGATCGCCAAATACGTCTAATCCCTTCAAGGTAAGGGAAGTTCCCTTAGAAACAGGTGACAATCGCCAAGCACACCATATCAGAACCTCCATTCTAAAACTTCGTGATACTGACACCACCATCCCGGCACCATTACAACGTTACCATATTTTTGACACCACCACCACAGAGTTGCCACTATGGAACCACTGGCATTGTATCATCATTCTGGCACCATCACTCTGACACCGCCAATGGGTACCAAGCATCAGCATGGACTCGAATTGAAACACCACCAATGACAACACACTCTAGGGATTTCGAAACTGGGGTGTATGGCCGTCACACAGACCTCACAGAGCACGATGAAGGCCTGTCGTTGAGTGGATTTGGCAGCATTCAAATGACTGAACAATTCACGATAAAGAAGGATGCTATCATCAAAGCAGGGACGATAAGCATAGACCAAATAAAGGAAGGGCTCTGTGATACCATCAAAACCGTAGCCAAGGACGCCGTAACAGAAGCCTTATTAGTAGTTGCACACATTCTTGCCTCTGTACGATACGCAACGAATGTGGATTGTTCACAAAGTCTCAAGAGGGCAAGAAGGAGAACAACTATTTTGATGATATATTACTTGAAGGAATGCAAGATATTCTGAACAGAGAGCGCCTGTCACAGTGCGTCATGTCTCAATTGACAGGGAGAATGGCATCTGACATATTCATTTACATAGCAAGCGGGCGTGAAAGCCCTTCGGCACTCTCTGTTTTACTATTTGCTGTTCGAAGGCATCATGGGAAGGCATCTCATCGAACGTTTCTTGCAGTGCTTCTAACAAAATGATGAAGGACAATGTGACGCAACTCCTGTGAACGGCAAGCAAAGGCATGATTTCTCGAGTCCTGGAGCGTGATGAAGATGAGTCCCTCTGAGGAAATGTTTTTCTTTTACTATGGCTCTTATCGAACTCCAACACGCCATGACAACATTTCGAAATTAGGAAAGCGGCCCTGAGCATTCTCAAAGTAGTCCCCAACAAAATCACATATCGTTTGAGGAGTGCATCAAAATGGCCAGACCAGGCGGCACGCAGAGATCGGAGCGAGAGAAATGTCTTTATCTGGTGAGGAATCTGATGTCCAGTGAAGTTCAAAAGACATTTTCGCTTGTTGGAGATGTTAACTCTAGAAGAGATATTTTGAGAAGAAGGCGCCAGGGTAACACCGTTTCCCGTGAGAGGAACAGTTTTGATACCAAGAACACTGAAACACACGTTGTGGATAATAATCCCGATGGACACATAGGTAGAGCGAGACCTGTTTTTATTTACTGTTCATACAGTACGCGTACTGCGCGCACTGCTGTTATGAATTTCGTTACGGAAGGGAGAGTGAGAGTGAAGGAGGTGTTTCTGAACGAGGTAGGATTCATTTTTCACGCGAAACAAATGTCCACGATGCCATCCACCGATTATTCAAGGGGTAACTCATTTCTTCCCGACATACTAATCAGGAAACCGTTTCACATATGTCATTACGCATTTGACGAAGAAGAGCAGCAATTGTATGATTCCGTTGAATCTTTGGAGGGTTTCATCGAGAGAACGTCAGTATACTATCCTAATAAAGCGACGAAAGCTGTGAAGGCATCGAGGCGATCGAGAGAATTGAAATTTGCTGATTTGGTCACAACATTTCCGAGTTTGACTATCACTATACAGTACACTTCCATAGTTGAAGGGAGTACCTGGAAATAGTGTAGGAAATGGATCCAATGACAGAACTTCGGCCAGTCAAAACCTGGTGACCTATACAGAGACTCGGGAAATTAATCCTCACAAGGTTGCCATATCATTTCTTGCAGAATCATCTAGTGCTAGAAGTTCAGATGTGTGTCTTGCTTCATCTGCAAATTCATTGTTGGCGATACAGAACACTTACTTGGACTTTCTTGCACTTATAATGAAATGGAAAAAGGAAGATATGAGTCATTCGAGGATGAAGCTGTTGGAGATGTCGAGTTCGTATGTCCCGCAGGGTCATCGTCGACGGGGACAAATTTGGACAGGCCCCACCCAAAAACAGTTCCAAACATAGAGATGAAAGACAAGGTAGCGATTTGGACCAGCATCATGAAACGTCTAGTAATGGTATTGGAAGAATACTAATGCCGTATAGAAGTAGACGCAGCGACGGTTTCGAAACCTAGTAGAGCAGCTGGTCCTAGTACAGATTTGTATGATAGAGAAGTAGATGAAGGGTCAGTTGGCGTAGGTAATGAAATTCTATTGACAATTTAATCCCATAAATGTGAGATTGGAAATCTAGGGGTACCCGTGGAGTTTAGAGAACGCTTAAATGACACCTTTCTACTTATGGCACCGGAATGGGGGCATTTTCTTGATAGTACCATGGTGATATTGTTATAATGATGGCACAAAAAGGTACAATTCCGTCGATGTCATCAAGATGATATCACTTTGCTAACAGCACCGAAATGACGCCATTTTGTTTATGGCATCAAAATGACACCGCTCTGTTAATGACACCGAAATAACGTCATTTAAGTACGCAATTTTGTTAGTGGTACCAGAATAACGCCAATGTACTGATAGAATCATAATGGCGCCACCTATAGCACCAGAATGAAACCACTGTATTGATGGAACCCAAATGACATTATTATGCGCATTCATATGGTGGCATAGCCATTTTTATACGATCTAGACAATACTGCCATTCTGATACCACAATGAAAGTGATGTGGAATCATTCTACTGACTGCATCATGATCATAACGCATCATGATGACGTCAATGCAATAGAGGCATCATAAGGAAATCAATCAAATGATGGCATCAGAATGGGATAATTATTATGGAAGCACTAGAATAGCACCAATCTGTTGGTGCCATTGGAATCGTGATATTATATTGATATCTGCGAGGTGTGGAAGAAAGTGTGGTACAAGGGAACCCATGTAATGTTACATTGAGGCATTCTGCCATATATCATTCAATACTTGATGATATTGGTCACTTCCTAGAATGGTGAGGATCTGCCTCAAAACTTGAAGGGAGTTCAAAACTACAATTAGAATCTGAACAGTTAGCCTTCCAAGGATATCATTTGTTGTAGTTAGATCACCCAGACATCGATGTCGCAGTGCAGGTAAACGATTCCACTCAATATCGAATTCAAACAGGCGGTTTGGTAATTCCTCCAATGATACCGCGATATTTTAACAACCCGTTCCTCGAAGCCTTTCCATTTCCGAATTTCTCAACTGAGATTTGACATTGTCCAAGCTTTCCGTCACCGACGCATATTGTTCGTCCAACATACATTCCCTTGAAATGCATGTGCAAGGTGTCCGATAAATGAATGAAATGTCATTTCCCTGCTCTCGTTGTAATTGTTGAATACTGTCATTGATAATAGCTGAATGTGAACTTATAGGGGGAGCAGCTTTCTTGCGTTTCTCATGACCGCGGAAGCTTATGCCCACAGTGTAAGCTTGCCGCATCCTGGTTGTCTTACAGTTTCGGTACACTGCACCGTTCCTAGAACTTTCTTTGCATGGTCAGTACCAAATAAAACGGCAGAAAAGAGAGCGCTAGACGAAATGAAAATGACAGTTAACGTTTTGCTACCTCCGTAAATTGAGGACGGCGGAGGAAAGCGTTGTAGGCCTAGTTGAAACATCTGATGGTGCTTGACACTTCCAAATTTACACTGTGGCGAAGAAGTCACCAAGTGTGCAGTCTGCTGGCTTTGTGGCTAGCATCCTCAGCACCACGCATGTTTCGCACTGTTCATAGTAAGAGGTATTGACCCTCTCCTGTTTCTGATGTTTCCTTTCATGTGAACTTCATTCAAATCACTGCCGACTTATGCCCGAACGAAAGCCTTGACACGATCGGTTGTAGCTGCTCGAGAGACACAAGTCTCCCCGGAGGATGAGAGCACTTTTGCACCACCGGTGATATCCCACAATCCAGATATCGTGTTTTATAGTGCTTTTACACGTAGTAAAAGAGCAGAAGCAGATGTCCTTAACTCGGAATGGGCTATTTCTCCTTGCTCTCTGATATCTCAAGTTGTTACTTGAAGATATTCTACGTCTGAGACATTTTTTCTACCTGCGATTCCTATTCATAAACCCTACACCTCGCATGAATTCATTTTTCCGACCAAACTCATCTCTCAGTTCCCAGCTGGGGATAAATAGGACGTCCTTATATTTGTACATATAATGGCCCTCTGAACCGGTGACGAGTGTGATTTTGTGTACGTCAAGTTCAGAGATCCATCAAAAACACCTCTACTGGCAAGGGCAGGCTACAACACATCTTTTCCACTCGAAAAATCAGACTTCCTCTTCCGTAAACCATCCAAGCTCCGTGAACCACCTAACTTTTTCTTCCGTGAACTGCATGTTTGTTCTTGATTTGGATCGAAAGAAGCAATATCTAACGAAGCAGTGTCAGCATCTTCATCTGCAAGGGTACACATAACTTCGATTTATTTCCACACTTTCGGCACCGAAGGACGTTGACGGAGGTTGAAAGTGCTTTTTCCTTCGACCCTTTACCCGAATCATTCACCGGACAACTCGCATTCTTATCCACGTTCCGATCTGATAAACCGCCGCGCAATTCCCGTCGTGACATGGTGGAACCCAGGATGGGTTTGCTTAACCCAAAACGTTTTTAGTGGCAAAGGAAGAGAAAAGAGGATGGGTGTAATTAGTATGAAGAAGGGATGGAGTTGTCTGTGCCAAACGAGAAACATCGAAATTAATATGTACTGGACATATCAGCCATGCGTATTTATAAAGTTCTAGCAGCTACAGGATTTGTAATGGAGAAAGGGCTAAGGCATGAATATAGTTCAGTTGGAAATGTGAAACGCAATTATTGGCATCACACAACACACCATTTCTGAAGTGCCTTCGTCTGATATGTGCTTCATACCGTTGAGAACCCCCTCGGCCATCAGCACTGAAAGGGAACAAAATAACACTAAGATGCGCTGAATCCCTCAAAGTTTGACATATAGGAAAGCATAAAAACAGTATGAGCGGATACGGGACTGGGTATGTCACACTATAAATGTGTAAACAACTCCCATAGCCTGTAAATGATGACCACGGGCAGCAGTGATGGAGGTGCACCACACTGTGTTAACCGTCAGTATGAGGTTCCATCACTGCCAGGGTCATCAGCATGATCAGCATCAGTAGGAGGTTCATCAAAAAGAGGGCATTCAGTAGGAGGTGCATCTGCACCAACGTCATCGGAACGAGGGCCTTGTGTATGAGCGTTCAATGTCACATAAGTATAACGTTGCAAGAATATTTTGGAAATATTCGTAATTTCCAAGCTCGTGACGTAATACGTTACGATAAATCATATTAAACAATAAGCATCGGCATTATTGATTGATCTGTGGATAGAAGAAATAAATGGAAGACAAAATAAAAACCGGGAGATCATGGCCTTTGAGTTATTGTTGAGGTTCATACGGGTGTGCGTAATTTTATCGTAGTCACAATTCCAGGGGTAGCTGCTATCCTTGTGGTGATTGCACCAGGAAGAGAATAACCGTTACCCCCGTAATGTAGGCTTCCAGTCCGACCTGCAGGGTATTGATGATCCTAGCCGAAATAATGTGCATAGTTTTCGTTAAAGAAATAAAAGAAAAACACGGCAAACGACCGAAGTTCATGAAACCTCATATAGATGGCCGTCGTACTCATCACCGCCATGCCGTCACAATCGTGGGGTATCCGCTACCGTCATACTGATGGTCTTAGGTAATAGTCATGTTACTAATATTTACGGGCTGCAGGGTCATCAGAGTTCACCCCACCAGTGCGAGGACCATCATGACGCTACAGCAAGAGTTAACCTAACGTTCAGAGCTTTAATCTATTGTTCATTCCTACTAGCACTTGATCGATGCTATTAACACGTCCTGATAATCCTGGAATTCCAGCTGTTGATATCCTCGTACTTGAGATTAATCTCAAGTACGAAGGTAGCAGCAAAAGTTCCTCATGCTGATGGCCATCGTACTGATGATTTCATTTCAAAATAATATGCAACCTCAATAGTACTGGTGGCTAACAATAAGTACCTATATACCATCGGAGGTCGTATGACACTCCTAATTCTTCTGAGAATCAGAAAAAGTATAAATAGACTATGCTCCGCCAATTTGCATGACTCGGATTTTGTTGGTAGCAACACCTGATACTAATTACTTTCTCCAAGATGCCCTGTCGGTGGAAATGAGTAGCTCCAAGCGTAAGTTTGTTGAAGAGAAGAAAAATATCCCGGAACTTCCATAACCAGCGGTGAATTCCATCGTTAGAATGAGGCTGGAAAAGCACCGAACACCGAGGAATCTCAGCTTTCTTCACGCAAAGCGATCAGCTTGAGCACAGGGCCCGTGGGTGATTTCGAGTGCTTCAATGGAAGTTTGGATGAAGATGACGAATTGGATAACCACCAGAGTGTTGGGTCGGTGCTGAGTGATAAGATATCGTCCGAAGAGGTGTTAGATGTTGGCATGGCTTCGAAGAGTGATACCGTATCATCCGGGATGATACTTGTTTCAATGGTGCTGAACATGTCACACTCAATGGAATGGTGGACAGTGATGTCGGAAAGGTGCGGGGAAGGCCGAAGAAGGTTTTTCCTTTGGATCAATGGCAAAATCCGTTGCCTGTATTTCTGGCGTCTGGAGGTGTCTGATGCACAAAGACACAATATTCAATTTTGAATCAACTTTGCATAAGTATGGGGCTAATGGAAGTCCGGCGGTGGTAGTATGCCCAACCTCACAAATAATTCTAAAATGATAAGAGTATAGTTGATAAGGGGGTTGTGTTCCAGTCATATAGTAGCGTAGCGATGAAAACTGTGCCTTACGTTCGAAGTCATCTTTGAGTACAATCCAAAGATGCCTGCGCACCCAGCGGATGGATCGAAACTGGGGCTAACTGGACGAGCACACTGCAGTGGTGGAGATATCGAGAGTACTGTCAGAGTGATTTCCGTCAGCGGCTTTGTCCGACTAGATGTCTGTACACACTTCGTGCACGATCCAATGAAGCAGAAAAGTATCAATGGGATGTATCGCATGTGTCAATGATGAAAAGTAATAAAGGGAGTGGATAACTGGGCGTGGGCTACCTGGTGTGAAACTATCTGATTTCATTAATGATTGGCCTGTTGTGGCCGACCGTGACCGCTTCTACAGAGGCTCTGGAAGTTTACTGTTAGATGAGATCTCGACTGAAGACTCGATTTTACCGCATGGAGAACCGGGAGATTTTGTATCAGTTTTACTGACTGGCAACGCAAACTTATCTGTGGAAGTTGTAAACCTCTCTAAGTTGCCCAATCACATTTTGAGCACATCGAGTATCGGGAACTGCATGGCTGGAAGGATTGCAGCAATATTGCGAACTCTCCCCTTCTCTACAACGTCTAATCTGCAGACTGATTCTAACTTGTGTTTGAAGATCAAGGCCATGAACTAACAAAGGAAGATAGGATGTTGATTGAATTGATACAAGTAGGAGAGGGAACTGAACAATGCTTGAGTGGATTGATGGGAGTTGGTGATGAAATTTGCATGTTGAAACCTCTCCAGTGGACCTCTGAATGTTTCCTGAACTGGTTAACTATTGTGAATCCTTTTTTCAGACCTTCTGATGAAGATAAATATTCATCAGTGATGTGGGTCCAAGTAGAAGAGGAGAGATAACTGGAACAGTTTGGTATTCAAGAATTGGTGTCTCATGTCAAATCTTGTCAAGAAAGTAGTGAAAACTGTGATGTACCCGAGCCTCACGATAAAGATGGTCAGTACACCACACATCGTTTAAATTTGTTGGAATCCGTAAGGAGTGTGAGGATGGTGATACCGAAGGGTGAGACAAGATTGTTAGGCGCGGGTAACGGAATTTCGAGTGTTTGAAAGCTACAGACATGTAAATAATGTTCATTTACATGTTCATGCTTTTTTTGGTGGTTTCACTATGACGGAGGGAAAGAAGCCTTCGACGACTGGTGCTTATATAGTTACACTCAACCTGAGAGTTCATAGAAGTAACAGTTGTTCTGCCAGCAGGATAATTTTGCTGACACCCCTTGAGTTTCATTCCAGGTTTTTTTTGACAGAATCAGAGCTGATGCTGTTGCAACTGTCATGGTAGAAGGTTTCAGGGAGATTAATGCTTACGGAGAGGATTTATTGTGTTCCTGGGTTTTGTTGGATGTGTTGATGATACCCCAGCTCCAAACAGTGTGATTGATGTTATGGGTCACAATTCAAACGCTTGTTGCCATCTCTCTAATTATTTCAGGAGAGGTAGCGCAGAAGTTGAGGTCACCGGAGTGGTAGTTCAGTGCACGAGTAGATATTCGGATTCATCTATTCATGGAGTACTGAACTTCTCGGGAAGAGATTCTAGTCGTGACAAGGCATTACGAAGGTACGGCATTGAAGATGCTATACTACAACGTATGGGGATGTCAGGCTATTTTCAGGATGATATTTCTGGGTTTCTGCGACTTTGACAGGAGATTGGGAGTTTCTCTGGGAAAGTTCCTGTTGATGAGAAAAACCGATCCATTGTGCCGATATCTTTGGATGCGTATCAATCCATGTTCATTGGGGTGGACCATTAGCTAACAGCCCTTGCAAAAGATTGCATGCAAGCCGTTTTGCGGCTTGCATGCAATCTTTTGCAAGATCCTCCCGTCAAAGACGCACAGGTATTATTATGAACGGTATTTGCTATCGGCATTGCATAAATGTAACCTTGAGCAACAAAATAGGGTGATATCAGGTTCCGACCGATTGTCTATGACATTAAGTAATACTTTTTCATTGCTGTTTGTATTACCGTATTCTTTTTTGGGAAAGCTTGAGAATGGTTCAGTGGGTAAATGGTGGCGACGACTCTCGTGCTGACGGTGAAACTGAACTCAGTAATCGCGAGTTTGATGCTGGAGTATTACCTGATGGGCTCACGATGATGATCAGGAAGGCAATGACAGTGGTGTCGAATTTTACTCGACTGGTGGCCCTCATATGGGATCGGCTGGATGGAGATGTGCATGGTTTTTAGAAAGTCAGTGAGTAGAATGGGGGTGATGGTGTGCTGTATCTTGTGTAAGTACAGAAAGAAGTCGGAGATTATATCTATTTTGTGGATTCCATGATTGTGTCGAGGATGAAGTATTAGTTATTTCACAGAATATTGTTAGGTTGCGTGGTTTGGCTCGAAAGAAGTTGTTAAAGTTAGGTAAAGAAAAGTTTCGAACTTTAAAGTATCTTTCGTCAAACCTTGATCACCCGAATTTACACCGAATACTTGACATGGCGTTTGTAGTTCTACCGATGGTTGGTCACATGGGCAGCATTTCAGAACTAATGTTTGAAAAGGTTCACCAGGCAATGGAAACCATCAGCCGCACGTACAAATCACAAGCGACCCACCTTGACGCCGTTGATGGTGCAGTGATGAATGATTGGCAGGGCCGTACAAGGCAAGCTATTGCTGCGTATGAAAGTAGTGAAACACTTATACCAAATAAATCGGAACTAGCTTTGGTCATATAACTGCGAGTTAGACAGTACATTCACAGCAGATACATCGAATGGAACCTTAAACAGGATTCTGAAACTACTGCTCACGGTAAAGATGGTGCTACATTTTCGTTAAAGTCAGAAGATCGTGAATCTCTCCTGCATAATATAGGCCCGTACGGCCTTGTCAAATCAGTTTTAGATATTTAAGATCAGCGTGTTCTTAATAAGGCCTGTGTCAACTCTAATGGGAATCCATTCTGGGTGTCTGGGAAGTTACAACAACTGTGGGAACCTGGCTTTTTGTTTTCGCGCGCGCATACTGTCTTACTACAGTACGGACGGGCTGTCCTGTCCAGGGCACACGTGTATTGCCACGTGTGATTGCCACGTTTTAGGGCCACGTGTAGGGTCGAGGCAATTACATCTATTCCCTTAATTATCCCTTTATTTTAGTAATTACAGTAGGACTAATTAGCTGATAGTGCCACAGTAGGTAGAAACGATACTACTTACGACCGTTGTACTTAGAAGCCCTACCAGTAAACGATCAACGAACCATCAGACCGATTTCCTGACCAGTACTACCGCGACCGGAGTAGTCCGGTGTAGTTTGTCTAGGTTTTGCCTAGTTGAGTGCCCGGCAAGCCTAGCGCTGCACGGGATCACTACAGCTAGACCAACTAGCGTGCGTCCGGAGTAGGTGGCGCTACTCGTGTCCGTAGTAGACACAGAGACCGTAGTAGTCACACCCACCAACCCTTTCGGGCGTTTCCCGGAGTAGGATCGCCTACCCTTACTAACAGTCTCTATCCTCCTTTTTTCTTTCTTTTCTTCCTCCTTTCCCTTTTCCCTTCTGCCAATCCCCCACTCCAGGTTCACCTGGAGGATCCTAGGGCGTTCTCCTAGTCCTTTCGAGCGCGACCTACTGTCGCTCTGCCCTGCTACTCCTGTAGCTGTCTAGCCTAGCTAGACTGGTCTCCCGAAGAAGCTACGCTTCTAAAACCACTACCTTGTGCCTAGACCTTACAAATCCAGTCTACTACAACAAAATATCGGTATTTGCCCCTTTCCTGTATTGTAATCGTCACAGAATAATTATGGGCGGAGCAGATCGACGTGTAGAGGGTTTATTGATGATATGTTACAAATAGGAAGAATGATCCTAAATGCTAAGGTTCATCAGAGGATGGGAGCTTGTATCATCCGTGGAACACAAAAGTCACTATGAAAGACTTAGAACGCCACAATACCAGATCAGGGTTGGGGATGTCGTTAAAGTTCTTTCGTATGTTTCTGGATGTGAAGAAGATCCTCTCTGTCCAGTACTTATCCAGAAAACCTGCCAAACGCCAAGAAGGATTCCGGACACTACGTTGGATCTATATAATTGGATTGGAAACCTGCTAGGACGAATTTGTTGCGATCGTTCTTCCCTATGCCAGACAACCTGAATTATTCTCTTTTACAGTTATGGTCAATGGTTCTAAGTACCTTGTTGCTGATATAAACTCATGCGATGGTAACAGAAACCCTTGTTCATGTTCAGCTCACATCAGCGTACCTTTCACCACCACCTCCCTCAATACTTCACCCCTCACAACCTCCTCCCTCACAACCTCCCCCCTCCTGTTGGTATTCTCCTATTCTCACCCCTTCTAAGTCAACTGGTTCCCCTCCTCTCGCCCCTTCACCTTCACATCATTTCTCTATCATCATTCCCTTCACCCACTTGCCGTGAATACGTACCCCTCTCATCAGCTACTTTCCCGTCACACCTTTTCCTTTTCCTCAAAAACTTCCAGTTATTCCCCTCCCTTACTGTACCTGAACTGGCTTTCTGTCCTTTATTTTCTGTCGTCATTATGGGTTCTGATGATGGCCACATTTCCGAAGGCCAGCTGAGAACGCTAGCGATGGAAACTTGTGGACGCCAGAATGGCCATCAGGGTTCCGGCATGTCGTCTGCGAGACGTATGCAATCTTGGATTCGCAAGAATAGAAACAATGAAGCACCTCGACAGTCCATCGGTCATTACTATAGGAGTGGAATAGAAGATAACAACCGTGATATTGATTTCTGTACTGACGGGGGTGCGCCTGTGGGAAGGGGTTTTGATTGTTCTACCCATATCCCTGTCTTCTGTTCCTCCAATCGTTTTGACACCATCACCGTGAGGAGAGGGAGATAGCTGAGAGGGAGGGGAAAGAAGCCATTGACTCGGACTAAAAGATTGATACCTCGTAAACTTTCATCAGGAAGTTCGGGCTCCCTCTACCGGATGGTTTTCCACTAGCCATCAGTTCGAAGTCCATGACTGGGTTCTATTTGGAAACACAGGAGTGTGACAAACTGTATCAAGAGGCCTACTTGGACTTGGAAAGGGTAATGGACCCTGAGGAAAGGTATGAAAGAAGTGATATCACCCTTCCAGTTGGCAGGGAACTGCCTCGCTCTTATTTCCGGTAGCATCGTGATGAACTGTTTGACGAGGGTCACACCTCGATCCCAGGTGTGCATAGGTCTGGCTAGGGTACGGTGCGCTTCTCTGTTGACAACTTCATCGATTGCCTCCTCCAGAAGTTTGATTGCAAGGCAGCAAGGGAAGCAAACTCGTATGGGCACCCCATCAACTCCACTCCTAATGGTGAATTTGGGGCCCATACAAAGCTCAAGACGGTTTCCATGGCGGAAGCCAGAAAGTACGCGAGGTATCAGTCGACGACAAGAATGGTCGGGGAAGCATTGATGAATGGTGATGAGAACCTGTTCTTTGATCGACTGACAATCGAGGCATTCGTAGCCCAATTGTTTGAGGTGCTTTGTTTACGAGACAGTGATTCTCCACTGGTGATGCCGTCACTTGAGAGTTCTCTACTTCTGTCATCTTCAAATGTGCTGACCCAGGATCCCCATTCAGATTTCAATACAATCAGGCCGAGGCTATGGCTCGGAAACGAAGTTACGAAGTTCTACGGTTTCGCTCATGACTATCTGTTAGTAGTCTTCATGTATTCTGGGAGTGATACATTATTCTTTGGATATGTAGGGCTCCCATGCAACCATGAACTGCCGTCATTCTGATGCTGCCAGATTGGCAGCGTCAGTACGGCCCTCCTCTTTGGTGGCTATCACTCCGCACAGCATTATTTCTTTCGTTCAGACCTCATTCATTCCGTTTTCAGTGGAGAAGAATTGGTTACCACTTTCACAGACTATCCATTGACGCGGTCGAACTTGTTTCAGTATCATGACAATCTTTCTAGGGAAGTCAGAGGTGAGAAGTATAATGTGCGGGTCACGCGTATTCCTGCGAAGTGGTGGACTCACCTCTGATGCGTTGTGGAGTACTAACAGGGATGAGTACCCGTTTAAGCTGAATGATGATAATTTGCCCTCTTTAATTACCAGTATATCTTAAAAGCAGTGTTTCAGATTAGTTCAGAAAATAGCTGGTTTAATATACTCCCCCCATGGAACTGACAACTATACATCATTATATTGCTTCATCGGAATGACGAACGCTATTCTAGTGGTGCATCGAAATAACCATCAGAATAACGTACGTTTAGTGTAATCAAATATGAGTGTCTACTAGTAGTTTTCAGTTTAACTCTGGCTGATGACGTAGCAATGTACGACTGGTTACTTCTGGAGTTATAACAGCATGGCTTCCGAAAGTTATGTTTTCGAGTTATTGATGATGTTTATTGCGCATGGGTTACAAGAGCTATTTGTGCACAAAATAATTACGTCACATAAATTTAGAAAGTTTTAAAATTATAAATTCAGAAGCTATAATTCATAACTTCTGATCAAAAACTATACAAGCATAACTTTGAAAGTCATGCTTTTACAATTATTGGCTATTTAGTTCCCTGTAGTGCTGGTGGTCAGTTTGGTGTCAATAATTTTCAGCTATGTTACTACTACTACCTACATCTTCGAGGTAGTTGCAGCTAAATAATAAGTCTCAAAGTAAGAGATGAGTCAGATAGACAGTAAGCCCAATTATTGGCTTTATGCGAAAAGACCAATTCCAAGTTCAGAGCCGAGTTTCAGGACCGCACGCCCTCCGACTGAATCGGATAAGTGTGAAATATTAATGTCAAAGGTGATTCACAGTCCATAGTAATACCCTTGCTGTAAAGTGTAGTACTTAATGAAGCAGTAGGCGGACTTGGGTTCACTAGGAAGAAATATGTACAGAGTATTTAATCCAAGTACTAAAAGACGTCTCCTTGTCAGACATGCAAAATTCGACGAGAATATCATTTCTGAGTATCCATCAAAAGGCGGAGTTAAAACGGTTGCAAGGAATATCATTCCAACACAAGAAATTAATACAACAGAAAACTTTTCAGTAAGTTTGTCTGAATCTGAAGATGAAAAAGAAATTTTGCTCCCAGAAACTATATCATCACTACCTGCAAATTATACTGTTTATCCTCAAGACGAAAAATATCTTTTAACATACTATCCCCAGAGAAAAATCATCTTAGGAGGTGTACGAGGATTAGAAAAACGACAGAAAAGTTTGGTTGTGCAGCTTTCGTATCTAAGAAAAATTCAGAAATGATCAAGAGCGACGAAGAACCTCCACTTAAGGTGGCACTGGATTCTCCCGAAAGGAATGAATGGCGACTGGCCATACAAACAGAACTAGACACTTGTCTCCTCGTTCGTCCTCAGGTACACGGCTGTTATGATGAATTATCGCAAAATACGTATAACTAGCGACAGCTCTCAGTAATACTGCCTACGGCTGGGCCAGGTAGTCTCTGTCCCTACTTCACAACTTTACATTAAAAGGTCACCATTCCTCCCTCTTCGAATGAAGAATATCACAAAGCTGACGCAAAGTCGCATGAAAAGGCGCATCTCCTCTGGGGGGATCATCACATGGATCAGAGTCAATGGAGCAACATAGTGTTCCGCGTTGGGAAACAAATTCAACTTAAGCGGACCAGAAGGGCTTCCTTTCGGATTTTGCGGAAAAGCTTCAACCTACTGTATGCAAGTTAGGCTATCTCCTCCGGATCGTCCCACCGACCTGCATAAAGCTTCAGATTGACAACTCCAAATGGGTTCCTTCCAATCCATACATCTCAATAAAGAAACCTCCCTTTTCCTCCAAAGCAAGGAGCTGAGCATTTCGATACGCTCATGGAAGAGGGAATGAGAACGCTGGGAGGAGTAATCCTCGACAATAAGTGTTCGAGGAGTTACAATTCCCGTTCAGGCCTATCGAGGCCAAGAAACCAACCTCGGGATCGGCCTTACCTCATCCAAGGATATCGCCGCTGCTGCCTGCATCGCCTCTAGCTCCCAGACAAACAAGTTGTGTGAGCATTGCCGCCCGTCTGCACTAGTCGACTTGGCGACGTATCCAGAGGCCAAAGCGGTGTTCAACATATGGAACTAATCATACCGCACATCCGATAGGCTGCCGTTTAGTATTTTTTGCTCATATCCACCATCGCAAAAGAGGCTGACAGACGCTGTCGACGCCGCAATGGACGAAGATATTCCACTGGGCGACCGCCGCACACAAGCCCTCCGGACCTCAATGAAACTCCTGGAAGCTAAAGAATGGGTTCATTGTCCTCCAACGGTACGTATGAATCAGCACCCGAACTTTTCGCCGCGGTAACAATACTTCTGCCAGGCCCCGATGTTTGCAGTAGGAACCCCCTGCTCGAGGGCTGGGTGTCCTGAAACATGAGACGTCCATGGCCATCATATCATCCAATGCAGATACGGCCCCTAGCGGATTGACCGACATCATGATCTAGTAACTTTTTCGGGTAACGGTCTCAGCCTCGCCGCAAGGCATCTGGCCATCGAAACTCTGGCACACGGGAAACACAAGACCAGGCCAGATATCAGGGTGATGGGCGCCGCCGGTGGCACCAATTACTTTGATATTGCTTTTCTGAACCCGCTGGCCCTTTCTCATCTCAGGACGAGAAGCTTCAACCATCCGACGAGCTTATATGTCGCCCACACTGATAAGCTACGTAAATACCATGGGTTTGTAGCTGGACTACCCAGTAGGAACAGGCCTGTCACCGTTCCAACCGCCAAGTGAATGCTCGGAGGGTGGCACCCCAGTCAGTTTTTCACTGATCACAGAGATAGCAAGATCGGTCGCCGGCCGAGCCTTGGACCAATATTCCAAAGGTGAGAGCTATCTTACTTCAGCGACATGCCGCATTGATGGTGACTTTCAACGCGGCGTGCTTGTTGACTGGGCTATCGGCTACTTTGTAATTGGCTGAAATGCTCAGGCAAATCATAGGTTTATTAACATGATTTGAATACAAGGCACGTAGGAGTCCCAACCTTCATACTGCTGGAAGTAAACTTAACCCCACAGTGTCACCTCGCTCGGTACACAAGATACAGATGGTCCTCGAGCACAATCTGTATCTTGTCTACCAAACGAGGTGACATCCCGTGAGGCAACTTCGGCTATGAATCAGTGATTTCATGGATGTTCATGTTGCATCATGGATGTTCATCTTGCTTCGCATCCACTTAAGTATCTGCAACTTTACATGGAATTGAAACCTGTTACATGGCACCCGTTATGATACAGTGCCATGGCTATAAGTATATGGATCTCTAAGTAAACTGACTTTGCACCCGTGACAACGGACAGTGCACCTAAGATTGCACACAGAGTATCGTTCTCGGACACCTACGACTTCCGACCCTTTTTATCTTAGTTATGGGCCCAGCGCCCGAAGCAAAAGACCTGCCTTCACGGCCCAAGTTCTCTGGGACGCAATTCTCCGCCATGGACGGATGGTAAAGGAGACCAAGAAGAGTACCGTGATGCCGTGACATTGCGGCAGACGTTCCACAATGCTCTCCCAGATAATAATAGTAACAAGATTCCAGCTGCACTTCAAGCTATCTGTCTTAAGTCACAGTTGTTTGGCAGAGCTAAAGATCTGTGCTCCGGAATTACTGACGACCAGCTTGTTGGTGAAAATGCAGTCTCATTGATCTTCAATGCAATCTACAAGCGGGATGCCCTGACTGTAGTCAGTGAAGCATATAAATCATTTAACTACTTTTGAACACACGCCGTGGCACATCGGAAAACATGAAAACTTTGAATCGCAATTCTCGCACAAGTGGCGAAATTCAACTCGATATCCATCACTACCAAGCTTCCTGAATGCATTACAGCACTTATGCTGCCGTCAAACTCATTAATTGATGATGCAAAGCGTGTCTCTGTAATGGCTGCTGCCTCACCTTCCGAAGCCAATCTAAATGCTCAGTCTACAAACCATCAGTTTGTGGCTGCTGTAACGTATAACTCAGTTGCCTCTGTAATTAAGCAGTGTGAAAAGTCTTCACATTCAACTTCACTGCCAAGCAATGGCACTTTGACTGCTAGTTCGGGAAATTTCAATCGCAATCATCACAGAAATGGTGATCGTAATCGGACCAAGAGTTCTCCGAAAATGAAGTATCCCTGCAACATTTGTGGAAAGTTTGGCCATTGGAAGCGCAACCACAGAGCAGACGGCTCGCTTCCGGCAGGCGTTAAGTCGTTTGACGCACCCAAGTTCCCACTAATTCCCCCAATCGCGAGGCTTAATCTGACAATGGCTCCTCATCTAGCGATGGAAAAAAGAAAACAATCTCGTTCAACATGGCCATCGTCGCTGGCTCTTCAAGTACTCCTCTTCATATCGGCCCACTCTTGGATAGTGGTGCACCATACTCTGCCATTGGCCAAATCGAACTTAATATGCTCGCAGATCACTTTGGCTTTCAGTCCAACCCAGCGCTTGATCCCATTCCAAAGTCTCTTCACGGGCACACTCGCTGGCAGTACGGATCCGGCAATCATGCCAGTCCCCCTCGGAACATCCTTGGATCTATTGCAATGACTGCTTCTACTGATAATGGCAACTCTATCTGCATCCCACACCTGGTCCTCGAAGGCTCTTCCCAATGGGTCATTGGCCAAAATGTTACCAAGAAAGCTAATATTGAAAACATCGATCGCCATGCTTTGGTGTTCGACTGTAACGGAGATGAAGACTCAATCCCCACCGTTAACCGCAACTTCCCATCGTTTATTGAGATCGATCGCTTCTTTTCTGGTGCTAGTCCTTCACCTAACCTACAATATAATAGCGTGTCGGCTCTGTCATGTATGTCTGCTGTATCTCTTGCTGACTCCCCTTGGCCTGCTGTTAAACGGGTGGTCGACAAAATCCACAAACATGTGTGTGGCCACGCCTCTTTCTCCGACTACAAATTGCTTCTAGAAAGTAATGGCCTCTGTAATGATGTCATGTCACGCTATCTCACGGAGGTCATCAATGCTTGCACTGCATGAAAGTCTAACTCCGCACCGGAACCTCCCCGCAAGGTGTAGATAAGCTCTCTCAGCAAACAATTTAACGAAGTACTGTGCATCAATCACCTCTTTCTTGACAGCCTTTGCATTTCACACTGCATGGATATGTTCTCTCGCTACTCCGAATCGCATATTGTAAGCACTACTGCTCTTTTGATGCTGTTACTGGCTTTGAAGCGTGCTGGAATGCTCAATTCTGGTACCCCGACTCCTTTCTTTGCGACAAAGCGTTTACCTCGGGATATTTCAAGAACTATGCAGACTCCCTTGGAATTATGCTTAAGCCTGTCCCGCCTCAGCGACACTACAAAAATCCTCTTGAATCCAAGCATAATATTATAAGATCAATATATACACGTCTGAAAGAAGCTGCTGGTAAGGAATTTGTCCTTGAGCGCACTGTACATCAAGCTGTGACAATTTCCAACGATCTCTACAGTAATGATGTAATATCCGCCTTTGAACTCGCAAAGGGCTTTACCAAGCCAGTTAATGTTAAACCTACAGATACAGTTGTTCCAGTAGATGTAAGAGAAGCTCATGATCAACTCCAAGCCCGCCGAAAGCTCTCCCTAATATTGCGATCCAAAGCAACGGTTGACTTACCTATCGCCATTGGAGACTCAATCGAGATCTTCCAGAAGAGAGACTCTGACAAGCGCGGCAAATGGTCAGCTCCTAAGACTGTTTTATCTGTCAACCCTGCTGCTCGTTCCATTAACGTGCCTGGTGCGAATGGTCGAGTCCTCACTGTTGCATTAGAAGACATTCGACCCTCGTTGTCACCGCTTAGCTTTGCCCAGCTTGTCCAAGAAGGAATTGACTGCTTAGACGAATTAATTAACTACGACACACTGTCTGACACAGGTACTAACTCGAATATCCAGCCGCATCTTTACAATAATGCCAATCAAAACGACCATAGTGCTCCAACGAGTCCCCCTACTGATGACAGTGATACGAATGTCGTTGATGTCTCTGGTCAGCATGAAGACCAAGATGATAGCTTGACAGGAATGGAATCTCACGACGTACAAGATGTCGATTTCTCTGCTGACAGTGGCAACAGTCCCGCTGTTGGAGACAAAGGTGATGTCCTATGGGATGATGACAACGTAGTATACCCAGGTGTACTACACTCTGAAGCTGATGACGGCACTGTAACCATTCATTATGACAATGGTGACATCGAAACCGGCGTCGATATGACGACTGTCAAGTGGAACTACTCAAGTGGTCCACTAAATGCATCAAGTAGCAACTTGTCTGCTGCGCTACAAGTCACAAGCTCAGAAGCCACTGTACTAACTTCCCTGCTAGATTATTTTGGCAATAAGGCCTTCTTGAAATACCAGGCTCAAGGCTTCGAGCAGTTTCCCCTCGTCAAAGCCTATGCACGAGAAGAAGAGACATTCATGAAAACCGCTCGCGCTGTGTATCATCGTGACATCCCTATTGGAGCTAATGTGATTAACAGTCATACCCTCTATAAGATTAAGCACAATGATGATGGCACTCTCTTGCTCAAAGCACGAATAGCGCCACATAGTAACCAAACGCACTGAAGCATGAGTTGAGCACAGACTGTACTACCTTCCCCCCACAGGCCTTCGAGTACTCGAATCAATTGCCTCCCTTTTCGGATGGACGCTGCATAAGGCCGATGTCAAAGCAGCCTTCTTGCAGACTGGCGCTGCGCAGAGAGACGTATATGTCCGCCCGCCTAAAGAGAGTAAAATGAGGTCTTCTCATGTTTGGCTATTACTAACGGCGTCATTCGCTTAGGTAACGCTAATGCCAAGTGGCAACATCAGTCTGATGTTTGATGATCGATCTTGGTCTCACAAAGTCGAAATACATTCCGCAGCTCCTCTACAAAAAGAGAGATGGTAAATTGATACTGGTAGTGGCCAAGATTGTCGACGACCTGAAGGCCGCAGGTGCAGGTGACAATGCTCAGAAGTTTCTCAGTCAGTTCGACAGTAAGTTCAAGTTCGGTGACATGAACCATGGACCTGGGAAATTACGTTACTTCAGTATAAACACAATTCAAAATGAAGACTTTACTATTGAAACTAATGCGGACGATAAGCTTACATCTCTGAGCGAGTACTTTGTCCCCGTACCCGGCGCAAGCAATCGAAATAATCACTTAACAAGCTCGAGAAGTCTATTTTGCCTCGACCAACAGCTCGCTCGGCTGGATTGGATCGGCTGCATCACCTATCTGCTCATTCTATTCCAGTTAACTCCAACAGAAGGCACCCGATCTAAAGATATCTCATTTAGTTGAAGAGGTGAGCATTGTTCGTATGATAAAAAAGCTTAACACTGTCATATCATATCCTCGACCTAACTCTAACAGTCCATATGAAATCTGTGTACTTGTATTTGCTGACACATATAAGGTCGACGATATTGGACAAATTGGGGTTCTGACCGGACTGCTACTCGGTCCTATGAAGAAAGGCTCTATCTATCATGCCATCTCATGGGTATCACACAAGGCCAGACGACCCGTCAAGAGCACCCCAGCTGCAGAGATTTTTGCAGCTGCCGAAGGTATTGATGACGGCAAGATAGTCTGCAACGCATACAATGAATTGCTGGATGTCAATGTGAAGCTTCGCTTATGCGTCGACTCCAAGGATCTGTTTAGTTCACTGTCTACACAAAGGAATTCAATCGACAAATCTATTCGTGGAGATGTTAGTTCGCTACGGTACGAGTTTGAGACAGGCGCTGTAGACAGCATATCCTGGATTCCAAAACACCAACCTGGCAGACCCTCTCACTAAGCGTGATAGTCCCCTAACTGAAGCCTTGCAATTGACACTGTTCTCCGGCCAGCTGTCAATCGACTTTGAAGCTGTCGCACAAACTAAGTCAACTGAGAAGAACCTTGGCTAAAAAGGGAGCAATATGAATCAGGGATGTTCATCTTGCATCATGGATGTTCATCTTGCTTCGCATCCACTTAAGTATCTGCAACTTTACATGGAATTGCAGCCTGTTACATGGCACCCGTTTATGATACAGTGCCATGGCTACAAGTATCTGGATCTCTAAGTAAACTGACTTTGCACCCGTGACAACGGACAGTGCACCTAAGATTGCACACAGAGTATCGTTCTCGGACACCTACGACTTCCGACCCTGTTTATCTTTATCGGCCTCAACCAATCCACCCGAACCACAGCCCATCCCGGATGCCACTCCTCCTCCGCCTTTGCCCACCACCGCTCCCTCATTGAATGGCCCGAGGAGACAGCCGCTTCCCCCCTTGCACGCAATTGCACTACTCACGTCCCTCTAGCGCAACACATCGCGACGTGAAGCGCCAGCGGATTTCAAAGGAGCTAGCTCTTGTCCTTGGAGAATGCGCGGACGCACCACATGGTTCCCTCAAGCTGTGGAGGCTTCACCAAGTTGTTCCTATTCCCGTCCGCGATCCGCCAATCCCAAGCCCTCCACCCTCTCAACCCTCGTTCCGGGCACAGCATCAAATTCCCGTATTTTTGCTGCGCATTCAACTGTGGCGTGATGGACAGTACGAAACTTTGATGCGAAGGGCAAACGCCTTGGCAACGTCCCGCCCGTTGCAAGGCAACTGAAGAGGAACAAGCGGGGATCAACAAAGGCGCGCCTGAGGCTTGCAAAGGAGGGCGCTTACGGCAAGGCGCGCGCGCTGGGATCTTCGGGGATCGCATGCCCCTCCGCAGAGGTGGTTTCCATTCTTCGGGAGAAACACCCACAGCGCTCTCCGACTACGGAGTCGTACCAACCCGCTTCCCCTGACTCGTTGCCGGCTTGCCCCCACTTCACTCAGAACTTGTTCTCCGTTGCGTTCGGAGCTTTCCAAGGGGTAGCGCCGCAGGGGGATCCGGACTCCCCCAAACCACCTCGTTGAGCTTTTACAGGTCCCACCAGTTGTCAATGGTGGACGAGCTTGCTAGCTGCTCTAACTAGTGTGGTCAACTTGCTAGCCAACGGGAAGGCCCCTGCGGCTATATCGGCATGGATCGCAGGTGCGCCGCTCACGGCACTTCTAAAACCGGACGGACGAATCAGACCGATCGCCGTGGGCGAGACCTTACGTCGCTTGGTGGGAAGATGTTTGCTGACTCGCATTTCCGAAAAGGCTTCCGAATACTTTCAGCCACTACAGTTGGGAGTAGCAACGTCAGGAGGATCTGAGGCAGTTGTCCACGCTGTACGGCGACTTTATGAGGAGCATGGCGAATCGCAGAGTATGCACTGTTAACCGTTGACCTTCAAAACGCATTCAACCTGGTCAGCCGAAGTGCGTTTTTGAAGGAGGTCGAGCAGAGGTTCCCGGAGCTCTTACCTTGGGTCATTACACGTACGCGGTAAACCCGGGTCATCTGCGGTGTGGGATGATATGCTCCGGAGCATGGTGCACGTACAGCAAGGGGATCCTCTGGGTCCACTTCTATTCTCTCTGTGCTGCAAAAAATGACTCGGGAACTCAAAAGCAGCCTGGAAAATGTGGTCGACATGACAGGCAGGCCGTCTCTACTCCAGCTGTGGTACTCGGAGGATGGGTATATAGTTGGCACCTACGGAGCCATTCGAACGGCACTAAAGTTCCTCTCGTCCGCGGAGGTGCGCAGTTTGGGTTTACACCCTCGCATGGATGAGTGTGCCGTCCGGTGGCCAACTGCCCCCCACCTAACTGCTCAGCCGTCCCTCCCATGTGAGCTTCGCCAGAACTATGACGCCGGGACAACAGTGCTTCGCACACCCATCGGGTCGGACCTCTTACGTGTAGTTCCTCCTCATTTCACTCTTAAGGGAGCAACTGAATTCGACACCGCTGTTGAAGACACGCTGCGGGGGTTTGTGGCGGGGTTCTGGACGCCGACACTTTTCGGGAATTACAACTTCCCATTGCGCCCTTTGGGCCCCACAAGCCAACATTTGGCATCGGGCTCCGCTCCGCTAAGCTCACTGCGGCGGCTGCCTTCCTTTCCTCCGTATCCCTCACGCGTGCCCTGTGCGCTACCCTTCTCCCTGTGCTACCGAACACTGCTCTCCAATCTTACACATCCGCAGTTCGGGCACATGATGGGTGGAAGACACAAGTGGCACCCGAGAAGGTTGTCCAGTTCACGGCTATCGACTCAAGGCAGCGGTATGGGCAAGGGTAATTCGTTCCCCCAGTTGAGGAAAGGCCTTTGACGCCATGCCAAAGGGGGATGACAGGACCGCAGCATTCTGAGCCTCGTTAGTGGATGGTTGCAAGGACTGGCTTTCATGTCAACCGGCTCCAGGCCTGGGCACCTACATTCGAACCGCAATTACAAGACGTGGTTGCAGTTCTATTGCAGGGTACCACTGTTTCTCCCGCTTCAAAATGCCACAAGTGGGGATGGACGACACTCATGGATCCGTACGGTGACCATGCGCTGTGCTGTGGCTATGGATCCACCCGTGGGTGGCGGCACGACTCGCAAACACTGTTGTTTGTCGCAGACCTCTCCAAAGCCGCCCGACACCCTGTCCTCGAGCCCCCACAACCCGGCCATGCAGTTCGCCCATACACCAAGGCGCTTGGAGAGAACGGGGGTACGGACTATTATGACGTAACCGTCATCCATCCCTTGATCCCCGCCCGCCTCCCCTCCCTGTCGCGATGCCCTCTCAAGCCCCTTAACCATGCTCGCCTTGGCAACGACACTCGCTTTGCCGAGTTGATACGTTCCAAAGGTCCTGGGCATCGCTTCACTGCCCTTGCACTCTCCACGTTGGGGGGCTGGCACCGACCGCTCGGGACTTCGCCAACCGGGTTGCGACTGGCATTGCCGCACGGGCAAGCATTCCGATTGCTGGTGCGCAGCAAACATTGTTCGCTCTTCACGCAGCGAGACTCGTCCAGAATAACGCCAGCTGTTGTTGGAAGGGGTTTTGAGCGACACTTGAGGCCGCAACTTGAAAGTGTGATATTCCAGAGAACCTCCGTTCTAAGGGTATGTAAGTGGCTAACCAAATTAGGCCTCGTCTGCGATTTCTGTTATCAGGAAACTCAAGTAAACCACCCCATTTAACCCTACTTTCCCCTTTGTTAATCCCTTCGGGCAGTCGCATTCCCATATCAGAACCTTCACCTCCCCATTCGCTCAAAGCTGCCAGGTCCGTCAATCACGACAGGCCCGCTCGCATCATCTCCGCAGGGCGAATAAAGAGGCTCCTAGCAATCCCAGTATAACCACCACAGGCGAATGGCACCTGGAGGCATATATCTCTGGAACCGAATTGGGTGCAAACGTGACAACACAGGCGATGGAAATCCTCTGCACGACCAAAATGGCCCTGCCGCACAGCCACACAACACAAGCCGTCTGATGCAACGCAAAATGCACTGTAGCAGGCCTCGAGCCGCTAATGCAGTGCACGCCCCTCGCGGTCAACATCCGGGCATTACTTGGTCATCAGGCCAACGGCATATTTGCCGGTACAAGTCATGCTCTAATTTCAAACACAGCCTAAGCAACCCCCCCATCTCCTTTCCCTCCAGCCATTCGTCTCATTTACCCCACAGCACACCAACTGCAACCCGGGTGTACTCTCACCCACACCCGAACAGTTGAGATGAAGCAACCATCCATGCAATCAAGGAAAACAGGCAAGACGGGCGCCAACACGCAAGCGCCAAACTGCAGGATTGGCGTCCCAGCGCATCCAGGCTGAGAATTGCGGCGGTATCAAACGGGCCCCAAGCAGAGTGTGAATGGAAAGCAATCGGTGGAACAAGCCTGCGGGCCGGAGTGACGGGCACGGTGAGTCGGGGGGGGGAGAGTGTGTGGGATGGGTAAAGTTTGATGGGAGTTGGTTGTATGGAGGGGATGTGCGGTGGTGGTGGATGCGCGGTTGGGTGTGGGGTGGGGTTGGGCGAGATGGGGAGATATGGCTGTGGAATGTGAGGGTGGGAGATTTTGTGGTGGCGGGTGGTGTGGTTTTGGGAGGTATGGTGAGATTTTTGTGGGTGGGTTGGATGACGGTTGGGGCGGAGGGGGGCGCGTGACTTGGGAGGGTGTGTACAGGGTGGCGGTGTTGAGTGGGGTGTAGGCAGGTTTACAGTGTTGGGGAATTACCAGGGGTGGTTTATTTGCGGCGAGGGTTCCTGGGAGGCAAAATTGGTTCTGGTCCTGGTTTACGTCAAAATGTATGGCATGGGTTATTTTTTTTATTCATCTTTTATCACTGGTGTATATTTTAATTGATTTTATTTTATTTTATTTATATATTCATTTTATTACATGGGTTATTGGTACAGTGTACTGCACTCATCCTAGAGTGGTGTAATGGAGGGACAAGAAAATTGGCCCCAATTTGGGCTGGTCCAGTATTCTTGTGTGGAGCGATGCTGATACTGTTACGGTATGGGCATTACAGTATGTTGCGTAGGGCGTAGGTTTTTGAGGCCTCCTAGGGGGTGAATCGGGGGGTTTGCCAGCAAAAACTCTAAGGAAAACTTGCAACTGCTGCCTGTGCACCTCTTATTGGATGGCATTTTCTCGATATTTCACTTGATTAGATGTGCAAGTATAGTATCTCTGCAGCCCTGTAGTACCTACTTTAAAAATGTACGGACAGTATTTGTTCATATTTTCCGCTTGTTGATTGGCTTGGTGAATTATTCCTCAATAATTACTTGCACATGCACCTAGCGAAGAATTTTCGTCGAATGGTACATGTGCAACATGTGCAACGGGTGCAACAATGTGCAAGACCAGAGCACGAGAGTACTGTACATTCTTCTGCTACTGTACTGCACTGCACAGTACACTACTTGGAAATAGAACAAGCAAGGGCGTTTTCCACCTGCCAATACGCCCTCGTTGGCCGGCAACAAATGTCCGAATCAGAGTAGCCAGCGGCATCCCTCCAAGGGCTATTATGTGACGACCTGTCGGCCCAGAGTCGAGCTGGCTATCACCTCTATGACGTCAGCGAGCAGGCGTTGTGATTCGACTCCAAGATTAACCTTAAAGTTACCTGAGGTAAAGGCGGGCGTACAATAAACCACATACTGTACTGTACTAAAGTATTTGCACCCTGCGCGTTGAATTCTGGCCAATTTTGCCCCGATCACGCACGCATGATTCACAGCGAGTGTACAGTACAGTACGTAGTCGAGTACTGCCTAGTGCTGCACTGTATGCCCGCAGTGTAACTTTCAAGAAAAAAAAGTCAACCCACGTATAACCGCCTCCTTGGAGCAAGAAAAACCGCCCATTGGGCCAATTCAAGCCGAGATCCACTTGCTCGCTCAAGTAGCTCTACGTTGGCTAATACATAGACTTGCAGGGCTTGGGCGGGAAGGGACGCTCGAGCAGTCAATTTTCGTCATTTTGCAGCATTGCTGTAACCTTTCTACGCTTCCTTCCCTCAAATCTCCAATTCTGCGATATCGGAAAGTGCATACCGTTCGTGTGATGTCGAGTGATTGCCATCATTCTGCCCCCCCATTCTACGGTACGCATCCCATTTCAACAGGCCCCGACCCTCCACTCTTCCCACCCCCCCTAGTGCCGATCCCTACAGAGTTTGTTACACATATTTATACACCCCGCCCCTGAAAATTCACTCGCTCATCACATCCCCCAGCTGTAACGTGTGCCTCAGCATGTCTCCGAAAAATGCCGTCCTGCTTGTCTCGATACTCGCCACCGCACTACCCTGTCTTTACCCGGCAGTGGTAAGCGCCTCCGCTCTATCCGATTCCACCCTACGCCAAACATCAGCAGCGGGGGGGTCTTCTCCGATGATTCCATCCAGCCGCCTACACCCGCCGATTCAATTCCTTCCACATACAACCTCGTCCAGGAGCTCTCTGCCTGGGCCGATCTCTCCGTACTACTCGCCCTAGTTGCCAGAGATGATGCGCTCGTAGCCGCCGCCGTGTCTGACAGTCCTTTGCTTGTCTTTGCCCCAACGGACCGCGCCTTTCTTTCCATCGTCCAGAGTATTACCCGGATGTCCGGATGATGCTGAAACTTCAGAAATTGTAACCGCTTTGGATTCGATTTGGCTAACACTCACGGTGCCGCTCCAGGTATACCTCAATTGCGAATGTTCTCGCCTATCACATTGTCGATGGGACCTATCCGAGCTAGACATCGTCGCCGGAAGCCCTCTCGCCTCTCTTCTCGGCCCCAGCATCGTAACGGAAGGCTATCCGCTGGAAATCCTCGACTTGGACCCAACGTCAACTCCTCTCGATTGGGCCGCCAAATCGCAAACTCGAACGGCCGTGTTTCCTTCATTGACAATGTCCTCTTCCCTTTCGATGTGCGCAAGAATTGACTCAAGCTGAAATCGACCTTCCAGTGTCGCTCCAAGGTGCCGTCGACGATGGTGATCCTTTGTTCAGCCCGTTCCGCTCGTTGGCCGAATTTGTCTCGTCTCGAAATGATTTGATCGTCTTGACCCAGTTGGTAATCATGAACCCAGGCTAGTGGATGTCCTCATGACCTCCACTCCGTTGCACGTTTTTGCACCCACCGACATGCATTCATAAACTTTGTATCAGCGCTCGGCGACGAGGAAGTTGTCGCAAATATATTGCCGGTCGGTGGTCTAGCTGCACTTGGAAACCGTACCGAGCTGTCCGCCTTTGCAAGCAGGCTCTCTACCGTATGGGGCGGTCTCCAATGTCCCCTCTCTGTCAGAGATCATTGCGTATCATGTCGTCAATACCTCAAGCTCATTTACAGAATTGGATGGCGCTGGGCCGCAACAGACTCTCTTCATGAGTCAAGTTTCGAAGACGAGATTACCGTATCCAACGGGACCGTTCAGGATGCGGACAGTACGGCGGACAGCCAGTTAAGCTAGCTTCGTTACCCGAAACGGATTCGTAAGCGTCATTGATACCGTTCTCTTGCCTCTCACTCTAGGAGAGGCGCGACAGGCCTTGGAGGAACTCTTGACTCCAGGCGGTGTACCGTTCCTCCACGTGTAGCCCCGCACCGTTCTCGCCTTGGCCTTGCAACCCAACATTCCCGACCAGTCAGTCGATCTACATACACCTTGGTTCAAGAGCTGTTAGCATGGCAAGATGCCTCTGTTCTTGTCGCCTCCTGGTGGACACCCCGCTCCTGGATTCCGCCGAGTCTCCAGACCCGTCCTGGTGCTTGCCCCAACGAATGATGCGTTTCGTGCGTTGGTCCGCCGCCTTCGCCCGGACTCCCGGAGAACCTTGGGACAAGAGCTATCGTGATGCACTCGCAGAAATATGGGATACCCTCAGTTCCACTGACCTGGAGATTCCAACTATTCAAGATGTGCTGAGCTATCACATAGTCGCTGGAGACCTGCCGGAACAGGAAATCATGGAAATGGGGTCCCTTCCAACCGTGTTTGGACGGCCTAGGCACGCGGGTACCGAGAGTGATATTCGACGAAGATAGAGCAACCAATTCAAGGAGACTCGGACGCCAAATATCAAACACCAACGGACGAGTTTCCTTCATTGACAATGTTCTCCTTCCGATCAACTCACTGCTGCCGTTGAAGCTGGTGACATTACAATCCCGGTTGCCCGCCAGGGAATGGACACTGAGATGAGCGATGACGTATTCAGGCCTTTGCGTTCAGTAGTTTCTTTCGTAACCTCCCGCAGGGATTTGAGAGTTTTGACAGTTTGGTTCTAGATAGCGAACTTCTTCAGAATGTCTTGTCGAATTCGCCCATGTTGCATGTCTTTGCACCCAATGACACAGCATTCGTTTCGCTCGTTGAAGCACTTGTTCCTGAGGAAGTCATACCCTCCATTTTTCGGTAGACGGACCTCTGGAATCAGTTCTCGAAACGATCCGCGACAGAAATGTTTACAGTCAACTTAGCATGGTTTGGGCCTCTCTTGAGGGAGTTCCGTCTCTCGAAGAAATTGTCACATATCATGTTCTGAACACGACGAGCTCACTTTGACGAGCTTGTGGGTGCGGGACCCCAGCAAACTTTGTTTTCAAGAGAAGGATTCGCGAGCGATAACATCGTGGAGGGAGCTGTGCAGGATGCCGACGAACAGAGGACACCCCACTGGTTGCAAGTTTCGTCACTGGAACAGGATTTGTTAGTGTGATGGAAGGCGTACTAGTACCCTTTACCCTTGATGCCGGAAGGGCCGCAGTCATGGACTTATGGAAATGGACGTTACAGATCCATCCCCTGCGATACTGCAGAGGTAACCCTGAGGCAACTAGCATGCCTACTTCAGAGGTATCGCCGGAGAGTACTATGATGCCCACTGCAGAGACATCCCCAGTGCTACGGCTGCAAGCGATGGGATGACGATGATGACGATGACGATGATGACCCTGTCTGCTTTCCGTCCACGGCCCGACTCCAGCTTGCGAATGGGGCGCCCATTCATATGCGCGACCTTGAGGCAGGTCTGAATGTGCACGTAGGAGATGGGATAACGAGCCCTGTCTTCCTTTTCACACATAAACAAGCAGACGTGATTCGGCCGTTCGCACGTATTACGACAAGGTCTGGTCATCAGGTCACACTTACACCAAGCCATTACCTCTACGCCAATGGGAGACTTACGTCCGCCAAAGCCGTTCGAGTGGGAGACGTTTTGGAGACTACCGATGGAAATTCTGTAGTGGTGAAGACTGAATTGGTTAAAATGTCGGGACTGTACGCTCCACACACTATGCATGGGGACATGATGGTTGACGGCGTTCGTGTTTCCGGTTATCAACCGCCTTACATCCCCGCTTTGCCCATGCCATGTTGGCTCCGGTTAGACTTTTCGTCAGAATGACTTCTGTGAAGGAGCCTCTGGGCAGGCTCTTTTACCAAGGAGCGGACAACATCGCGAGGATGTTGCCTAGCGGTAGCCGTCAGTATTGACCATTGTCCGCCACCCCCTCTCCCATTAAGCTAGCACAGTGTTTGGTAGTGAGGGATGTTTGTGCGGCGTGCATTTGTTTTGACCTGTTCTCTCTGACAGAGGAATATCACTCGGTACGTAGAGTGTTCTCTGAATGAAAATAAAAAGGAATGTGTATTTTTAGAGCTCCTCATTGATTCGAGGAAGCGATAATGCGAGTGTGGAGCACCCACGTCAAAATCCGTGATTTAATTATTTCGATTGTTCACGCTTTGAGCGGAAGGACGATGTTCCATCAGGGAGTAATGTGTGAGATCAGGTGGATATCAGCGGGACCTAATTGCTTTTGCTGGTTCTGAGAAAACCTGCAAGCCAGAATCTGTCTCACTTTCATTAACGAGCAAGTTACTGTTTAGAGCACTTGGATCCACGTCTTTTTGCCAGGTCTTGACAAAATCATTCCATGGCCTGTGGCCCATAGGTAATCAAATCCTTCTCGGATCAAGATTCGGACCACTTGAAAGTTGCTGAATCCAGCAGGATGTCATTGTCACGTGGTTACCCTGATGGGAATGCTCGCCGCAAACTGTGCTTTCGAAATCAGCATCTCTTCGCATCCGTGTTCAGACCGAGGTGGTTCCCAGAGTCCTCACATGGCGACGAGGAGGGACCTACGACAACTTTTCAGACTTTGCTCGCCGTGGCGTATCATTTTCCGCGAATGGAAGCTCCTTGAAATCAAAGCAGGACGAAGCTCGAAAACCAACGCCGATCAGTGAGTTTACTTCCAAGGTCAGCAACGTAATCAATCAGCTGAATATCGCCCGGAGCAGATTTAGTTCCATTTACGATCGGGTCGCGGATACCTCATACGGCAGGTTGATGCGACTTGACAAACCGATCGGACACAACTTACTCTTCCTGCCCGGCGCCTGGGGGATCACCGCAGCGTCATCCACGACAGCTGATTTTCTCACCTTGACAACTCTCTTCTATGGCGGAGCCGTACTCATGCGTGGTGCAGGATGCACCATTAATGATATCTTTGATGCTGACATTGACAAGAGGGTGAAGCGAACAATGTCACGCCCCATTGCAGCCGGGGAGATATCCTCCACATCAGCCTTTATATTCCTGGGCGCTCAGCTGTCCGGCGCTCTTTGGGTGCTAACGCAACTAAACACTGCCACTTTCCTTGTTGGTACCCTCTCTGTGCTCCCTGTTCTTTACTACCCTTTTGCCAAGAGGGTAACGGCCTACCCGCAAGCATTCCTTGGCCTAACCTTTAATTGGGGAGCATTGATGGGTTACACTGCCGCCAATGGCACGATCGGTCTGCCGGCGGTACTCTTGTACGGTGCGGGATGGTGCTGGACGATGGTGTATGATACAATATATGCCCACCAAGACAAGGAAGACGACAAGATTCTTGGGGTAGGAACGACTGCCCTCGCGCTCGGACAGGACACCAAGCCCATACTTGTAGGGCTTACCGCTGCAAAACTCGCGTTTTTGACAGGTGCGGGCCTGGCAGCAGACTTGTCATTACCATACTTTATGGGAATCACCGCCTCCACTATTCACCTAGGAAATCAGATTTATACAACTGACCTTTCCGATCCGGAGCAATGTCAACGGGCATTCGTCAGTAATCAGGTAACAGGTGCAATTACCTGGGCGGCTTTAGTCGCAGGACGATTGTTCTAGGGGCATTAATTCCGAGCAATTCCTCCCTGCCTCGGTTCTCCTTGCTGATACCAGCGTCTGCATTCTTCAGAGGACGTAACTCAAGAGGCGCTATAGAAATTACAGGAGCCGTGTCACTCACGTGCTGGTTACATCCATAGGCTTCACATTCGGCATCCAGAGTCGCGATCATCCTGTCGCGGCGGCTCATGGTGTGTTACTTGAAGAACAATAATGGAAATACCGGCCAAATAGCGATGTATTTAGGATTTCGTTGTTTGTGAAATTAGATTGCCTTATTGACAACTTGAGTGAGTACTAAATCAAAGGCCCCGAAGCTGAGACACAAGGTCGTCAAGATCTGCTCCACTATCCTTGACAGTCGCTTCTTCTTCAAGGGCGGGGGGTTTGCCTGCGTCATAGCAAAATTAAGACCCTCCACGACCTTATTTCTGGTTACTGTCTGCACTCGTAAGTTATCAGGTTGCGTCCCGGCTACTATTTCGCTGCCATCTTCCTCAAGCGAAATGCCCCATTCGTTATCTGGATGCAATTCCTCCTCTTCTTCCCCCTGATCTACGCCGTTATTTGCCACATTCCCTGCTTCTTTCTCTGCTCGCTCGTTTTCCTCTTGCTGCCGTCGTATACACCACGTATTGTCGCATGCGGGATTCGGCTTCAATGACATCGAAGGAAAGAAATCCTTCATCGCTGAATACCCAAGATAATCTGTCACCTCACCAAACCCTACAGCAACTTGAGGCGGCTTGTACCAACATACCTGCGACGATGGCCATGGTGTGGGCAGCGAGGCGGCACAAACACCATCCCTCTTCAGAGTGCGCTCGTCCATTCCCGATGCGACGACGAGCGGCGGCGCACACGCAAAACATGCAAGACGCCCCGGAATTATGAGCTGAATGTGTCCCGACACAGCATCCTCACTTACGCCGCTCTCAATCCACTTTTGACCAAGCTCATTACACGCTGAGTTGATTGCGTTTCTGGCGGCGAAATTGTCAACACAGGAAAGCACAAGATCGACTGGCGCGTCATTGCGCAGGGCTCCGTTGGATAAGCGGTCAAGAAAGTGGTCAAAGTTATCGATTGAAGTAATATCATAGTTATGAGCCTCGAACACGACATCCGGGGTAATACCCCTCAAAGTGTCACACGCCGCTGCCACCTTGCTTTTTCCTGATTGCTCGGGACGAAAGAACAGCGATTCATGTTTGCCAATTCCACCTTGTCATAATCAAAGAGGATTAGCTTGCCGATACCACAACGTGTGAGCATTTCCGCAGCCACTGATCCTACACCACCGACGCCGACGACAGCCACAGTTAATGTGCGAATGGTCTCGTAATTGTCGACGATTCCCATGCGTTTGAGCGCCATTAAACGAGAGTAGGGGTTATCGGACACCACCTCGGCGCTCATTTGCGCCATGGGCCTACGGGAGGCTCGGTTTTGCGGTAGGGGGGTCGGCGCCTTGACATGCGGACTGTAGCGCAGTGAGGATGGCTTGTTTCTGGTGGGTTGGGGTGCGGAGGAGGAATGGGAGGGTTAGTAGGTTAGTATTGAATGGCGAGGGAATGCTTGTGGGTAGTTACGTTTTCACTAGCCGAGTACAGAGCACTTTGCCGAGGACGGGGAGAAGCAAGCGATACTTACTTGCTTCAAGTGTATGTCGGGGTATTTATGCAGTAAGCGATGTACGTCTTTAACAAATTGATCCATTGCAGGGCAATGGTAACCCTCTGGAAGTGATGGAATAAAGAGGTTGGAGTGGATACAGGAGGCGCGAGATTGTTGCAAAGTGAGTTGGTCGTGAGACTCCCGACGGTTACGCTGGTGTTCCTCTTCGATGGCAGGAAGGGTGGATTGTAGGCAACTTTTGTTGATCCCGTTGAAGCATATGGATGGTTCGAATCATTGTCGTGGTCACAGTGACTCTGAAGACTTGCTCTGCACTGCAGAAAATTTGTATAACTGTGTCGTGTTGACATCATAAAATGAACGAGGCACTGCTACGTACGGGGGGCGTACGTACTGTACAGTACAGTACTGTACAGTATCTGCATATGTACAGTAGTTATCAGTACGGTGCTGTAGCGCTTCAGGTCAATTGGGTACAGCAATGAAACATATCCGTTACTGTGAACCATTATTCCCATACCGCAGATCTGAATTCCACTGACTCGACCCGCTCGCAACCTGTCCCTCAGTCGCTACCACATTGGAAACCAATCAAGGGGACAAACCACAGCATCCATTACGCCGCCGCACATCCCCTGCACGGGATCCACACACGAGCGACGACCCTTAAATCAGTCGGAGTTTTTCGTGCGATGGCATGCTGATTACCGCCACGTTGTTGCAGCAGACCCAAAGTACTGTCGTGTGACGACGATTAGGGCAACGAGAGCATCTCACTCATAGGATCGTGTCAAATCGTCACGCATCTAAATGGCCCCAGGAAACCTCTTTTTTCACGCATGCATCGAACGCTTGTTTTCCACTGCGCACAGCTTGCAATATCATTCACCATCCGCAGATAAAAGGAGAGAGAGGTTTTTTACAATTCAAAAGAGTAACAAAGCGCGTGCTACTGACAATCTTTTGCTTCTTTCGGGGTAAAATCGCTTCCAACCGGCGGCGGCCATCAACAGCAAATAATCCACCAGCATATCCAACTGCTCCGCATTCACAGCACCCTCCATTCGATAACGAAGCTTCCCATCCTTTATGAAAAACAAAGTTGGCAACCTGTCCACAAACATCACAATACAAGCACACATTTCAAAAAAAAAGCCGCACTCACATTCAAAACCAAAAAAAAAGTCAGAGCCAAGCCGTAACACACCCACAATCCCCCCACCCCAAAAATGACACACCCTACAACCTCCCGACCCACCGCAAAAAAACATACCCTCGAATCATAAGCGCGCTAGATAGGTCCGGAAACTCCTCCGTATCCAACTTCAAAACGTCCAACCGATCACCATACTTATCCGCCACAGCGTCCAAATGCGGAATCAAAAACTGGCACGGCCCACACCACGCTACACACACCCACCCCCACAACAAACAACCAAACACAAACAACAACCACACACATCCACCCAAAGTCAGCGCACATCCCACAACCACACCCCTCACTCAATCACTACACCACGCTTTAACCGCACATGCAAAATGGTCCTCCATTCAACGTACTCGCAAACGCATCCAGAAGTACCGGTCGCTCACATGACTGCAACTTGACCTCCAGTTCATCCGCTGTGACTTGCCGCGCCTTGGCTAGTGCGCATGGAGTACAACGTGATTTGGGGACCGGGCGTCGATGGGGAGAGATCAGACTGTGGCGGGATGGATGTCGCGTGAGAGGGAGGGGATGTGATGAATGCCATGGGCGTTGGGTGATACGGCGGTGGTGAGGAGGGGGGGGGACTGCGGGTTGCGGGTGCGGTTTTTTGTCGCCGTGATTTTGGGGGCAGAGGGGTATGGGACATGTAGGTTTGGGGTTCGAGATTACGACCATTGCATCGCGAAATTGCATTGCGTGTTAAGGTGGACACGTGTTGGCGTTGTGAATGTGGGTCGGGGATGTTTTGGGGGGCGCTCACTATGGCGACGGTTTGTGAAACATTACAGTGCGTTAATCGGTGCTGTACCGTAACTTACTGTTCTGTATTACTCATTTGTTGTACTGTACTGTACTGTACTGTACTGTCCTGCTATTGTACACTACTGTATGTACACTGCCGCTTGAAAGTATACGACACCCTACAATTTCTATATATCTAAATAAAATAAAAAATCGAATATTTGAAATCAGTGGTACTAAAAACCCGCATGGAAAGATATTTAGTTATACTCAAATCAAAACAGACCAATCAAAGAATACCAAGAAAATCGACCCCGCCTGAAAGTATTCGACATTTTCACAAAATCTTCCACAACGACAAGACACAGAGGATATAAGACCGATTCCGGCGTAGCTCCTATCTTCTAGAGGCCCTTCATTCAACTAGCACTGAAACATGCCAAGGGGAACACATCCTTCCGAGTTGGAGCGCGGAAAAATTATCGCCTACAAAGAAGAAGGTCTCAACATTTCGCAGATTGCCAATAACGTTGACAGGAGCCGAGATGCAGTCAAAAGTTTCCTGGACGATCCTCAAATTTATGGGGAGGCTACAAGATCTAGTAGGCCTCGAAAGTTTTCCGAGAAAGCGGAATGAAGGCTGGTTCGGGGCGGCTGGAAGTTGGGACAAAACAGCTAGGGAGATTCAAGACGAGCTCAACTTAGACCTCTCGGTCTCCAGGACTCGGTACTATCTAGGCAGCAACGCTAATCTGCGTTTCAAAAAGGTACACACGGCTCCGCCTCTCACTAGATCCCACAAACTAGCTCGAATGGATTGGGCGCAGGAACATGTCACATGGGACTCGAATAAATGGTCCCGTGTGGTATTTTCGGATAAGGAGAGGTTCAGTTTAGATGGGCCCGATAGAATACGCAGCTATTGGAATGGTTAAAGGAAGGATACTGAGCTGTTTTCTCGTCGCCAGCAAGGTGGAGCAGGTCGTATGGTGTGGGGGCTTTTTCAAGTGATTTTATTTGGGATTAGCAAGTATTGTCAGGGCTTCGAACTTCAGATAGCTACGTAATGGTAATGGAAGATGCTTTACTACCAAAAGCAGACGATTGCATGCCAATTACACGGATATTAAAGCAAGACAACGCCCACGATTCATGTGAGTAAGAGGTCAATGGATTGGTTTAAGGAACAAGGGATACGTTTGATGAAGTGGTCGGCAAGCTTTCCTGATCTGAACCTAATTGAAAACCTTTGGAGCGTCCTCGCGAGGAAGGTTTACGCCAATAGGCGTCAGTTTTCAACCGTTGCTGACCTAAAGGATTGTGTTTTGGGTTGCTGGAGGGAAACACCGCTGCCACTTCGGAAAAACTTGGTTTCATCTATGAAAAGGCGTTCTGTTGAGGTAATGGTTAAGCGAGGAGATCACACGCATTGTTAGTTTTAAGTTTACTGCATCATTGTTGGTTTTTATTGCTGCGAGTGTGAAAGTGTCGTATACTTTCAGTCGGGGTCATTATTTTCCGTTCAGGGTGGGCAATCCGCTTGTCGCTCAAGCATAGAGCATTTCCTGCTTTTTAATATAATTTGAGCCGCTGATTACATTGGTGTAATTTGTTTATAAATTTAATAAATAAATTTAGAGTTCGTTCAAATCAGCACAGTGTCGTATACTTTCAGGCGGCAGTGTGCAAGTACAGAACCAGTTCGTCCTGTCTAGCAGAACCCGAGGTCCTGTGTAGAACGGACTTGTCTGCAAACAATAAAGCGTCATTTCAAACAATAGAGCGTCATTTCAAACAATAAAGCGTCCTTTCAAACAACAAAACGTCCTTTCAAACAATAAAGCGTCATTAATCTTCTTCTCTCATGTACTGTACATGTACATGTACAGTACATGTACATTTTTTTTAGTACATGTACTGTTGTTAGGCCCGTTCCAAAAAAAAATTTGTATCGGATATAATATATACGAAATCCTGTTGGACTTGGCAGCAGATGATTGGACATATCATATTTTGGTTTGATCATGTTGTTTATGTATTCCCATCCCTCTTCACCAGTTGCACATTACAGTATTTATTTCTGTATGATGATCATATCCCGTGACTTGTCTGTTGCCCAGATATCCCTCGCCACAATCAACCTCGCCTCCATCACAAACCTTCCACATAGTCAAGCAAAAAACATGGCTACTCCAATAGATACCGATGATTGGAGCTCTTCAACATTACCAAATGCTTGTCTCGTTTCTCATCAGGAGTCTGCCTTCCCCCCTTTGATAGAGGGTGGAAGCTCAACCGCACATCTCCTACAAGGGGGAAATAGGTTAGCCTATGTTCCAAAGCGCATCAAAATAACCCCCAACAGTACAAGTGTCCGATGCTCTTCTTTGTTCCACGAATAAAAACAATGCTCCTCTCGAAACAACCCTCAGTTTGCCAAAAAACCAAAGGGCTACTATGCCAGCACAACCAATAACTGCGACCCAACAAATGTAACCCCGTCGCCTTACACAGGAAATTCTCTCAGCGGCTCTGATAAGTAGGACTTTTCAGTTCCGGATCAAAGGCAGTCTCTCAACCCCACTGGAACGGGCCAGGGTATATGATATCGCGAGAATCATGGAAGCAGCTGCTATGTGGGAAGAGCACAGAACAGTAGATTATGTAATCACAGGAGAAGATCGCGGCAGTGCTGAGCGTGGTTGTGCACAGAACTGGACAAAGCCCAAAACAGCTTGTATTTGTTATGTTATCGCCGATGCACATCATTATTCTATCGTTGTCCGAATGTGCCAACGTAATGAGACACGTTTTGAACTTGACGCTGGTCGTCACGAACCGTTTGGACAAGAGTTTCTCGAGCTGTTTAATAACCAAGACTTCCAACCGGATATTTCAGACGAATTATCTGGTATTACTGAAGATGCTCTCATTCCATTTGATCCTAACGAACATCCCCATGTACGTAATGGAACTATTATGAAGCAAAGGCGGGAAAGCTTCGTTCGGTTTATACAGTTGCTTTAGTAAAATTCCATAGGTCTGGTCAGGGCGATCCGGGTACATTCCCGGAGTACACCAGAGGAGATGAAAGCATAGCGTACATGCACAGTTTTTTAAACTACTCACGCTTGGACGCAGTCGTGCGATTGATTCCACCTAACGCGCATATAGAGGCTGGCATAAACGATATTATGCAAGTAATCACGAAAATCTACACTTGTCGATCTTCAGTATCTATATGATAACAAAAATCTGCATCTGAAGGTGCAGGAACGTCTGTTGTATATTCTTTGTCTCTAATAAACTTATGAAGCTTGCAGCAAGAGATATGACTCTGGCGTTATTAGCTACAGTACAAATCAACGTCCACCGCAAACACCCCATCTACTGACTAGCCTCCCAAAACTCTGCTCAAGATGTATGCGTTCAGAAGACGATCAGTAATTAAAGCAGTTCTTGGCTGGGCTTAAAGCCTTTCCAGGCCAAGACATTAAAATCCTGCCAGCACAGGTATGAGCTTCATCAGCAGCTATCCAAAATCCATTAACAAGTCCGCGTTCTGACCGCTCCAGTAAGTTTGATAAGCTGCTCATGGCGTATGCAGTAGAGCCTGGTGATATACAGGATGAAAAGGTGAATCTATACTTCCAATCGCACATAGTTTGCATATTGAAGTCAAACCAGCCTTTCGTATTGTACTAACTTATTAACTGGAAGTGTTTTCAACCTCATAAGCCGCTGGCTCTTGAATATTAATATCGATTCCATCGATAGCACCGCAGCACATATCTAGACCACTGCTCCCAGCTCTTGAAAATATTCTGACGCCCACCCATCATTCGTCCCTGTAAAGAAAAGGTAACTCCAGAAGGTTGTCTAGAGTTGAAATGGTCTCATCTATATGGTAGTGTACTGTAGATGGAGACGAATTATGTGCCATCGCAATATCAAGGTAGGATCCGCCCGCAAGCCATCGTATTGTTACAGATAAGCGTAGTAGTGGGAAGCTTTTTCTAAACTTGCAGTCATCCATAAGGCCAAGTTTTCTGCTAGAAGCATGAAAGACGAATAAGACATCCTGTAAAGACGTTTAAAGAATCTTGGTGGTGTTCCAGAAAGCACGGCGGCAAAATAAAATACACCTTTTGGCACAGACCGATCTCCTCAGCCATAGCCGCAGGATAAAAATAAAACAGATGCGGATATTACTGAGAGTAGGCTATAACTTTGCCTTCGTCCTTTGACGATAATTGCATTAGCCAACCACTTAGCTAGGCTGATTGTCATGCTTTTGCATTGCATAAGGAATCGACCTGTTGAGTAGCGATGGAAAAGGTGGATTTATGAATAAAATGGATCAAGTCTTAGGTCTCTTCATTGGAATATAAATATGATATAGTAAAAAAATGTTGAAAATGTGGGTATTATATGGAATTTTTTAATGCATAAATATATTAAATCCCATATAAAAACATTTTTTTGGAAGGGACCTTAAAGGGCAATGGCTGAATATTGTACTGTAATTTTGATACCACAGATGGTATGGTAATGGTGATGTGAGTGCATATTTAGTATAACAGAATTAGTGTCACTCCGCATGATGATTGAGGGATGGCATGTCAAACGACCCGAGAATGATAAATGAGTCTCCTTCACTTTAGAGCACGTCGACGTGCGTGGCTGTAAAGATGGAGTAATCCCGTCGAGGTACGTAGATGATAACGCCTCCTGTAGATTGACCGTTACCATCAGGAGCCTGTTCAGGGATATGGTGGTACAGAGTGGAAAGTTGAGACTCCTGTGCACGAAAGCCTCTATGGAAATGTAGAAGAACGAAGGAGCAATGAATGCAGGCCCAGGTACCATAGGATGCATTCAGCTACGAGTAGTAGCACGATGTGACGGTATAAGAGCTCTATGAAGCTCACTAGTAAACTCGCTGCAAGGGAGAGCGAGAGCTCGGACGGGCAGGATATTGTGCTGAACAATTCGCTCTTACCTGGCCCTAAATACAATCTACAGCTATATACAACAGATAAGGGGAACAGCCACTCTGTTTGTACAGTACTGCAGTTTGGGAATAGCTTCGGGGGCCCTGAGACGGACAGTACTTGATGTACAGTCCAGAGGGGTTACTTATAACCTTTTGCTCTTTTTTAACTTCCATTTTGGTTTTCTTGTTGGGTTCTTTTCAGTTACTCAAAATAAATACTAAAGGTATCTAAATAAAGCCAATAGGCCTTTGGTGTTAAAGTTACATTCTTGCAGAACCCTCTATGAGCCAAGTTACTGCAGAGCTTTCGACTCACGATGTGTTAAAGGACTACCTCTTAGTCTATTCGCACACAGCACTCACATGTTGGCTGATTTATCGAGGAAGCAGGACCCGACGGGTTCGACGATAGTATTACGGCGTTTTTGTGTTTAGACCTGGACTTATGGGTCTCTGCGTAATCCTTGCTTGGCGTACGGAAGTCACAGAAATTGCAGTAGTAGATTGGTTTCTTCCTTTTGTGTTGTTCCTCTTCCACTGCTTTTCACAGCTAACCTTCAGCAAGGTCAATCGGGGCATCCGACGTCGACTTTAGGAACGAGTTGAGATGGTTCCGAAGTAGTAGTTGGAATGCGAGGCCCATGGGCGATTTGTCGGGCCAGAGGGAATTTACCTTCGCTCAACTGTGCGGAGACCTCTGCCTGCTTCTAGCTAACTGTCGCCTCTCCGAGAACAAAGAGTTCTGCCATGGCCGATCTCCAGGTCACCCGCGGTAGCGTCTTCTCTGTTGTTCTAGAACGTGGGGAAAAACGGGAATTTCTTCGTCTTTTTATCTGGAGAAGGTATTATGCGGTGTTTTTGGCTTTTTTTATTCTCACGGAAAACCGTTTCTTTGTTCCTTTCTCGTCACGTTTCAGTTAGTTCTTATTATATTTTTTGTGATACTATGGTCAGGAATTTTTCCAAACATTCCTTTCTTTACTGTGCGTAGTGCAAGGCGATTCTGGTCCGTGATCTCGCGGTTCACCTATCTAACCCAGTTTATCTGAGTCTACTGACAGCTATGAAGCGCTCTGTTTTACAGTATCGAGCCCAGCGCATACCTACATTGTTGGCCTGTGCTGCTGACAGTTGTATATTATGGGCTACTTTACAGTGGGACTACCTTACAGTCTATCTGGGCTCCTGCCACGTGCCTCTTTTGCCAAGTGGCATGCTACCCTATTTTACCTCATTTTTTAGCCATCCCTTTTATTTAGGGCAATAGGTCACTTTTTCCGTTAGTCTATCTTGGGCACTTTTAGTACTTATTCTATCGCACCTACAAGATATAGTAAAGGTATCGATGTTTTCCCTGACCTTTCCACCCCTATCCTTTGATACGCCAAGCCCGGGCCCGTCCCTGTTCAACCGACCGGGTTACCCTCTTTAGTGCGCGCACGGACTCCCTTTGTAGCCACTTTATTTGTGTTAAACAAGGTTCTCATCCCCGTTTCCGGTTATCCGTTCTACGGTCGGCGGCTCTTACTTCGGATAGCACTAGCTCTACCACCCCTACCGGCACTTTTCATCCTTTTTGCGTTTTATCGCTGCCCGTCCGTGTTCTCACCGCTGTATCAATTCATCTGAAGGCCTTGGATCGATTATACCAGAAGTACGTGCTGCTCGTGTCGTCCCACGACCCCCGCTATTGCACTATACTGTGCACACGGAGTGCTATGCCCTCTGTAGCGTGTAACCTTAGTTAACTAAACATTGGGGTATCACTACACCAAGCTATTGTATTAACAAAAGCGAAGCCGCCGAACGAGGGACAGACTACGTAAAAAATCCCTCACAAAGACTAGGCTCCTGCAATATGGGTCGAAAGTAGCCCCTAAAAGACTAAAATTACCAATTTACCCCGTGCCACCGCCTGTATTGTAGGTAACTCTCCAAATACGTGGCATTTATTTCGAACGCAGTGCAAGAGCTGTTGGCCACGAAATCAGATTTATTGCGAGTACTGCACGTAGGTACGTAGGATCAGTCCCTATTTTTTTGGTCAACAGTGTCTCAGTGAGAAACAGTGTTTCGGACCTTACAGTTTTCGAATTACAGCACAAATTCAGTCGTTGTAGAACTATGTACGGTTTCCATGCAGTATGTAGTCCCTGACTTATACGTTGCCGAGTGCAACGTTTCGACAATTTAACTTTGAAATGATATGTACTCTGCCCGAGAAAATGATACGAACAACTAAGAACCTCACCAGTACGCATAAAATAGGCAAAATAAGTTACAATTGTGCACATCTCATTGGATCGGTAAAGTTTTGTGATTTGTTGTTTTGATTATTAGGTCATTTGATGTTGGTCACTTCGATACTCTAAACGGAAACGATTCTCCGATCACGAGCTATCCCAGTACGGGATCAATCAAGTACGAGCCTAAACTTGCAGGAAGAGTTGCGGGGCAGGCAGTGAGAGAGCCACACCTGTATACCTCTGAGGAGGCAAAAGAAAAATTCAGGAGGCAAATCTAGGATATTTGCTACCTCATTTTACATTAAGGTAAGAAGGTTAGGTTTTTTGGTCACTTAGAATTTCCCGGTGGGAAGAAAAATAATTAGAACCTTTTTTCTGATCATTTGGTAATTTGATGTGCACAGGTGGAGATGCTCTAATATTTTGTAATCATCAATGCAGCCCAGCGAATAGATAATGGAGGAGAGCATTCAACACTACCAATTTATTTAAAAGGCTCAACTTGGCAACGCCAAAGGGCAGGTAATTACCTTTTTATCGTGGTAACCTATTTGTTTCGTGCGAAGAAAAATTAGGACCACTGAATAATCATTAATAAATCGCCATTATATTGTATAAAAAGTGATAAAATACGTTGTTTATTGTACTTAGGGGCAACAAAATAACCGCAGCAATATTTTGTATTCCTTAATTACGCGCCGAAATGAGATGGCCATTGTCACTCATTTATCAGCAAAAGGGAGCTTGTTTTGCCCTTTTCCATGAAATGAGCCCGGAAAGAAAATATAGCTGAATACACTAACAAGTCAAAAACTACAGTTCACAGCTTCATAGCAGCTGAAGGAATGCAAAAAATGTTAAATGGGCCGAAAGAAATTGCCCCAACACTCAGGTTTGCTTGTATTTCAGGCTGCATCGACTGAAAATATTGTGGTAGAGATCTTAGAAGAAATTTGGATTTTTCTACATCCTTCCTTCATATACAGCAGTTCTTTTCTAGTAGCAATCAAATTATGTACAATAAGAATAATACATTTCTTGTAATTACTCTCCAGTATAAAAGAGCACGCCTAGAACGGGCTAAAGAACACTTCACGTGGAGTATTTCGCATTGGAACGAAGTGATTTTAGCTGATAAATATAGGTTTAATTTTGATTACCCAAATGGTTTCATGTACTACTGGCACAATTTACGAAAAGATACGCAGTATTTCTGCACTCTTCATCAAGGTTGAAAATCGGTAATGGTTTGGTCTGCCGTATCCTACTATGCAGAGTTGCATATATTTTTTATTTCAACAAAAAAGGACTCTACACTGTAATTTACTGATGTAGTGGAAGGAATGCGATTCTTCGAGAAAAGTGTGGGTGACACGTTTATATAGCATTATGGGAATTTCGCAACCCACCGAAGCAACCATACGAAACCATAGTTAGAGGTTAAGGAATTTTTTTACCATTCTATACTCTACCAAATACCCTGATTCAAACCCTATAAACAATATTTGAGGTATTTTGGCACACAAAATTTGTCAGAATCAGCAAAAGATTGCTTATATTGAAGAGTTTCGGGTGTGCATTAATAAAATTTGGTATTAGATATTCAGAGGTGTTGATAAGATTATATCTAAGTCGATTGAAAACCCTTTTGTAGAGATTACTAACAGGAAGGGTGACTGTACTTGAGATCCTTAAAACATTAAAAATACTTTCGTCGTAATAATTATTTTTCGTTCCAAATTACAATTCTAATCTAACTTTTTATTAATATTTTGATGATCAAGTCTTTTGTGATCTTGGACATACTCTATTTTGTTACGGAATTAACCAAGGTTTCTCGCATTTTTCTTGGTGTATTCTGTTACCATATCTGTGTTGCATACCAAAAAAAATCCTTGTTTTTTGGCTTTTTTCGTGTAGTTTACAGTATCATGCAAAGGCACTCGAAGTTACAGAGCTTCCCGTCGCCGGTCCTCCCCTCAAAAGGAGCTTCGCGACTTCGCTATCCATCTAGTCTCCAAGTGACGCAGGCGCGACAGGTTTCCACTCGCCACCTACATTCGGAGTTAATTTCTGAATATCCGCCGCACGCTTCTGAACCATATTGTACAAAACGTAAAGATTTACCACCACAAGTTACAGTCTCGATTCATTCTATGCGCGCTTCCCGAAAGAAACCATTTTGAGCGTTTAACAAAAGTCTAACAGATCGAAACTCGTGTCACGTGGTGTTTCATAGATTCAAGTAAAGAAAGGCCGTCTGATGCTGACTTTTTGTTGTCGCATGTTCCGCGCTTGGGCTTCTTCCACGTTTCTAGCCAAAATTTGGATATAAAGTTCAATCTGGAACGCCACACTGTTGCGCATTGCAGAGACACGGGAAATTTGAAGTTCAAAGGTGCGAATGCTGTCACTGTGCTTCCGAAAAAATCAGCTGTTTTCCTTAGGTTTCATTTTGGATGCTGGCAATTTTTGGCAGTGAATGCGGCTGATGGTTTACCACTAAAGAATTATGATTAAAGGAAGGACTTTTCTGCGGCCTAACCTTGCCGAACCGCGAAGGTAGAAACTAATAAGTGAATACGTCGGATCATCCGAGTAAATGGGACAGCATTAGAAATATTGAATCGCATAATAGAGGGCTTGGTTTCCATTTTGATATATGTCAGCATCGGAGAACTTATGGCTGCCGTACTGCAGGGAGAAAGGAGTGGGAGTTACATTGTTCCTGACGGCGATTTCCGTGACCCGTATGGCTCTAAACTGGCTTTTGGAGGTTGATCACGTTCCTAATTTTTTGTCATACATCTGTACCCGTGTATTTGTTTATCAAGCTCGGGTTTAAAAAGTTATTCATTGCAGAAGATGTCAAAATAAAGTTGAAACGGCTAGAATTTTGCCACGAATAATATTTTTGACATTTACTTCAGTATGTTGAGCATCTCGTTACGGATTAGACGGTTAATAGGGCGAAAATTGGATTTTTTCTGTCTTTTGTAGTGTGGGAGGGACTATGTAAGATGAGAGTAAACTTTTGTGCTACAAGTGCGACCATGAACAATGAGGCAAGCGTTAGTGATTCAATGTTAGCCATAGCACTGGCCGAGAATTTATGCCAATCGCAGGGGAAGTGAAACGGTAGGACAGATCGGGAGAAGCTGCAGCATCTGCTTCAAGAATTGATTTAAAGATAGGGGAGAATATTTCTACCAATAAAAAACATGCAAACCTTCCCTCATTTCCAATAAGATTTTGGATGATATTTGCCTCGTTTAAACACCCTATGCTGTGAGAATGGATAACTCTTTCCACAATATATCTCTTTGCTTCATCTGCATTTTTCATCAATAGCTCGCTATATGACTAGAGAACACCTCGCTTGTCCTTTTGATAACGCCTTGATTATTTTTCAATCATATTATTACCTTATGGTACATTCCTCTTTTGTATCGCATTTAAATTTAAAATGCAATCTAGAACATTGTGGAAACCCTCCTGACTACCTGCGACAGCTCCTGGTCTAGCGAGACCACTCAACAACTGCACGCATCTTTCCCACTCCGGCAACTTTTCAGCCGCTTCTCTGCCTATCCATCTATGAGAATTCACCCTCCCAATGTTTTCACAAAGCTCTGCAACCGAGGGAAAAAATGCACCCAAATCCTCCGGCCCAGCTCCTTCTCAGCTGTGTCTAACGTTCTTTCAATCTAAAAAAACACTCTATACTACTAGCCTACGACCATTATCGACCGTAGTAGCCCACTAGCTATGTGAGAAAACAAATTAAACACTAAGCCAGGTTCTTTGATATATCTGTGGTGCTTTGAATGAACAAAAAGGCAATTTCAAAAAACTGTGCCCACTTTTAGCCCGCCAGTGTCCCATTTTAGACTGTATCTGTTTGTGTGCTATACTAAGAGAATGAATTGCTTGAAACGATCTTTTATTTTTTCTCGAGAAGGCCAAATGTAACCTATAGTACCTTCTTACGGATTTGTGCACGCATGAAACAGCACAGTATATATGTACCCTTCTTAAAGGCTTTATTTGGAACAGGCGGTATTTTGGGACGGGTTCCCGCCCATATCTTGCAAAACCGAAACACTCATCATCTCTTCATTACCGAGCTCCCTGGCCTTCAGAATCAGTGCACATACACTCAGAACCATTCCGTGCCTCCTGATGGCATCCAGCCCATTGGCAGTTCCATATCACTCGAGACCACAATATTCGTTTGTCTGTAGAGCATTACACCGTGTGAGCTCACAACAAAATGCCTTCTTCTACCGACAACAAGCGGCAAACCAAAAACGTAGAACTGAAGGCCTTGCCCAACAGGCTAAACAGCGTTTACTTGCAGTCCAACTTTTACGTAATAATACGGCTATCCGAGAAAAAAACACGAGCGACAGGAATATCAAGAACAGCCGTACAACGCCTTCGGAAATGCATTCAATCCAATAACGCTCTTGAAGTGTCCCATCTAACCATTACTACGATTACCGCTGGGCTTCCGAGAGTAATTAACGAAGAAAAAGCAACGTTGATTAATCAACTTCTAAAGGTTGCAGCAGCAAGAGGCTTTGCGGTAGCAACAACACCTTTAAATATTTACTTTCACGTGTTGCATCTGATGGCCGCAGAGGATATAGAAATGAAATCCAGAGCAATCAGTCAGTTCGATTCTATCGAGCGCAGCACCGAGACATGTCTTAAAAAAGAATTGAGAACAAGGAACATGCAAAGTTGGCTGCCGAAAGCTGTCACATTAACACATTCTTTTCCATTTTAGACCATATAAAGAAGCAACATCCATGCATATTTCTCGATGCCAACTTCGGTTAGAACATGGACAAAAGCGCAGTTGATTGCACTTTTGGCAAATGGATCAAAGGCTTCACTAAGTCCTACTATGGAGGAATCAAGCATGTAACTGCTGTAATTGCAGCATCCACAGCCGGCATATTGACGTCTCCACTTTTCATTGTAGCAGGAAAGCGTAAGAACTCTAATTGGTACGCCCCTGTCACAGGAACGTTCTCGAAAACTCCAAATGGTATATTTATTTAGCGTTTCTGCAAGCCCAATTGGTTCCCTCTTGATGATTTCATAAAGCTTTCCTATAAAGGGTCAATGGAGGGACCCATTTAGAAGCATTTTGCAACATCTATAGAATACTGCGCAGGAAGCACCTTGCCGAGAACACCTCATTCCTGCTTTTCCTAGACGACCACTCTTCGCGAAATCACCCAGGGTGGATTGAATTCTGCTCTAATTATCTTATGGAGGCGTTTATCAATGTGCATATAAATCTCACATATTACAACCATCCGACCAATTGATAAGTAGGCGCTTTCATAAACTACTTCGCGAAGTGGATACGAATTTTGCAGGCAAGTGTGTGTGTAAACCTCAACAGTGAACTTCAATCTCGCTTGCGCATTGTATGCTTGGGAAATAATCACTCCAGAACTGATTCAAACGTCATTCAAAGTGACCGGAACGTATCCTTTCAAACGAAACCTTGCAGAGAAGTACAAAACGTTTAAGAATGAAGGTCAAGAGCGTCTGGAATAAGAGAAAGAGCACCTGAAAACCACTACGGTCGCGTCAAGACTGCCGGCCGTTAGAAGGAGAAGAATTGACCAACCAGATGACGCGAGTTATAGAAAGCAACAAAGGTGTATCGACAATGATACTAGAGATTCAGATCATTCTCAGGAAAGAAGAAACTCTCAATATTATTCTTTTGACAAGATTCGTAGAAACAGTGGTACACAAAAAATTGCTTCTGAGAATAGTGCTCAACGATTACTGTATGACGCCAGTGCTGCTGCAAAGTGGGTAACGCACGGCCAAGAAATGCAGTTAATTAAGGATGCAGAGGCTGAGAAACAACGCGAAGAACAGGAACGAGTGACCGAAAAACTGAAGATGACAAATAACAGAATGATTGCTCGAGAAAGAGCAATCATTCTGTTATTATAAGGAACTGAGGGAGCAGGAGAAAGAATTCTATCGCTTGGAAAAGTTGGCACATAGAGAAAAGCGACGCCGTGCTGTTGTACCGCTCTTGATAAAAATCAAAATGTGAAGTGGAAAAGTAACGTGCTAAAGAACTGCACCGTTTTTGTGAAGCGCTTGGGAAAAAGTTAGCCAATGCGCAAAAAGAGAAAACATGTGGTGTTAGCGGCGGTTGTAAGAGAAAGCGCGCACCTCTTTTTATGTTTCTGTATGCCGCAGGGCTTGTGCTCGAGGTTGTGAACAACGCAGAGGACATCGTGCTTGAGTCATTGAAGATGGCTCAAATTACCCCCCAACACTCGTAACGGTGACCCACGATCGCATGAGGTCAATTAAAGATTGACGGAATCGAGCGAGAGTCAGCTTATGTGTAAAGCAGCATATCCTTGTAATCAGCTATTCAATCTGATTCTTCCTGGAAGATTTGAATTTTGAATTGAGAATCATTAAGTGAAATTCCTTTTATGTTGGCTTTATACGGCCAAAAATTAGCCATTGAGAAGGGTACAGTATGTACATACTGTACTGTGCCGTGTGTCAAATGTACATTAACTTGTTTCTAACCCTGCATGACCTGGGAAGATACCGTACAATATATCCCCAGGTCGGGAGGTGCACACACGAAACTCATAGATACCACAATATCTCATCAACAAACTACCAAACCACTGTCCTTGCAATCTAGGCAACTGAATCCACCAAACCTCGTCACCAAAACTACCTTAAGCGGCCTCTCTGCGGAAATTCTTACCATGTACAGAACCGAAGGAAACAACCCTCCAAAGTATCAGCCCAAGCCCCGCGGTGACATAGGCAATCGGATTCTCCTAGCGTTTTTACCCAAACTCTAAGTTTAATCTCTCTTACAGCCGTGCATGCAGGATTTCTGAACAAAAAGTCCGCATCGTGCAAAATTACGAGCTTTATATGGTGCGAAGCCACGAGACAAATGGGATCCTCACTCTTAATGCCCTAGTTTGAAAATTGAAAAATTATTTCTCAAGATCGGAAAACTATTTCATTTTTTACATCGAAGACAGTGATGATAAATTGTGGAGCAGTAATTTGTCTGATACCCACAATTGACGTTCATTTTGAATCATCGAGGAAAATTTTACTTGTATTTCACTGGCCCAATTTTTTTACTGTACAGTATTTTACATGAAACAATTTATGCCCAACAGTTGATTTTTAAATTGTACAGATGTAATTTTTGGAACTACATTGCAAGAAAATTATTAACTGGGTTTATGATAATTATAATATATTTACTACTGAGGGCTAATCTGGTGTACTAAGATATACTTTATGCATTGATTTGATCATTTTTATAACAGTTTACCTCTGTTATACAGTGTAAAATAGTTTCAGGTTGTTAGAATTGTTGAAACCGATGTACAAAATGCGCTGTCTGCTTGCTCATACAGTATGCATATTACCCATTCTAGTATTTAATGTAAGCTTTGTCTCTACATTACAAAAGTGGGATTGTCACGCGACAGATATTAATATTTGGTAAGCGTAGTCTTCACAGTCCCCGGTGATCGCGGTGATCTTCTCAACGAGGTATTCAGCGGTGAACTCATGTACAGGCAAGCAGCTTTTCGAGAGGCGGCGAGTGGTGTTCGAGAAGCGTTGTCCTGGACACGTGAATTCGTTGGAATGCTTGAGCAGGAAATTTTTCGTTAAGCTTGCGGTGAGTGAGAACTGAAGTAGACTTGCCTAATGGCCATAACCTGTTGAAACCGATGAACAACATGCGATGTGTGCTTGCTCGCGCAGTACGCATTTTTTCCATTCTAGTATTTAATGTAAACTTAGTCTCCACGAGAATCATTTCAGAAAACAGTCGGGCCATCGATATGCCCCGGTTTATCATCTACTAATATAATTTCATACTATCCATTATTTTTTCAAGTCCCATCTCAGGCAATTTATTATTTTTTCAATTGCATTATTAACTGTTTTGGATCTACCTATTCCAATGTTTGTTCAATTAACCCCTTACACTATTCACTGGGGCTACTAAAAAAATGAACCCACCTTCCTCGTCCTCCCATCGTGTCATTGGCCGTTTATACCAAGAACAAGGAACCTAAAATCCAGAATAACATTCCCAGCCCCTTGTCGATCGGGCCAACTCAACAATTACAGCCACTATCCCTAGAAGAGGGCCCTCTTGGAAATATATGCGTGTCCAGCGGACTACAAGAACCCCTAACAAACACCAGACAAGCCAACTGTCGAGCAGGCCTAAACAACAACTTCACTCACCTCCCCTTCCTCGATCCCTTTTCGGCCATTTCTACCCATCAAAAGGAGCCCACCCTTAATGGTACTGGTCTAGATCCAAAAATGTCCATACATCTCAGCGCCAAGCAGCCAATTCATCCTAACAGAAAAGAATCCACCCTCGATCGCATGAGGCCCGCAGCTATATCTAATCATGATTACACTGCTCTGGAAAGGGTCTTCTGTTTCCTGTATAATATTTTCAGGCTCCTAGTCTCCGAAAAAAATTATATTACCGACTTTTAACTGTATGGGCAGTTAGCTTTCCATAGTTCGTGGATTGAACTGTCAGAATCATGAAATTTTAACTGCCAACTGGGTAAAATGTACGATTTAATCATCTGAATTGGGAGAGTAGCTTTACCATTGTCGAAATGGCTGTGTATGGTGAAGTAACCCTGTGTTCCCGATCGATCCTCACCTCTCATATACCCTCAATGGCCCTGTTTTATTGACTCTCACCAGTTCAATATTCAATCTTCCAGTGCATGTACAGTAGCAAGAAGGAAGCAAACCTTAAGGATATCCTGCAGGATATTAGTTTTGAACTAAGTACAGTGAAGTAGCTGAAAATGAGTAATCATATCTTGTTGTAGAGAGATTTTTAGACAGTATCGTAATGCGCTGTAGGTCTAAATTTGGGCCACAAAAATTCTGTTTCGCTACAGTACTGCCGATGTTACGATAAAAAACGGCGATTTCGGTACAGTGGTCGCAACTTTTTAATGAAATATTTTATTTTAGTGCTTTTCAGTGAGATTTTGAAATTTTGGAATTTCTATATAAAACCCCAGTCTGAAGCTCCGGCCTGCTCACTGGGGGACAAAAAAAGAAAACCAGTTAAACCAGCGATTACCTGGTATGCGCCTAAACCCCTACACCCGGTATATCTATAAAATGTTTTCTGTGCTGCGAGAACTTTCAATCCGACAGAAGGTTAAAATCTCTATCAGATTTGCCTTCCTGTTTGGCTGTGAGCGGAGCTTTGCTTTGATCCTTCGGGATAACCGCTAGTGCCGAAAAACGGGACTTCCAGGGATCAACTCTCGCGTATCAACTCCAGTCAACGACTTCATCTTCCGGGAAAAGAACAGGGTTGCCAAGATTTGTCCGGCATCTGCAGGATCAGGAGTGGTGTATCCCGAGAAGATCGTATCCACAAGTGCCCAGTCTCGAGTATTAAGCCTCGCCGAGAGGATCGTGTCCGGAGGGGAAGACTATCAAAACAGCAGCGCCACAGGGCCCTAGGATTGAAGGCTAGAGTAACCAGAGAAGTTCCATCGCGAATACTTCTACCATAACCCCGAAGCCGAAGCTTATTGTTCCGCTCGGAGGGAAGGAAAAAAGTTAATTTTAAAGACACAAGACAGACAACGAGGATTGCAATCGATTGATTCCGTCCGCACCAAAATACCTGAGAAATACCAACAGCACGCCTAGTTTCACTCTGGGATAAACGTTTCATTCATCAAGAAAAGTCGTTGCATTAAAAGAATCAAAGCTTCACAAAAAAAGTGAAACCTTCCGAGTATATCAATTTACCAGACTCCGCATATCTGATGATGGTTTTTTCAGCCAGAAGAGGCTTGCTCCCTCTGGTTCATTACTATTTGACGCTGGCGCTGAACTCAAAAAAGCTCCAACATCAGGCACATATTGTGGTGGACGTCGAGTCAAATAAAAAACTCGACGAAAAAAGTCACGGTGCCCAATACAATCACTCCGAATCGTGACATCAGATTGATTCGTGGAGCTTCGAATGCTGTTTGACAAGTAAAGCTTGATTCACAAATGCTGAGAACAAAGGAGACTATTTTCGGCTTGTAAATCTTGAGTTTTGTGAAACCGCGTAAATCATTGCACATTAATGCACCTGCGGCTCGGCGTTTATTGAGGATTTATTTAACATTTCTATATGTCTCTATTTTCCTTATTACCAAATGAAGTGCATTGATTCTTAAAAGGGGATATAAATCCTGGTAAAAAAACTCTGTGTGTCAATATGGGACGGTAATAAGTCTAACTATGAGGGTATTTGCTATTAATGACTCACTTCTCCTCACTTTCGGGTATATTTGTTGCATTTAGTTAGTTAAGAGGGTTTAAATTGCGGTTTTTTCTGCTGGTGGGTCTCAAATTGTTGACGAAGGTGATGTCAAAAACTTTCGTGTCGCCAGTACGAAAAAATTCATATTTCTGCAATTTTTGTAAGCGTAACTGCAAAAATGTGATTATTTAGGGTACCTAAATTCTTAGGATCACTTTTATTAGCTTTTTTATCGTTATGATTACCTTTCGAGACAAACTAAAAGTTCGTAGAAATATGCGCTGCAGCAGTCTCATCTGAAAGCGGGTGCTTTACTGTATAAGTGAAAAATCGGATATTTAAAAAGCTTATCTTTGCAATTTGGTCCACGTATGCGGCGCCTGTGATATTTCGTGTCCCGCTCCACACATAATTTCGCCACCAGATTCAAACTGGATTTCTGGTACCTATCCACGGTAGCATTGTCCTTATATGAGGCCAAATTTGTCCCCCTATGAGAAAAAAATGTATTATTACACCAATTTTTACAGTAATGGTAGTGATTAGAAAATTGTCAGACCCGTAAACATTTACTGAAAAAACGCTCTGCAGAAATATAACTGCTCTAGTTATGTACACATTCGCTTCAAATCTGCACAAATTTTGCTAACTCACCCATCTATAGGCACTGAAAATAGAATATGGAAAAATGAATCTCAAATCGAGCGTTATCGGTGTTAAAATGTACTTTTGCCAGAATTGGGATATATGTATATGGAAAATGTACTTGTTCCCTAAATCGTATTGGTAATTTAATTGTACTCCATTACATTAAAATTGACTTTCCAAATGTCCGGACATGTACTTTTAAAACTGCCCCATGTACCAGCCAATTGATAAATTACACTTATGATACGATTGTACCTATTCATGGGTGGTAACGTTTCGGTCGTTTCCTTGGAAAATCCAGAAGAATTCATGTCGTGATTGCAACTGGTATCTTCGCAAGAAGCAATGTAAGCAGAATAACTTTCCACGGAGCACCATCATACTCTGACAACGCCTCACACCGAAAGATGTGAAAGGTTCTTGCAGACATTGAATGAAAATTTTCGATAGAACAAGAGGAAAACGAGCATAGTGCAGTTCAGAATCGACCTCAACCGTCAAAAAACATAAAATTTTGTGTTCTTTTGGAAATCAAAACAGAAACCCGGGAAGAAAGCACTTCTATGGAGCTTTTACAGTTATTTTAGTAACTCTCAGTACGCGTGCATTGTTTATTCACTAAATGAAAACGCAGCGACAGCTACAAATAAAAATAAATAGAGGTAATAGTAATGTTCAAAAAAATGCAGGAACAAACCAATTTCGCCGCCATCTCAAGGACCACCATCCAGGATTGATGAACCAGTTCGAAGAAGAAAACTTTGGAACTCAAAAGCGTCCGAGTAATAAGCAGGAAAAAATGCAAGCAATTCTCGTGAAACCTCAAAAATACAGCCGATCATCTACTGCAACTAGCGAAAACAACAGACATATTGTGCTTATGGTAACAGGGGCGGTTTTATTACTTTTTTTGCTGAGCATCCACAATTCCTTCGATTATTCCACGGCAGCAATCCTAGAGTGTCTATCCCGAACAGGAAACTGCTCAATCAGAAAATTGTTACATTTTTTACAAAAGAAGTTGACGACAACGTAGTAAGGCCGAGACTTTCTCCCTTGGATTCAGTGTATATATCATTTGACCTTGGGGTGAGATGAGATTTCCAGGATATTTTTGACCTTATTTCGCATGGACTTGGTAAGTGTAATGAGCAAGTGCACGTTCAATTCGCTCTTATTGAATGTGATAGTTGATTACCATGCTTTTCGATCAATTGCAGAAATTCAATCTTACGAACAAAGTCATCTCTTGCGTGAAAGATGGTAGTGCCAATTTCAAAATTTGTACCAATGCATTACGTGCTCAATCTTCTTTCGAAGCAACCGATACCAATGAATTCTTTAGTTCTGCCTGCTTTGCGCATGTCATTGTAAGCGCATGCGACGCAGCAATGTAAAGTGAAGTTTGCAATGGCCTTCCATTGAAATCATTCACTGATATTCGCAAGCCCCTTAAAAGTTGTATTTTATTGACCCAATAGCCATAAAATGGAAGAAAGTCGTAGTACAAGGCCTTTAAGAAAGAATGGAAGGAAGAAAGACTGAATCCCTACACCTGTAAGGACGATATTTGTGACCGTAATCGTAATGTTGAGGATAATGATGAAATAAAAAAAAGTTTTGGCAAAGTGCTTTGGTTTTCAGAAAGATCAAAATCTACGGAAAAGAGTTCCGACAGAAGAAATTCGGGATGTGTTTGAATGCGTGGTTAATTTGTTGGAGCATCTCGTTTTTCTGACTTTGAAAATCTGGAAGAAGTTTTGTTCAGTTATTGATTCGAATAAGGAATTTTTTCTGTGTAACACAGACCTCAAAAAACTGCCAGACTGTACATTCTGCTCCAAGAGATGAAGATGATGGAACAATTGCAATGTTGAAGTCTGAGATGTCTTTTGCAGTTTGCGAAACATTCTATGAACCACTTCATCCATTCTTCAAAGTTAAAAATTTAGACGGCATATATACTCATCAATATGTATCTGTTGTTTCTGACCCTATCTTGAAAAGTATGAAGTCAACTTTGATGATTTTGCACGAGTCTGATCCACGCAAAAATAAAAAAATAGAAAAGAATTATGACGAACAAGTAATCACTCCTTTTTTGGTGAGCGCTAAGAAGAAATCAACGGAATCGAGCGACGTTTCAGCTCTCCTTTCACGAGAGCCAAACAAATGTGCAGAAGATGGCGTTATTTAAAATGTTGTGTACATATCTAGTCAGGAGCTGAGGAAAGAAATATGAATTTCTTAATGAGAGCCGAACTGAGAATGTTTAGGATGGAGAAGTATTCAAAAGAACATAACAAACTTTAGTGTTTACGAGAGAGGGACGCTTTGTTTTCTACAGTTGCAAAGATTTGCAGGTTCTTCTTGTGCATTCTTGCTACCCAGATTGATAACGAAAGCGTTTTCAGTATATCTGGGAGAATTTGCAGTATTTTTCGAAATCGTCTCTCAACATCATCATTCAACAACGTCATTATGATACCAAAAAAAAACTATCCAGCTCCTAGTGATGGAAAGAAAAAGATTGCATCTGTCGAAGAGTTTAGCGACTTTTTTCTATGCAATGAAGAGGACAATTTGGTTGAGTCTTTAGAAGAATAATAATAAAGATGTGCTTAGACGTCAGAGAAATCTTTATCGCATATTTCTTGGTATTGCTGCTTGGTCATTTAATTCAATATATAACGTCTAGGGACTCCTCGCCTATCGAAATCTTAGATACGAAAGCTATTCCCACTGCTGAGTTGGAGAAGATATATATTTAAGTATAACCAATACAGCTATCATTCTAGAACCAGAATCCTAACAAAAGTCCCTTTTTTCTCTGAGTCACATATTTTTTCGTGTGTTTTTAGCGTGCACATGTTGTCATCGGACCGTGAGTTGGATCTCATGATGTACCAATTGTTGCACTAGGCTACAGGTCTTGCCGTTTGGTAAAAGTACATTTCTTTTTTTAAATCATATTTAAAATGTACCAGGAACATTTGCCAGATATTCCCTGCTAAAATTTAATTTTCATTGCTCATGGTACATGTAAATTTTGATATGTCCATGTTCATTTTATGGTAATTATTTCGAGTGAAATATGTGTACCTCCCTTTCAATAATTTTTCCACATGTCAAAATTCCCGACCCTAAATTTCATGCTATTTATATTCTATGTCTCTTGTACTTGGTACAAGTATTTCTTATAAGCCGGTCAAAATGCTGATTCTTACCCCGAACAGCATTAAAATCACCGAAAAGTTTGTATTTATCGAGCCCTACTACTGTTGAAAGTATGCCACGGCAAATATAACAGTAAATAAATTAAAAAATATTACTAAACTTTGTTCTCATATAGGTACATCTGTCTGATAGACAATGTTACAGAGTTTGAAACGAATCTATAAACATATTATGGCGGCGACACCGGTTTCAACAATGACCATTATTCATCATACCTTTCCTCATTTTGATATTGCCGCGAAGAAAGCGCTCTTAAAGCCATACAAGATAAGACTATTTCGTCGTTCAGGAGCTTAAAACTATTTTTATAGCGAAGAGAAAATTTCCAATAAGCTTTCTGCTGCTCGGTTGGGGAAAAAAGAAAATATGAGGGTAAGTTTATGTTGTTTATGGTTTTACCAACTTTTAAAATAGGTGGATAATGGATAATGGAAGATTTTACTTTCAATTATCAGCTTAAGATGCCAAAATATAGTAAATGTCAATTATCAGCTTTAAGAGGCCAAAATATAGAAAATGATGGCCAAATTTAGATAATTGCTCAGAAGTATTTCTTTTGAAGCAGCTATAGGAGTGAATAGGTCTCTTTCTTTTCTTAGTGAGATGTTCAAGTACCAAAATATTAAAGTACCATAATTTAAGTACGATCCAATTATTAGATGCGTCAATTACGTCACTTTCTATAAGCAAATCGACCATATGGATATGTGCAGGAAAACAAGGTTTCATCAAAAACTTTATATGGTCAAAGTTGAAATTACTGTTCTACTGAATGGAAAGAATCTCAACGGTCTAAGCAACATTCTCTTTAGGTGGGTTATTTATGAATACTTAAGCCAGAAATTTACTTCCGCAGAGACCCACTCAGACAAAAGTCCAGAGAGAAATAAATGGTCCGCTCAGTGCAGATTAATTAAATCATGGTAGTACTAATGTATTGATGATGTAAAGGGGCAGAAGACAATTCCGTTCATTTCTGATTAGAATCCGCGTAATAGCAATTAAAAAGGTAATAAAGAGGCTCAAAAAATGTCAGCCGATCGTACTTGGAAAAAGTTTTCGGTAGACTGTGACTAAATTTGGTAGTATTTTTGGAAAATGGTCATGAAAAGAGGACTCTATGATTGCTTTTTGCCCTTGCACCGCGTTGCCAAATATTCACATTCTATGTTATCTTCTAGCTGCGACCAAAGTAATTATCACAGGTGGTGTAATACGATCATATTACCAATAAGAGCCGTAAAAGTCAGCGAGGCCTCCAAAACCATCTGCGCAGGCGAATATAGTTGGAGTTTCGAATTGTATATTTTAAAGGTAGAGATTATGCTTCTGATTAAAGAAGAGAAAAATCCTTTTTAGTCCAAAGAGAAGGCCTTCATCAGCTCGGAGAGGCCGGGATAGTGGCTTATGTTGAGAAAGAGTGGGCTTCCAGTTGCAGGAACAGCGAAAGAACGGGGGTGGCGGGGCATTATATTGCGTGGAGTACATGTCGAGAATGCGAGAAATCGGGCCGAATGTTTCAAATGCGACAGGAATGAAATGCAAGTGAACGTGCCGGGAGGGGTCGCTGTATTCGGAGAGGATTGCGTTGCGTTTCCTCTGCTGGGTCGTCTGAACTGTCGAAAATTAGCGACCTATATAATAGAAACAACCATTTTTTCTGGCGGCGTGTCGAATCGTAGTATATTCAGACATCAAGTGGAACATAATGTCATGCGCGGTCATCGGATGAAAAAATGCATGCTGTGGGGATGGATTGGACGAAAATATCCGGCCGCTCTGACATTTCGAGTGGCACCCGCTGATAATATATGGACCATGACTTCATGTAATCGATCGCATCCTTTTAGTGTGTACGCTTTCTGCACTTAAGACTTAACTCTCTGTCTACACTGAAAACTCTAGAGACTTCATCTTTGTGATCACTGCCTGTGTATACTGGATACACACACTGCACTTCATATCTTACTCTATCGTTCAGACACAGTTCATTACTAGCGGTGATCGAAGCGGCGGGTCGGTGCGCTGGGTGCGTCGTGTGTTGATCCGCGGAGTGATCACTTAGAAATTGCTGTGGCCAGCCACGGGCACTCAACTCACTGGCGATATTTCAGAGTCGAGGTTCTGAACTTCTGGTCGGTAGTCGGATCCTTCCTTGGATGTCTGCCTTTATCTGATTACCTCCTGACCGGCAATTAAGTAGACGAAGACAGTATGAAGCTTGGATCTTGAGCCCTGAAATGCTTCTACTCTAAAACTATCTTTAAAAATCGGACTATAACAATAGTGGAACCCATGAGGGAGCAGGAGAACCACAACTCAGAAAATGTCACCCACAAGGGATTGGCAGAACCTCAAGCTGAGTAGTACGATATCAACCCATCTATCAGTTACTATCTCACAGAATCGAGCTTGACCACACTTCGTGCTCTTTCGAAGGTTCTTAAGCTCTGCTTCAACGGCGAGCTTCCGGTCGCATCCCGCCCGTACTTTTGCGGAGTCCACCTCTCTACGCTGGCGAAACCAAACGGAGAAGTCCTATCGATGTCGGGCTTCTCTTTCGGCCACTAATTTCTAGGCTCTCGGGCCCGTAATGCCTCCCCCGTCCTTCGCTCATATCTTTTTCCCCATCAGCTGGAGGTCGGCGTCAAAATCGGTCCCGATGCGATCAATCACTCCGTGCGTCGTCCTTCCTAGCGCCCAGATTTCCACGACCACGTGTGGGTTCAGATTGACGCACAAAACGCTATCAATCGTATTTCTCGTCAGCGCCTTGCTGAAGGCGTAAATACGTATGCTCCAGGCCTACTAAGGTAGGTACACTCCTGTCAGGGTGCTCCTATAGAGCTTGCTTTCGGTCCCTACTATGTCTGTAGCTCTCAGGACTCTCAGCAATGTGATCCCATTGGTCCCTTGCTCTTGGCCCTGGCTCCTCATCATCTTATGCTCGCGCTACAGGAAGAGTTCCCACCTGCCCTGAATGCTTCGTATGCAGATGAAGGTAACATTTTCCTTCCTTGTTCCCGAGCCGACGCCGCCATCCGTTTCATCCAGTTCGAAAGAGGTCCACTCGGGTTCCAGTTAAACGTTTCTAAACCCCAAGTGAACGGTTTCTCCCCTTTCCATATCCCTTTGCATTTAGATTCCCCTCGCTAGAAGTGTGAGACGACGAAGTAAACTACCCCATCATTCCCCCCTCTGTCACTGCCCTGTCCCTTTTCAACCCCCTCGAATTCACTGTGCTAGGACACGTTTGTTTCCGAGTTCTCCACTGAGCGTCAAACCACCGTGGACCGTATCTTCCAATCTCTCCAAGCTCTGGACGATGCGCATTCGACCTTCCATCTCTACCGATTCTGCGCCATTGCCTTTGGGGTCATGCACTTGCTGCGTAAGCCTCGCCCCACTCAATATGCGGTTCCCTCCGCGAGCTTCGATCAGAAGCAGTCGGAAGCGTTCCACCAATCGCAATTGCCCTGCCTGGATCGGCCTGGTTTTAGGCCTCTCCCGTTCTCAATGGGCGGTCTGAGTCTCCTGCAAACTTCAGACATTACCGTGGCTGCTTACTTAGCATCGGTAATCTATTCTTTCCGCCTTATCTCCGACCTGCCGGCCCTTTCCCAGGACCTCCACTTGCAAGAGGTCCACCGGTCTGCAATCCTGCTCCCATCTTCCCGCCACACGCAGCTGTTTTCGTCGCTTACAGCTACGGCCCTTTTCGAGCGTGGTTCCTCGCCAGTCCTCGGTGAAAGTCTCTAGTCAGCGATCACAACTGAACTCATGCTTTTGAAGTCTGACAGGTTGTTCTTGTCCGCAGCAGCACCCGACCGAGCACGTCTCCTCTCCATGCGCATATCCTCCCCTTCCGTTTTCTCTCTGCTTCGTCACTCCCACCACGGTACTTACATGGCCTTCGCTGCGTGGAAGGTCGCCTGACTATCCGTCTCGGTATCGCGCTATCCCCGGATCCACTCGTTGTACGGTATGCTCTAGGCGCTCGGCCGACTTCGCACCCGTCTTAGATACAAGCGGCCAAAACGCTTTGACCTGCAAATGCGAAGACGGCATGAGTCGTCGAAATCACGTCCTCCGCAATATTCTCGCCCGCTTCTGTAAGGAAGTTGGGATCGTCGCCTTCGTCGAGCATCCGCTCCTCTACCAGGTTCACAGTTCGCCTGTGTTGATGACTGTAGGTCTTGCTCGAAATGACTTTGGCTGTCAGAACTGCGAGCGATTAAGTGAGCAAGGAGAAGTGGTACGACAGAATAGAACAAGGAAAGGCCAATGACAGGAATACGAAATGCGAATTCGATGAAACGGAAGCAAATTGAATAGGATGGAACGCCGGAGGAAAAAGTCCAAATCACAGTGGGCATCTCACTCTGCTGTGTCTCGCTTGTGAGTAACATCCTGCCGGAGCGGGAGGCCTTTTATAGTCGCCCCCGCCAGTTTGATAGCGCTTCAATCCGAGCGGGATTCAGAACTGTGCGTACCAGGGCTTGATCTGCGCACACTGCAACTACCGTAGTTGTCCGCTACGTAATTACTATTTATGCAACATTTTGTGACTAACACGAATACTGTAGCAGTTCTGTGCATGTTCATAGTTTTGATTTGTGATTAAAATCTAGTGTGGTGTCAAGTGTGATGCAATCTAGCTAGTGACATGTGTCTGTTGCAATAAAGTGGGACAGAATAACCGCCAAACGGATCAAGCGCCATACAATAGTCATTGATGCTGACGTTACCCTGTCCCGATCTTGTCTCGTCCATTGGTGCCCATCATTCGACTCCAGGAGGACGCGATACTGCGACAGCCTCGTACTTTGGCAATGTAAGCAAGTCCTGCAGCTGTCTCTGCGACGCGCTTTCGCACTCCAAAACGAGGCCCCACAGCAGACAGCAAAGCTGCCTTTCCGCCGGACCTGCAAAACCATCCACGTCCGGACCTCGGTCAAACGAAAATTCCACCGCGGAAAATACGCCCTGATCGCATTAGTGACTTCAGGCGTGTTCAGCCTCGATCAAACCGAAAACGAAATGAATTGATTTCAAATCTATCAAGTTCTTCGCTAGAACTTGTTTGACGCTATATCCTAAGAATGCAGTTGGAGCTCCGGCTCCACTGAACCGCCTCATTGATACCTTCTGCATCGGTCAATTATAGCGTCTGCGACAAAGACATAACGCTGTGGCAAATATGTCCTCTTCGCAAAGGTGTTGTACATTCGAGCGCCTTCGTCGCCTAACTCAAGTATATATATCGCCCCAGCTTTGCTTGGTGGTGTGCTCGCGAAAAGAAGACGGGAGGATGTAAAAATCGTATTGGTTCTTATAATTCACGCGAACGGCAGTGCGATGATAATCGGCCCACCCAGGGAGCTGGTGCAAGCGCTCATCGTCTTGGTCAACGGGCGGACCCGCAAGGTGGCGACGGATATTGTGGTCGCCAAAGATCTCGTTAAGATTCGCCCACCTGTCCGTCCAAGATGACCAACCAGACGCACCTTTTATTTTTGAGTCCGCTGCAAAGAACCATTGCTTCCAACCTTTAACATCGCACTCATTCGGGTATTCCGGGGCAGCCTCGATTCGAGGACATGCTCACGCGTTGGAATCGCCTGTCGGTCCCCTCGAACGTCATCCCACGCTAGATGAACCCAAGATCATAGTGCCCGTCACGATGTACAAGACTGATCGTACGACCTTTTACCGGATCCACATCAGCTACCACGTCATCGATCTCAGAGTGATACACGTTCACGGACACTCCCCGAGTTCGTGCAGCCGCACGGATATCGTCGAGCTGCTTGTAACCACTCATAAAACTCCAGTCTTCCCCCGTCGCGAGCTCAAAACACTTTCTCGCGCAGTTGGCCCTGCTAGAGCGAACAACGAGCATCATCCACGCCTTATTTGGCGCCAGTCTAGAATCAGTTGCATCCAAGATGCATTCCATATTCGGATCGACTTCATCCCTCGTCTTGTAAGCAGGCGCACACCTCGACGAAGCTTCCCGAAGACGCCTTGAAAAGCTGAGACGACTGCACTGTTGCTACCCATAAGAGGGGAACAGAAAAGAGGCGCAAAATTTAATTAAAAAAGGACGGGTAGAATGGCCGTGGAGATAAGAAGCTTCCCTTACCTTTACCTTCTTGCACTGGACCCCGAATACTAATGCAATAAAAAATTATTGTTCCTCCATCCGCATTGGCCCGAGTCGGTTTATATACTGTACAGTAGGCGCCCCGGTTTGTAGCGTCCCTTGGTTTAGCTACGGTACCGTACATACCGCGATATCCAAAGATTAAAAAATAATCAAAATACAAAAAAATAAAACGTTAGCCACAATACAGTAGCGAGTGTTTTCATCATTTATCACTGGTGTACAGTCCAAATGTGCAACGTTGCAAAGTAAAAGACCTCTGCGACAACATGCTCGCAACCCTGCTCAAACTGCCTCACCCTCGCACCGCCTTTCACCTCCACAGACTCTGCGCATCGGCTTGCAAAGTGCAACACGCTTTCCGGCTCACCCCCCCGCCCATTGCATACCCGCTCGCCAAGGAGTTTGACAAGTCCCAAATGGTAGCCTATTCGAGGCTCAATTCCGTGCCCCTTACCACTCAGAGCATCCGCCAAGTTCGCCTCCCCTTTCGCCTTGGCGGGCATGGCTTTACGTCCCTAGCCCTCACCCTGCATTCCTCATATGCGGCCAGCCTCATCGAGTCCGCACCCTGCGACACCCGAACGCCCTGCCGAGTTCTATGCGATGCGCACGACCTGCAATGCGCTTCGTGGCCACCGCGCTTGAATCCCCCTTCCAGCCCCTACGTCTACAAGAAGAACTTCGAAACCCCCAGTCCTACTCTCTCGGACACTTGGAGCCCGAAGCCCTAGCAATGCGACCTGAAAGACCACACCACTTTCTATTTCAGGCCATTCACAATTCGGCGGCTTCCAAGCTATGGGAAGAGGACATATGGACAGCTCAACCACGACCTGCCCGACACACAGGTTTCCATTCGCCTTCGCGCGAGACGTAATTCCTTGCTCAATCCATGCGCCTACGCGTGGCTCATTGCGCATCCCTCCAAGGCTACTCATGTTTCCCCCGAGGTCTGGTCTATCATGCTTCGCCGGCACCTCGACCTCCCTGTTTTCCACTCTCAATTCCCCTTGTTTGCTCCCACTGTCTCGCTTACATGGACGCCAAGGCGACCATGCTTCGAGTTGCACCTCAGGATACAACGCCGCTACCCGACACAACTTCCTCCGGAACCTCCTTACGACCGACATGTTCCGACCTGCCGGTCTTGCTCACAGACAAGAAGTTCCCAACCTTGTGCCGGGTACAGACCTCCGGCCAGCCGACATCCTCGTCCAATGTGGACCGGAACCTACTGACACGCTCGATGCGCCGACGCAAATCGCATATGATGTCACCATTCGCAATCCCATGGCCCGATCTTACCTCAAACAAGCTGCATTGGCACCTTGCGGGGCAGCCGAATCGGCCTACGCGACAAGGTGAAGACCTTCGACCGCTCAGTGAGAGCTGCGTTTAACCTGACCCCGACGCTACTTTTCCAAAGCTCGGTTTTCACTTTGTTCCGCTTGCTTTCGACTCTTTCGCCGCGCCTTGTAAGTCAACCTCTGGGGTGATTGAGACCCATGCGAAATTGATATCGCGACGACTGTTCTGCACACGAGCGGCGGCCGCTCGGCCCTTGACCACCTGCGGCAACGAATCTCGTCGACCAAATGGTCTATCTTTACAACACATCGATTCTAGCGCGTACTTCCAAGCTGGGCAGCGACGACGAACTTGAACTATGTTAGCTTACACTGTCAGCTAGGCTTATAGGCCTCTTATATTTCTCTAATACATGAAGTAAAGATGATTATATGCAGTAAAGTTTTCTCTATTACTGTACTGTACTGTACTCAGCAAAAAATTTGAGTACTGGTACGGTACAGTACTGTACATTCCACTGCGAGACTGTATGATTGTGCCCTCTGAAGCAAGTCCACCTGTACATAGTCCTCAGCCTACCTGCCTACCGAATCACACAAGGACTTGATCTCTAAGCGGACCTCGAGGCCATCTTCGATACTGCCAGGGCAGCCCCACATTCGGGGTACAAAACCAAGAACTGAACGACGGCACAAGCCACATCCAAGGCGACGCAACACCGCTAGATACAATGCACCCACTCGACAATTGAATCCCGCATTCGATGGGTAGATATCGCATTGCACAATTTTATGACGGCCAAAGCAATCATGTCACTTTCCACACTATCACAAAGGCACCATGTTCTAAATCCACCACAGCGCTCGATCAATTCCATCTTGTCTCATTCCCGAATGCACCCCGGTGAAAAATGATCCAACCCGCTCGACCATCAACCCGCAAATCGCCCGCCCACATCCTGCAAAATCACTCACCCCTCCTCCCGTTCCCCGCAAAACCTCATTCCCGACCAAAGCACTAACAGCAGTCGACCAAACCAAGCACCACCTTGACTCCGTTCGCACCGCGTTCCCCACCCATCACTCTCACACCCCATGGCACGCAGTGCGTCAAACGAGTCTGAACTTCCGTAGCAACTTCCGCGACAGTGTCTCCATCCTGTTCCCGCCCACGTGCCAGGTAATGCGCCAACCCCCCCTCAGTCCACATCAACCACGCCCAATTTCCCCAGGCTTTGGCTATGGTCCGGACTGTAACCCGGCAACATTGCCGCAATGCTTGCGACTTTCCGCGTAAACCATGCCTCCCGGCGTGGGAACTACGCCGTAGACGCGAGACAAGCGTTGAAAGGAAATATCAGGTAATCTGGCGCTGCGCGCTTGCCCGCGGGTTCGCATATCAAAACTAACGAGGATGAGTGGCCCTCGCAGTGGCAGGTAGGTTATTGATCGCTCGCAACACTCGTATGTGACTTGAAACACAACGTTTGTCGCGGTTCTCAATTCATAGCCTGAGTCCTGTATTCAGTTGTCAGTGTATTCAAAAGCTTCGCATGGCTTTTGTATCGTTCGCTGCACAAATGGCTTGTGGTAAGTAAGCTTTCTTCAAACGCATGCCGCCTCCCAGATTTTTGGGACTCGGGCTTGTCACAGGGCAGCTAATACTTGTTATAACGTTCACAATCTGAATTGTTATGCTTAATATCTGTTATAACTTTCACCGCCTGCAATGTCACTCCTTGTTCATCACCTTGGTGACTCCTCTTCTATGACCCTCCTAGTTTCCTTATCATGGGCCACCGCTACTACCCGCATAGCCTCCCGAATCACCTTGCACGCATGCTCCACCTCTTCTTTTGTAATCGTCAATGGTGGTGCCAATCGAATGATGTGCCCATGCGTCGGCTTTGCCAAAACTCCATTCCTCGCCATCTCGATACATACATCCCAAGCCGTCGTTCCGTCTCCTTTCAGATCTCGAATCACCAACCGCATTCATGAGGCCCCTCCCCTCACCCCCGTCAAGATGTGTCTGGTCATCCTGCGATTAATTAACAGACTCTTTCGCAACACCTCCCCCATCTCCATCGAATTCTCGCACAGTTTCTCATTCTCAATCACATCAAGAGCGGCCATCCCCACCGCACATGCCAGTGGATTCCCCCCATAAGTTGACCCATGCTCTCCAGGCCTTAGTAGGCCCAGAACGTCATTACTCCCCAACACTGCCGAGACAGGATACATCCCTCCACTCAAGGCTTTCCCGAGCACCACCAAATCCGGTTTCACCTCGTCATGATCCGCACACAACAACTTACCGGTCCTTCCCAACCCAGTTTGTACCTCATCCGCAATCAATAACACATTATTCCTCTTACAAATGTCATACGCCTTGGCCAGATAACCTTCTTGCGGACGACAATGCCAGCCTCCCCCTGAATCGGCTCTACCATAAACGCACACACATCAGGATGCGAAACGGCTTTCTCCAACTCATGTAAATCATCATAGTCAATGAGATCGAAGCCAGGCACAAAAGGCCCAAATCCATTGCGACAAATTGGATCCGTAGAAGAAGACACGGCCGAAATGGACCTGCCCCAAAAGTTGCCCTTTGCAAACACAACGCGTGCACGGCCATCTGCAATACGCTTTACATCATACCCCCAGCGTCTTGCAAGTTTGACTGCAGTTTCCCCCCTTCAACACCAGTGTTCATTGGCAAACATTTTTCGTAGCCGAATGTATCACACAAACGTTGTTGAAACTTGTATAGCAAATCGTTGTGAAAGGCACGAGAAGTGAGAGTAAGCTTTGCGGCTTGAGCGGTGAGTGCGCCGAGGATGTATGGATGGCAATGACCTTGGTTGACGGCAGAATAGGCGGCGAGAAAGTCGAGATATTGACGTCCGTCCACATCCCAGAGACGGGTGCCTTGACCGCGTTGGATCACGACGGGGAGAGGATGATAGTTGTAGGCGCCGTGTTTGCGTTCCGAGTCGATGATGGATTGAGCGGTGGGGGAGGTGGAGTTAGACATGAGGCGGGTGAAGGAAGGGATGGGGATAGAGTTGACCCGTTTGCAAAGGAATTGGGACATGATTGCGGTTGGTTGTGCACGGCGTGTTGAAATAATAGAAGACACGGCATCAAGGGGGTGGAGATATCGAGTTGAGCTGCGGGTATGTTGCGGAGTGGATGTGGAAAGGTGATTGAATGAGATAATGGGGAGGGTAGCACCCTTTGCGATGTGGAATGTGGAGTGCAATTGGGTTTGCAAAAGGTTGGTGAGGTGCAACTGGCGAGGGGCCACATGTCCTCCATTTTAGATTTTAGAGCAACTTCCAAAGGAGGCTACCCCTTTTTCTTTTGAACAAATTGAAGAGATTCCCTTGAACTGTATCCTGTACAAGTGTAAGGTTACGTACTGTACTGTACTGTACTGTACTGTACTGTACTGTACAATACTGTGCGGTATGATCTTTTTGGGACGGCAGATTTAGTCTTGTCGGCCAATGAACTAGAGGGATCTTGAGGTCCCAACCACCAGTACAATACTGTATTTTACAGGAAGCTTTCGCAAAACCTCTACTGCTGTTCTGTACTGTAAGGGTTCCACAGTATGAGATTTCTGCCGCCACGGGAAAAAGACAATCCGAGACGAGACAATCCTCTGGTCTCATCTGCGACTCTGCTTGCGGCGACTCGTAACGAAGGTGCTTCTACCGCAAGCAATCGAAACGCGTTGACCTGCAAATACAAAGGAGGAATGGCTCGTCGACCTCACGTCCTCCGCAACGTGTGGAAGTTGGGATCGTCGCCCTCGTCGAGCATCCGCTCCTCTACCAAGTTCCACTTTGTCTGGGCATTCGGAGTCCCCGCGTTACGAATGGACATTTACATTCCCGCTGCCCACGGGCTTCACAGTACTGTTATCGCCGTCGACGTTACCGTTGCCCACCCTCCGCTCGCCGCCTCATCTCGCCAAGTACGGTTACCGCAGGCGCTGCCACGACACTCACAGAGCGCGAGAAATATCGTCATTACGGGACTTGCTGCGACCAAAACGATATCCTCCTCTCTCCTGTCGGGATTGATATCTATGGCGCCTTAGGCGACGACGGCCAGGGTTTCTTCCGCCGCCTTGCTTCCTTCGCTGCTTCCCGTCGGGTTCCTCCCTCAACAAGAGCTTTGCGACTTCGTTACCCGTTTTGCGTTTAGTCTCCAAATGACGCAGGAGCGACAGGTTTCCACCCGCCGCCCGTGTTCGTCGTTAATTTCTGAAAAGCCTCCGCATGCTTCTGTGTAAAGATTTACGACTACCTAACGAAGGAACCCCAGCCATCCATGTGCCCCCCAAGCACCGTTTCAAAACTCCACCACCCTGCAACTACTCCCACCCGCCCTCCCCCCCTCCTCGGCGGATATGTCTACTGTCTACTCAACTACAACACCCCACAATCCAAAACCACCCACCCTCCACACTACTCGGCCAGGCTCTTTGGTGGCCGGGGCAACCGGGGCCACCCGAGATCTTCACCCACACTCCCCGCCCCGGCCCCTCGCCTCCCGCCTCCACCCTCTACAAAACAAAATATCCCTAGCCATCCATACATCCCCCCAAGCACCACTTCAAAACTCCATCACCCTGCAACTACTCCCACCCGCCCTCCCCCCGCCTCCTCGGCGGATATGTCTACTGTCTACTCAACTTCAACACCCAACCCTCCAAAACCCCCCACCCTCCACACTACTCGGCCAGGCTCTTTGGTGGCCGGGGCAACCGGGGCCACCCGAGATGTTCACCCACACTCCCCGCCCCGGCCCCTCGACTCCCGCCTTCACTCTCTATAAAACAAAAATCCACAGCCATCCATACAACCCCCAAGCACCACTTCAAAACTCCACCACCCTGCAACTACTCCACCCGCCCTCCCCCCGCCTCCTCGGCGGATATGACTACTACTGTCTACAAAACCAAAACACCCAACCCTCCATACTATAGAACTGCACCCACCCTCCCTGGCCAGTCCCCCTTTTCGGCCGAGTCTACCCGATCAAGGTACCCACCCTTCCCGCTTCCGGCAGATCCAACTGGGTCCACATGCCCTGGCGTCAAGCAGCTGTGTCTACCCAACAAATCCCCCCCACCGCCCTCAATCGCATCAGGTCCGCAGCTATTCCTCTTCACGTTTCCGTCCATCTGCAGAGAGTGCGCGTCTCTTATGTTCATGTGAAATCCTACATCTCCGCAAGTATTATGCTATCACTGTCAACTTTAATGGCTGTCAACTGTCCATATTTTATGGATTGAACTGTCAGCATCATGGAATTTCAACAGTCAACAGGGGGAAACCTAGGCTCTCGTCTACTTTGGAGGGAGGTTGTAAACATTTCGAATTGACACGGAAACATAAATTACTTTTGGATTCCAATTCACAAACCCTCCTCACCCTACCGCAAATCTCCTTTACGATTCCCTGCACAAACACCCGATTTAACCCACACTCTCCTCCTCATAGGAGCTCCTCTCAATAAAGCTAGGAGGGAGTCGTCGATCAGTGTGACTTTTTCTTTCCTTTCTCTCTCTTCTTCCTCTAACGCTCCCACAAATCCTCGATCAACCAGAATGGAAAGAGCCGCCAAGGCAAGGCCAAGGCACGCCCGCCTTCGTGGGCGCAAACCGTGAAGGCTCACACGAACCCTCGAGTAGCTACCGTCCCCTCCACCGTGCGCGATTTCTGTCGACTGCAACAGGATCGCTTGATCCGACCCCCCCCGCGTGAGGAGACTCCGACGCGTCGGAGTCGCGCCCCCAAACCGAAAGCACCTGTCGCCCTGAATGGTATGACAGGATTGCCTCCGACGTTGGCCCCTATGATGTCCTCGCTGGCTTTCTCCGCAGGTCCTCCAGGCGCGGGCCCCGCCGGCGTATGAAGATGCACAAGTAAGCCTGCTAATCGCAGCTGGGATGCTGGAGTATCCCTGGCCAAGCATGCACTCCTCACATCGGGAGATTGGACAATTGTTGTGCACTACGCCGCGGACACTCAAGATCTCCTGAAAATACTCCGGGAGATCCCCAACATCTACAATGCGCGCTCGCCTTTCCCCAACCTCGCTCTCTGAGCTCATCGCCGAGGTCCCACAACCGAGTGGAAAGTGGGCACTTGCGTCGCTGCTACGCGCGAAGTCGCAAGCTCAAGACCGCGGCCTCCGAAATAACAATGGAAACCCGGAAAGCTCTGGCGGGAGCAATCACTCCCCTCATTTACGCAGCAGCAACCCTTCCGAGAGGGGTTGCTATTGCAGAAAACTTCATTCGAAATTCTACGCGGGATGCAAAAACCTTGCTCCCCCAAGTATTGCTGATATCAACGACAACCAACAGGTTGACTCAGCTGCGCAAGACACCCCAGGCGCAGCACCGGAGCCAGACACTCTACAGCGGCCCACCAAGACAAAAAGACGAGACTCCGAACAGTGCAGTGGAAATAACTGAGGCCACCACAGTCCAAGGAAAACCCGACAGCGCGTCGCCACCGGCGACAAGCAAAACAACCCTGGCCTCTCAAAACTACAGAACCGCCACCTGCCAATCTTAGGGTTGCAAAACCCAAAGAAACAGGTACTGCTCAGCGGCTTACGCAACCAAAGCCGGATGTCCCTGAAACCCCCTCCCTACTCATGGGGAAGACCGAACGACGCACGAACCGCACCCGCGCCCTGTCAAAGCGCATGAAGGAGATGCTGGTGGCGAAGGCACAACTCGACCCTGCACCTCCACTGGGAAAACGGGCGAGCATGGCCTCTCGCTATTAGTCCCTCCCTCCTTTCTTCCCTGCAACAATGCCCCCGACGACCTCCCCCGCAACCAACGACCAGTCTACCCCTAGCACTCCTCTTTTCGGTCTATGGTACTCTGCACAGCCCGCTAAGGTCTTTGAACATCTTTGACCGCATTCCTGGGAATTCCATGCACAGTCTCGCCATATTACTCATACGGCTCTTCCTAACTGCAGCAAACGCACGGAACGCCGAAGCAGTTCACACTGCTTTCCTCCAGATACACCTTCTTCCCGCCGCAGTCTTGCGACGTTTAATGCGTGGGGAAGCCGGGTGCCAATTTCAGACAAGGCAAAGCCAAGGGACTCCGAGAACGCATCTGTCGCGCCAGGGCAGGTGAGTGGAGCGGACTTTGGAGAGAAGCCATTCAGGCACATCAGAACAGAGAAGAGCGAGTCGTCCGACGTCACCCGCAGCAAACCGAGACAGACAACAAGCGCGACCCAACGTTTCGTCTGGCAGCCCACATAGGTGCAAATGCACAATACGGGCGTGCGATGCGCACCCTACATCAGTCGCGCATCGCCGACGTGCGTGACCCGCACGTTTTAGAACGTCTGCGAGAGTTGCACCCTGCACCGAACTCTCTTGTGGCAGCCATCGAAACGAGAGACCTTCCGCTCCCAATGCAAATTACTGAGGAGGCAGTTCTAGGTGCCGTCCGACGCCTGAACTCGAACTCCGCTCCGGTTCCGGACAGAATGTCCGCTCGGCTTCTTCGATTGTTGGCCAACATACGGTGAGTCCTGAAGCAGGTGTGACGGGCATATCGGTGCTAACTGCGGTTGTGACGACACTAGCTCAGGGGACCTCCAGACGAGACAATCCCTCTGTCTCTCTGCGACGCTGCTGCCTATCCAACCTCGGTCAGACAAGACCGCCCATTGCCATTGGGACGGCCTTGCGGCGACTCGTAACAAGGTGCTCTACCACAAGCAATAGAAGACACGAAAGAGTACCTCGCACCCTTGCAGTGGCCAATGGCGTGCCCAGCGGACGGACTCCATTGTGCACGAAGCACGGAGACTGCTCGAGCGCCAAGACGAAGAGTATGCACTGGTATCCGTGGATGCACACAACCATTCAACCGGTTCTCGAGACAGCGCATGATAAACCTGTTGCCGACCAAAGTACCGTCGCTGTGTCGATTTCTGAACATGGTGTACGCTCGCAACACGCCGTCGCTGATATTGCCCGTAGCGTCCGCACATGACATCCCAAGCCAAGAAGGGATGCAACAGGGGGATCCCGCAAGCATGCTGATGTTTTCTCTTGTAGTGCATCCATTGCAGCGGAAATTGCTCAGCAGACACAGCTCAGTCTACATCGATGGTATGCGGATGACTGCACTCTCATGGCACTCATGCAGAGCTCGAAAAGGCAGTCGACATCCTCAGCTCCACAGGAACCGATCACGGCTTCTACTGAATCATGCAAAAACCCGTCTGTTCTGGCCGCACCGACCGGCAACTGGACATCGCCACTACCACCGCTTCCCAATTGAGAACTTCTCCACCGAAGGCATCGACCTTCTTGGCCCAATTGGGTCGTCCCAATTTATGGGGACTTTCTCAACAAGAAAATTTCAGCTGCAAGCGCACATTCGCTGATGACGGTATCGAGACGCTCGAATTCGGTTCCATCTTCACCGGGTATGTGCCTCGGCTTGTAAGCTTCAACATGTGGTGAAGCTGACTCCGCGAGTGTGACCACTGCCATTGCTCTGAGATTCGACGAACAGCAATTGGAATTTTACGCACGCTCCAACAAAGTGCCGATGATTGGTGCAGTTCGACAGTAGGTATCCTCAACTCTCCGCTACGGCAGCCACGGCTTTACACCGGTGGCGACGCTCAATTTCGCAGCATATGCTGCGAGCATAATTGATGCCGAGCAGTTGTGAAGCCCTGAGGACAGTAGTGCAACTGAACACCGTGCGCGCAGATACGCTGAAGCGGATAGACATCTCCGGGAGTTTGCCCGACGGCTCCCTACGCCCTCCGATAACGACGATGCTAGTCTTCCGGAAACACTGACAGCAGCCAGCCTCGCTGCCAAGCCAGATAGTACACGCAACATTCTATATCGAGCCTGGTGCGAGTCGGCAGCAAAGTTCTTCTGGAAGGACGACGAATGGACGAGGTTGCCAAACCCCGCATCACATTCGGAAACAGATATTCGGCGCAGGATCCGCCGTCAAGCATACATGGAGACGCGCACCCGTCCGTGATCAGCAGAACGTACGACGAGATGTGGACTGTGATGCTACGTCGCCACCGGGAGTTCGTGTTTTTGATGGTACCGTGCCCGTGAGGTGCGAAGAGTGCCACAGGCCCATGGACCATTTAGGAGACCATGCGGCAGATTTGTGTAGCAAAGGTCTCGGATGGACCAACAGACACACAGCGGTTGTCAAAGTATTTGGCCTTGAGCTGTTCAAGTCAGCAGGAGTCGGCGTTCAATACGAGGCGAAGTACCTACTTTCTGGACTGAACGCGCGACCCGCTGACATTGTGGTGCACCCGCGGTCGGACGCAGTGAAAACCCCGCCTCCTCTCCCAGTGGCGTATGACGTCACCATATCTTCGCCATCCCAGGCGAGCTATATGTCAATGGGAGCTCAAGAAGCGCGAGCCGCCGCCAATGTAGCAGAAAAGCGGAAGAAGAGGGACTTAGCGGCGAAAGTGGCAGCGATTCCTGGTGAGACACTGCCGGGACGTTCGAGGCTAGTATGGAATATTGTGCCACTAGCCTTTGACTCCTTGGGATCACCTTCCGAGACAACGTCCAAGGTCATCGAGCATGCGTTGCACCCAAGCAGATCATTGGTGAAACATTTCATACTTTACGACAATGAAACGCTGTTTACTGACGACCCAAGCAGCCCTCTTACAATGGCCAATGCAATTACGCCTGCCGAGGGCTAAAAGGGGGTGATAAAGAACTTATGGTGACTAAAGGGGGAAGGTTGCAACCCTATATGGTATAAGGGTCGTAAGAACTGAACCGCGACCTTACATTAGTACCGTGGCGTGTACAGCAAAAAGAAGGGACACGGCTCACAAAATAGGCCGTGTTCCAATTGGCGGTCGTTGATTGGTCGAAATCGATAGGTAACGCTATTTGCGCCACGAGGAGGTGTCGCCATTCGAGGAGGGGGTTCTGTAGTACAGTAGCACCTGGGGTGTACAGTAGAGGCTGCAGTAGAGGCTGTAAGCCGGGGAGAGTGGACTGGACCGCCATGGCCCATGTGGGGACACCAAGTGGACCATTAGGTAATTGATTAGATATTTTAGAATAGGTAGCTCCTTTTGGTGGATCGAGGAGGTGGCGGTAGTGGGGCCACTTGTCCTTTAGGAGCAAAGTACAGTAGTGCAGATTTACAGTTGTTGTAGTAGGGTAGCTCACCTTATATAGAGGACGGTAGGAGTGGGAGTAGCAAAGTTGTAAAGGAAAGCACCCTTTGGCCCCCAACTACAAGGTTTCCAAGCCGTCGACAACTCTAAGGTCAATCCTTTTCACCTTAAGGTCAAGCGCCCGCCCAATGAACCTCCCCCGTAACTAGTGCTTCCCTCGAAACCTCCTCTAGGCGCATACCCGTGCTCCCGTAGCGTTTGTTTGCGTACTAGGTATCCTTTTTGCTTGGGCTACTGAAGAACCCCTATTGGTTCTATACCACATGTATGCGCGCCAATGCGGATTGAATGCGATGAAAACCGCCCCCCGGGGGGTCGGTTATGCGAAGGAGGGATAAACAGCAATGCAATACTCGAGGTAAGGTTTGATCAGGAAACGGGGATCGCTCCCCGTCTAGTCCTAAGAAGTTCGGATGTTTTCCTTGGGTGGGCGCCCAGCGAAGCCAAAGGTCAACAGGAGAAGGAGATGATGCTATACGCTTATACCGCACCAGCGGTTGTTGACTAGCTCGGCGCCCTTTGACCACTGATAAACGGGCAATGATATCTTGTTCAGAAACGGTGACATTAGTCGACAAAAGGGAACTCACCGAGCTATCTCGCAATCAATTGAGGCAGTAGGCAAACAAGACCATTGCAGAATCGCGAAGAACAGATGGGAAGAAGTTGACATCCCTAGTCCCCAAATTTCCTGTACTGAAGAGGCTGGTAAGCCACACCGAACCGTATGCAATGGAAAGTTCTCTTCCTTTCATCTGCTGTATGCTCGTAACACATGGAAAAGAAATGGATATGTCGGCACTGGTTATCCAATGAGCATCATTTGCATCTGTGTAACAGCTCTAAAATACTGCGGAAGCGAGGAGCTACTGACATTTCGACGTCCAGCTTCCCGCTCCGCCGTAAGCCATCCAACGAATGCAACGAAATGGGCTTCGGTTACAGGCAACAAAGGGCGTTGTTCCGCTTAACAAAACTGTACCCAAGCTTGCCACTGCGAATTACGACTAGCAGCCGTCCGTCCACTCCAAGCATAATCAGCCAGTAACTCAGCAGAGCGCATAATGCCAGCCGAGGACGGCATAGAACCAAGACGAGCCAAGGCATCATCAGCAAGACCTAGGCGATGGAGGATCGTGCGCTCATGCCATGTTGATTTCCAGCATCATTAACCGCCAAAGTGGATTCATCCAGCGGAATCCAGCCCAACTTTGGTGCGGACTGTACGAAAGGACCTGGTACCGGGACAGCATCACTTTGGGTGATTGTAACCTCTCTTGGTGGGGCTAATCTTGAATTAATAGGACTGCTGGGCCTTGGGTGACGCGTAGCTTGTGGATCGTTGCGGGAATGAGGTCGACTGGAGGACAAAGGAGCCGAACTTCGTTGCGACTCCACTCTGCGGATAGCTCTGCGTACGCCTGGCGTCGCGAGAACCGCGGGTATTCCCCAAGTGGCCGATGTGGAACGCGTCGATCGGTGCCAGCATTCCAGCCGCGACGGAACGCCGCAGCTGCCTCCGGATCTGCAGGTCTCCTTGCGGGAACCGTCGCGACAGACCGTCCGCGAACTTGTTTGCTACAGATGGAATCCAGTCCGACCGAATGTGGATGTTGTGGTGGTCGAGAATGGTTTTTAACCGACGCAACTCGCGCATCATTGGTCGACTTGCACAAACGAACGCGTTGGTGACGTATACTACGGCTTGGTTGTCGACAGACAAACGCAGTTTTGTCGCTCCATCTCGTATAACTCGACGACCAAGCGATCACATCAACAGCATGCGAATTAATTTTAATTCGCGGTATGTTATCGATCGTGCTCTGTCTTTTCAGCTCCCTATTCCTTGAGGGCGCCATTCTCCATTTACCCCTGCTCCAAAATTCGTCATATTTAGAGTTCCCCCGTACCCCAAATCGGCAGCTTAGGTGTGGATAGCAGCATTCGGAGTTGGGGGAGCATAGGTCGTCCACAAAGGTCCGTGCCATTCAACGATTTCCACTGTCGTAAGTCCCTTATACTCTGATGACTGAGACGAATGCGTCCCCTAGGGTCCACTGGCTTTCGAGAACTCAAATCACAGTACAATGATTTTGTATAAACCGAGCCCAGGACATGGATAGCGAGAGCGATATACAAACTCCACAGAAGTGGGCGACATTCCGCTTCGTCACCCATCTCCGGCCAAACCGAACCTCTTTCATTAGCTTTGTGGCTAGCTTCTCGACCTTCGAGATTTTCTCCGGCACAACGAAGAACTTGATTGACAAACTGTCTATCCGAACTCCGAGATGTAAGATGTTAGTCGTTTCTTCCCAACATCCTTTGTCCGGCTTCCGCTTCAATCCAAGCACATCAAGTAATCCAGAGATTACTCAGGATGCCAAATGACAACGTCGGATTGTGTAGACAATGCCGAAAGGGGAGGGAATGATTAGAAAATCGTCCAAATATGCCAGAACGAGAAACCCTTCTCGCCTTAGCCGCTTCACAAAGGGGGCCATCAACTGCGTGAACCACAAGGGGGATCTTATCTAACTGAATGGCAGTGCAATGCACTGGAAGTATCGGCTGTTGTATCAAACAGAAACCAATCCCTCATTGCGGGAAACAAACGCAAATGCCTGTATCCCTTGTACATATCGAATGATATTAAATAGTCTACTCTCTGGATTTCCATTGAAAATTCCGACAAGGACTCCATCCGAACTGATCCTTTTTCCAGTGCTTGCTTTGCCTCGGAAGGTTCACGATAAGACGCCCTTTCCTTGCTTCTGACCCCTGCCATACCACAAATGCAGACGATATCGCAGCTCCACGTTCCATCGCCTTCAAAACATAACTCGCCGTCACTTTTTGTAAAATAAAGCCCGATAAACTTCCTCAAAGTCCTTGTGAGCGAACGCTTTGTCCTCTGCAGACTGAGGTATATTCGACATCACCATCACCTTTCCGGGAACAAACAGATACTCCAACTGGATTGCTCTGCAGAGGAAATTGTAGCAACCCAGCTGAAGCCAACCATCGACGTGGTCCTGAAGTCCACGCCGTAGAGGGTGCCAATTCCTATGGCGACTAGTTTTCGCCGGCGGAGCTCCCTTTTCCAGCTCTTTTCGTTGCGTTGATGGCACTGAGGGTAGCTAATACCTTCATCAGCTGCGTAGACATATGCGTGTCGAGCTTTTCCGTTGGCTCAACCAAATCATCCGAAGCAGGCATGTAATTCCGTTGCTCAAGACTGGGCAGAACAAGCTTCGCGTAAACTGGATCCTTCGCCACAAGTTTGTAGAATTCAGAACGAAGACGGGTCACTCGAAGCCCGTAACGTACAGCAATTATTATCCAAACGTCATATACTTCTGCCTTGTCAAATTCCTTCTCCTCCAGGGCTTTTTGTCTCAGACTAACTGCTGCCTGGTGAAAGGCCATCCAGTATCCAGCTGCATTCACGTAACTCGCTTCGTACTCGTAAACAGCTCTCATGCACTTATGAGTCTCCATTCCTTTGCGTAGCGGCCACTCTTTATGCTCGAGGAATCCACCCGTAATTGCTCTAACAGAAGGTCCTTGCTCGTACGGATAGCGAGTCAACCCAAAGTCCTTATCGTCACGGCACCTCCTGACAATCGTAGCATACGACATCATCCATTTCGGTTCTATCTCTGCCTCGGCTAATGTAATCCCCTTAGGTATTTGCTTGGATTTGGAGATGATTTCGTTTGCCAATAATAGATAGACGAAAAGTCGGCTGCGGCTGTTGTAGACATCGTAAAGTTTAGTGCAAACTATTGCACTTGGTCTATTATGTTTGACCGATTTGAAATTGCCTGCCGCCAGATGTTCCGGGGACTCTCGATGAAAGAGAGAGGAATGATCGCGAAGTGAACCCCTTGCGATTGTCATGATCCATTAAATGCAGTGGGACCGCATTAGGCCGACGGTGCAAGAGATTTAGATCAGATTCTAAACCCAATCCTACGCAGCGCGCTTGCCAAAATAGATTTGATTGCCTTGCTATTCAATGATTCAATTTTTCATGAGCATAACCCTGCGGTCTACACAAACACAAAACTTATTGTCAAAAAAAATTAACAGTGCGGCACGCGTTTGTGGGACAGTGCAAAAATCTTCGCGGCATAAAACTATACTGTAATTTCAAATGAAATCATACTGACTTTGGAGCAAAAAACCACATATCGGCCAGTCACCTGTCTCCAGTAACGTAGATCTCGGGAACCAAATCTTGTTAACAGCACCAAACTTTGCAAAGAGTTTCAGGGTAGGGTTTGCTATAAGCAAGTACCAAAAAAGGCTAAAAACGGACCAATGTGACAGAAATGACACCTTTTATAGAAATCGGAACAATTTCCTGCGGAAAAAATCGTGCAGAAGAGACCATCTAAAATTTTACAATAAATTAATATTACTTAACAAAGAAAAATACAAATGAAGCCACGATAGTCACTGGTTCCTTTCCTAGTTAACCTAACACTGCAGATCCTATCCGCATCGTTAGTGAATGTACCCGTCCACGTCAACCATGACCTACTCTCTTTTGCTAGCAAAACAATGGCGATGAAAGCACACATCTTCTCACGGAATTTGCTGGACAAAATCACATCTGGGGCATCCTGCTAAAGCACATCAGAAAGCGCAACTGAACATCCCTTCAAGTTTTCAAAATCGGCTCTACAGCGCTGGAGCAAGCGATCGACATCTGTAATACGACGGAATGAATGTAGGCCTTATTAAGTTACGAAAGGGATAAAAATGACAGTTTATTCACAGTTGATCGAAAATGATTTGACTGGCACATGCTGCTTCGTTTCTTGAGGAAAAAGCCTTCACTGACTGGGAAGGTCTTTGCAACTTAGCCAAAACGTACCATGACGAACCGGTAGGAACGGGAAATACATCTGATCGACTGCTTTTAGCTCCATTCTCTTGTCACCTGGTTCAAAGGATTTTTGATTCGTCACTCTGAAAAAGTCAGTTGTTTAGTAGCAAGGCCAGTGGATCATACTCGATTGCAGTGTCCTAATTGCGAATCTTTAGAAGTATTCTTCGCACAGGTTTAGCTTGTATGCAATATTTAAAACATCAAGAGTACGAAGCAAGTTAATAACCTCAATGAGACAGGGGTATCCTCTGGCATGGAATTATGTGTAACGCGGGGAAAGCGCGTCGTAACATCAGTCGCAGTGACTGCTCCTTGGCTTAGGGCCAACTTTCAGTACACGAACAGAATTTATATTCTCCTGTGTTTCAACGCGTGTGGGGAATTAATCGAGCCAGGTGCGACATTCAAGGGGAGTCAGGAGCCGAGGCTCACTAACGGAGCACACTACAAGAGAGTGAGCAATTTGATTCCTACTGGATGGCATGATTTTTGGAGACGTGATGTCATCAGTTTTGACGGATTCATTTTCAAGAAATTGGTATCTCTCTTTGTGAGAGAAGTGCGAAGTAGCCATCCAGAGCATTAATGAATCGTTTTTTTATGATATATGACGCTCTTATTTGTTTTGAAGTGCTATATCTGAGTTAAAGGAATCTAAAATAGCCTCAATTAGCCTTCTACCTCAAACTACAGAACGATTACGACTTTTGGGTGTATCAGTATTTGGAACTTTGAAGCATTACGCCAAGAAAGCTGTGATGAATAATTCCTTGAGTGCTGGACTCTTATTATCCTCAGGATTCATGAAGCTACACGGGCTCCGTATTAGGGACGCCATTCAAGAGGCTGAAAAAAGCTTTCAACAAGAAGAACCTTAGCGATGGTTTCGAAAAAGCTGATCTTAGCCTCTGGATGCTACGGAAGCGACTGTATCAAGAGTGCGGAAATATTTCCGAAACCAGGAAGTAGTAGCTGTTGAAGAACTGATACAGAAGACCAGAAATATGACTATTGATATGAAGAGGAATGGACCACCGGCTCCTGCTGAGAAATTTTGTTCCATCGATACCGCCTTTGGGATTGAGCTTTCCTGTTCGGATGCTATTCTTCTATTAAAATATTTAGAATAAAGGAGACGCACTGAGAAAGCAGAAGAGCTGCTGAATGTCGAGTTGCGTAGAGCACAGGAAAAAGCGGTGCAAAAGCAAAGGAGGGCGTGAATGGAAGCGATTGCGAGGTCGAAAGCACAAGATCTCGTTCTGCGGTACGGTGACTGGGTTGCTTTATATAGGACATACAATGAACGCCGATGGGTAATTGGAAATCGTTTTGAACAAAGAAAGTTTTTATAAACAGTAAGGTAATTTTTTTTGCAGTGCTTTTATAAGGCCAGTAGTTTTTGCGTACAGTATTCAGGCCTAGACTGGGAAAATAATTGAGATGAGTAATGCTGTAAAAGGGACACTACTGTAAAATGGACACAGTTTACTGTCCATATTACTCCTATGGAACTAAACGTACCGGGTTCGACTACCTTACTACACTTAATCACTATCACAGTTCCAATCCGCCGTGACAAGAAAAAAATTGCTGCAAAAAAAACCTGGTTTAGATCTCACAATTTGGGCATAAACCCGCGCCCCGTGCCCGGCCTCTATTCCCGCACCCGACCACATGGCCTCACCATTTGGGGATTTAATGGGCGATGGGAAAGCAATGGGGCAGTTGTATTTGAATCCATCAAACTTCTTCCTGTACACTGTGGCCACAATGTACGAGACCGTTGTGATCCATCCAGTTAGCTCTTAGCGGAATAGTCGGTCAGTCAGTGAACACTCAAGATAAGTAATGAGTAAAGGTTTCTCTCTGCGTACAGTGAGTAAATAACCAATTATACATTAGGTTTGAACTCTTTATACGCTTACTTAAATGATATTTGGCCAGTGCGGTCGAGGTACAATACCGATTATAGTTTTGCAGGAATATTTGAAATTATAAACAATTTACGGACCTTTTTTAAATTCGACAAATGCATGCTGGAAAGGCACTGCACCACAAACACGGACCTCAGTGTTACCGAAATTGAGCGAGGAACTTTAGGAGTGGTATTTCTTAGAAAAAAAGATTGAAGCAATTGGTACGGTACACATGTGCAACACACGTGTACCTTAATTTTCGGTAGCCGATGCAACCACGCAAAATACTTCCAGTCTCAGCGTCTATCGAGAATCCATGAGTAACTGATGAACAATTAATGTTTGGCTGCAAATTTCGCTTTCGACGCATTTTATCATGTTCACTTATTGAGATTGCAAAAGTCGTAACTGCGGAGGCAACGCTTACGATAGCAGATGGCAAATTTTTCGATGTACCGCCGGTGTCATGATCAACGGTTTGAATGAAGCTGCGGTGCCCATAGAGTTAGCGCTTGCACGCTGGCACTGTAGATGCCCAAGTAATCATAAAAATTTGACGCATATAAATGAAGTGGGGGTTTAGTAATCTGTGACTGGTGGAAAGTTGTTTACAGATGTAATGGGAAATATTTCCCCCCACATTCCCCCCTTCTCATTGACTAAAAAATGGGGAACTGGAAATCTGGCATTTCGGCTCGACCCCAATAATTATCTGTACTGTACGTACAGTACACTGCAATACACTACTACTGGAATTGATCAAAGAGATTCGGAGAGCTTTGTTGGAATTGATCAACATTGCAATTATAAATCTATATTGGAATTGATCAAAATTAAAAGATGCAGCTATAAGGACAAGGGTGCGCCCTTCCCAGGGGCGAGTATGAGCAGGCGCCGCTTGGAAAGGGGTGCAAGAAACGGGAAGAGGGTGGTTTCACTTGCCGTGGAGACTACATAAGGAAGGGGTACCGCGGCGCCGAACCTGAATTCACTGCATAGAATCAGGATTGCTGGCAGGAGATCTGGGCTGCATCCAAGGCGGTGAAGGACGGGAAAATATTCATGATTGGAGTGAATAAAGAGGTGGCGAAAGTGGTGACCTTCACAAGTAAGTTGGTGCGGGAGGTGCTTCTCAGTAAAGAAGGGGACGAGGTGTGGTTCGTGAGGGAAATTCGGGGCAAGAAGAAGTGTTGGGGTTATGATAGTCTGGTTTTCGAAGAGTAGGACAAAAGTTATCCGGAACCGCTAAAAGAATCGGAGACAAAGAAGGCCCGTAGTTTCCAAGGACCTCCAGCAACTGCGCCATTGAGGGAAACGGATAAGCAACCGCAATCAGTCAGCCCAGCGAGCAGGACGGAAACTGTACCGCAGACGTCCAAGTTGCCGTGTAGGTTGGATTCGGAATCGAAAGGGAAGCCGGGGAATACTGATTGAGTTTATGTCACTTGTTTCGGGTTTGTCTCGTAATTTTTCATTTTTCTGATTTGAATTTATGTGTTTTTAAGTGGATGTTTTTATTTTGCTGTTGATGTACGCGAGTAGTGCACAAGGTACAAATGTTAAGGTTTAGTTAATACCTGGCATGTGCACGTGTATTGTCAGCCTAGTACAGTGGCAGTCGCATTATAGGAACATTACATTAGTGCATGCATTCGTATCAAATGCAACTAATGCATTTGATTCATTTAAGTGCACAGTAGTACAGGAATGACCTTACGACACCTTGCGAGTCTACGTAAAGACACCAACCCGGAGCCACTAGGACCGCTGATGTATCATTGATTGGAAGTACAACAGTCCTGGTCCGTGCTCTGCAACTTTGGAGTGAAGTTGTAACAGTACTGCTCAAGCTGCGTGTTAGGGAAAGATTGGCTTTTGCAGTGCCTTTATTCTGAGTTTCGCTCCCAATTTACTTGTAGTACTACCTCTCTTTCCCCCTCCGCCTAGTTGACGAAAATAGACTTGAGCTCCTCAGAATTATTGTACCAAGGTCTCTACGTGCGTGCCTAGAAGATAATTGCGTCAAAGTCATGTGCTATTTACTTTTAAAGAGGGAGCACTGAGTGGTAGCTTATCGTAACAGATAAGCGGACTGATAAACAGTCAACTTGTATGTCTGTGGTGCAAATGTACGTGAAAGGTTGCTGCAGGCGCTGATTGGGCTCCATTATACCAGCAAGTAGAGGGGAGGTTAGCAAGCAAATAAGCAGGGTTGGAGGTTACTGCCCATGCGGAGTGTCTAAGAAAAAGAAAATTTTACACACTTCAGATCAGGAAATGCAATTTCCAAATATAAAATTACGCAAAATTTCCACCTTGAAAAACGGTTCCACCGCGCGTCTGGATACAGTTTTCACAAGTTTTGAGCATTTTTAAAGTTATTCACTCAAATAATACGTATCAGAACACTTTTTTTTTCAAAATTAAAAGTCATATTCAGTAGCGGGAAGCAACTGAAATGTAGAGAGAAAAATATCAGCAACTCACTAATGTGGCAGTATACCCTCATTTTGTTGGGAGTATCAAGTCAGATGTTCTTCGTTGTGTGTAATTTGAATCAATTCTTTGTTGAAATCCATAATTTCCATGTACAAGGGATCCAGTTACACCACTCAGGATTCTGATTCATTATTTTGAACCATATTGCCGTATGGCGCATATGGACAAATCAGGCGATGTTCTTCTGTTTTTGATTTGACGAATACCAAGTCATTTCGCACTCGCTGTTGTGTTTGATATAAAACACGCGGGTGATGGAGTGAGCTGGGCCAGTGATTAGGCTTATCTGGTACCAGGAGCATATCTGCAGTCAATGAATGGCTTTGCAATGTAATTAATCAATATGTTGTGAGATGTGTGGCTACAAGACGTTCTCCTTTCATTTTTGACTTCTTGCAGCTTTTATTCTATCCAGGTATACGCATTTATACCAAGGTTTTGAGTTCAAAAGGGCTCTGTGATTTGTTAGTAAAAGAAAAATGGATCACACGCATTTCGAGTGTAAAGTTGTCTGATCATAGCCTCAGGTCCGCAACGGGTTACGGGCCCAAACGTGATACTCTGAATCTTTCTCTACCGTTTGAGTGAGTAAGTTCTACCTATTGGACGCTGTGTGTCATTTTCTGCTGTCTTGAGTGGTACTAAGTGCTTGAAGTTCATCGGTGTACAGTGACAAAGGAGGATTCCAAACGTGTGCACAAGTTTCATGGGAAGTCAGGTGGGGACTTTCACTTGTGGAAGGCCCAGACAGAAACTGCTCCTCGTGCTAAGGCTGTGTTTGACGTCGTTGAGGAAGAAATTGTCAGCATTGCCACTGGAACATTGAGTGAGGAGCTGCAGCAGAAGGTAGGTGAAGCGTGCGAGGTGATCATCCGTGGGCTTCGCGACAATCCTTCTAGGGTAACAGGACTGGACGACTGTTGACTGGCAGTCAACTGGATTGGCAGTCGACTATTTGTGTTGTGCCCAGTTGACTGGATTCATTGTCCAGTCGACTGGACAGCTACGAAACAGTGGGAAAATGACTGTCCAGTTGACTGGATGTTCCAGGGTCCAGTCGTTGTCCAGTCTCCAGTCGACTGGACATTATCAGGATCCAGTCGTTGTCCAGTCTCCAATCGACTGGACATTACCAGGATCTAGTCGTTTTCCAGTCTCCAGTCGACTGAATAATTCAGAATACATTCTCTATTCAGTCAACAGTTGATTATTTCACTAGATTTATACTTTAAACTCAAGTGGTCAAAGCTGGTGGAACTACAGTACAGTAAAGTAGTTGAATGGGAAACGATTAGAAATTGACTGACCAACAATACTGAGCTCGGCGACGACAACGCCTGCTGAAAGTGAAGACTTCGCCATTCCCAAACCCCCCAGTCATACCCCTCAGAACTATCTACGTCAGACTCGACGTTTTGCAAGATAGAATGGGCAGACCAAAATAGTCTACCGCCGCCCTCAAAAATAAAAACAATACTTTCAAACTTATCGCAAAACACACGAAAAAGTGAGGACCAACAGAAAGAATCATCGGAAAAAACAGTTCCCACACGAAAGCTCACTGTGGCTCACAGAATGGAGCTATTTGTCCCACCGGCCGGTTTTGAGTGTGCACAACTGCCGACTTAGGCAAAAGCAAGATCAATTATCTTTGACTACGGTTTGAGAGTCATTGGGAAGGAATCCAATCGAACAGGAAGGAAATGGTTTTGCCTGGCAAAAGCAGACTGTAAAGGTGTTATCCGTATATCATCTAACACTAGCAATGCAAGAGACCATCTATGCCAAAAGCATGGAATTAATTCATCGCTCTTAATCGCATTGAATACCAGGAAGACAGAATTAAACGCAGTTTTAAAGAAAGAACGAAGCATCCTAGCGACGCCCAGACAAAGTGTAAAACGACATCACGAGCTTGAAATAACAAATTTTGTCGTTTTACACTGCCTTCCGGTTTCGATCGTTAAGTCACAACTCTTTCGAATTGTTACAGGAATTTTCGACTTGCGAAAGCAAGGAAATAACTCCATGCAACCCAGTCTGCTGAAGCGGATTATTCTGGAAATGTACCTTGCAACCAAAACATAAAAATATAAAAAGTCATTCACGCGCAGTTTACTAGTAAGTCTGGCCTGTTTCATCTCAACGTCGATCTTTGGACTTGCAGAGTGACTCACGACAAGTATATTGGATTAAGAATTTTTTTGTAGACCGTGAATGGTCGCCAAGGTCTTTTCTTCTAGGTGTTCGTGTATTTCACCCATACCCAGCTTTGGACAACTTGCGACTTTCAGACAAGCTTTTAGAATGGTACAAGAAAGTCATGGGTAAATTTGATTTTACTCTGGATCAAATATGCAGCTCGACATCAGACGCCGGGTCGGATGTCAAGCGGCTATGCACGACTTTGTTAACGGAAAAATGGGACTGTTGCATATTCCATTTCCTAAACTGTGCCCTCGTCGAGGGTTTTGGGACAACTCTTGACCCATAAAAGTAGAAAATACCTTCCTTTCGTAGACTGCTCAACAGTATTTAGAAGGTGATTGAACTTGTAAACAAAAGCCATGAAATGCGGGTGAAATTCCAGGACTTGCAACTCATGATGTGTGGGACACAACTGAAACCAATTTAAGATATGATCCACAGGTGGCTCGGTACAATCAGACTAACTGAACGTTTTTTGTTGCTTTGGGATTGCATGAAGGAGCAATACTCCAGAAATGAAACTGGAGGACAGTTTCCACTTGAAGGGAAAAGGCAAGTTTTATTGGAGTGTTATTCTTTGATGAAGCCTGTTGGTGACAAATTATTGCCGCACAGGCTACAACTTATCCGTCTGGCATCGACTCTTTTGTAGCTTTTTGCATGATAATGCGCAATGTGCTGGCATCTGACTGACCACTTCCCATTTTAGAGCCGTCCAATAAGAACAATCGAGTGGTACATACATCAAGAGATGCAATCACTGCCGATCATCAACTGAGCGATTTGACAAAGACAACGAGGAGTCTTCTTTTAAATGCGGGCTCTAAATGATTTTTCAAAATCTACAGTGGTACTCCGCGATCATATATTCTGGAAATGAGGTTGTTTTTCCATCCTGTATATAAGTCATTGAACTGTCGAAATGCCCTCGGTACTCTTGTTTAATAAAAGGAGCTTCTTCTTTGTGTTATTAATGAGATATCACGTATTGCCGTAGATATTACCCCACGGACAGAGCAAGAGGAAAGTGGCTTTGATGATATGGCTGCTATGGAATGTGAATTACTGGAAGGCTCATCGCAACGCAGTGGCAGAGGTACATTTCGATGAGTATTTGGAATTTTGCTGAATTTGCAGATGAGGATGTAAGGCCCAGCCAAGTATGTTTGTAAAATTGCCGATCGAGTTAAACAAGAAACCGAGGGATATAGTAATAACGAGTTTATCCAAGCTGATTTGCTTCCGCCTCATAGACTTTTGCTTTGGTGAAAAGCACAAGTATTTGGCTCCTGCCGCACGTTGCATGCTCGGACATCCCACATCGTCGGCTCAGGTTGAGCGCGACTTCAGAGGCACCGGAAAAATTTTAAGTGGAGCTCGTAGCTCTTTAGATTTAGCAATGGTTGACATGACCATGTTTCTACGTTCAAATCGGGTACTAATTCAAGCCACTGTCCATGCTCTGCCTGTCAGCGAGTGGAAAGCAAAACTTCCCAAGCGATTTACAGGAGCCGAGTACCTACAGGAAATTAGCGAGAGTGGAGAGGAAGTAAATATTGAGGAGTTTATCCATCAATTGAGTACGGAGATGATAGTTTATTTGAAGGCATCTGGGATGTCGCAGAATAAAGTCGCATTCTACCCTTTGTCTATATTTCATTTTACTTAGTATTAAATAGACCATAGTCTTCAGGACTATGGTCTATTTAATATTGTCAGAAGTTCAAATTAATGGTAATCGAAGGGAGGAAAGGAAGGATAATCAGAAGGGGGTGTGGTTGCGGTGTTGGGTGGATGATGAAGGAAGGGATTAAGGGAAATAGGGGAGGGAAAGAGATGGGGATTGGAATTGTTGGGGACGTGGTAGACTCGGAGGGCATGAGGCGGAGGAGGGGGAGGTGAATAGCTAGGGGACGGCAAGGAGGATGCAGAGAGGAAGAATCAGTGGTGAGGGGAGAGGAGACGTTTATACAGTACAAGCAAAAGTTATCTGAACGTATTTGTACAAGCATGGGGAGCGCTAATCCCCTTTCTGCACCGGACTCGACTTTCCACAACAGGTGATGCACTATGCGTATGGACCCCTTCGGGGACCTCGCATTACAATGCGCGTATGGCCTACTCGCGGCTGGCGCCATTACTCACGCAACACGCTGTTTGCCGCAGACCTCTCCAAGGCCGCCCGACACCAGATCTTCGAGCCCCGCAACGCGACCACCCTGTTTGGCCGGACATTAAGGCGTTGGGAGAGCACGGGGGTACAGATTATTTCGACCTCACCGCCATCCACCCTTGACCCCTGGTCGCCTCCCATCACTCGAGCGCTGTCCTCCCAAGCCCCTTAAACTATCCCTACTTGGTAAGGAAACCCGACTTAACGACTTTATACGAGCGAAAGGGTCATCCCTCTTCCCCTCTCCGCACTGAAGAGGTAGCATCCAGCTGCACGGGATTTCGCCAAACGAATTGCCGCTGGCGTCGCCGCACGTGCAGCTGTTCCGATTGCTTAGACGCGGCAAGCAATATTCGCCCGCCACGCGGCGAGGCTGGTGCAGAACAATGACGGTTGTCTGCTAGAAGGGGTCTGGGACGACGTTTGAGGTTGTGATCTACGGCGCTCTGGAGAACGCGTATTTTCTTGTCTCACTGCAGCAGTCTTGTCGGTTTCTTAGGCATTAAACCCCGTAGTACGACTATCTCCGACATACCAGTTGTCTGACCATCCTTGAAACCGTTTTTCCAGTATTAAACCCCCGCGTTACCCACCTATATTTACCCTCCCTCTCTGCATCTCAAGTTGGGATTTCCATTTAATAATATACTTCTACAGGTGGGTCGAAAGCATCAAAAAATTGGGTTGCCTCGTAGCGAGACTTACCTCCGGTGATGGTAAAAGCGGGTGACGAGGCAGCCTGCAGTTATCATAAGTACCGTATTGCAGTATGTACCCTTTCATATAGTGTAATAGTATGCCTGTTCCCCGCCCTCATGGCTCATTTTTGTAACCATCAACGTCATCAACACCAAGCTCTTAAGATATCTTAATATGAAGATCAACATTTCTAAGATCAAACAATAAATTACACTGTCATTTCTATAGTATCTAGTCGATTATTTCCAGTTGTTTGTCCAGTCGACTGGATATCGCAGTAACCCAGTCGACTTCAAGTCTCGAGTCCACTGGAAACCGCAGTAACCCATTCGGTATCCAGTCTCCAGTCGACTGGACGTTTGAATAACCCAAGTCGCTACATCCGCGTATACACCTTTGATCTCTTGATCAAATTAAAAGGTTAGCAGCTTCTCTTGATCTTATTTAGGTACGGAAGACTCGCTTAGAAAAAGAGTCCAAGTACACTTTGCATCTAGTAAAGAACCATCTTCAACTTTTCTGCTTTTGCTGGACTCCAGTCAAGTCTTATAGAGCTGGTATGAAACATGAATGGGAATTACTTCTTCATTAACCTTCTCTTCCTCCGTTGCAGACATTTCGGTTCTCTTGCTCTTGTCGATTACGGTTTCTTGGGCCGGCACTCCAGTGGGGTTCACATTTGCGTTGATGGACTCCGAAAGCGCAGCGTCGACCACTAAAAACTTCTTCATTCCCTCCACCATCTCTGCAAAAGCAATACTAATGGTTTAGGTGGGCAGAATATTTTCCTGAGGAGTCTGATGTTGCTCTGGCGTTCGTAATTGCCAAAAAAGGAGTTTTTTCTGGCGAACTATTATCGAAGGCGCGATTCCAATTGCCGATAACTCTAACGTAGTACCAACAAAAAACGCCCCAGACTTCCAGCACTGCCGCGGATGCCTTTCAACATTCAACCCTTTGCCCCTTCAGCGTCCTGCCCAAATTTCAGGGCTAGAAAAAAGGGTGCGAAGGCGTCCAAAAGGATCCGTTATAGCACCAGTAAACCTACTGTTCACCCCGAAGGTAATAATGGGAATACAGAGGGATGAAAAGCGCGCAGGAAAAACTTTGGTACTTCCCAAGCGTTTTCGTTGGCGAGAGCATGGGCCGAGGAGCCTTAAAGGGCCAAAGCAGAAGGAGGCGACGTCTGGGGGAAATAAGAAAAGGTTTGTGCGGACAACACGGAATGAAAAGAACAGCCGAGTCGCTGCGTTGTCCTTGGAAAAGACTACCGAAGGAAACACAGTATTTTTTAGCCTTTAGGCTAAAGTTGCAGCACAACGAATATCAGCTGTAACTAGTGGGACATAGAAGCACTAGCATTGGAGCTTTATCGAAAACTTGCCGGTAGAAAAGACCAACAAGGTATGTTCTCTGTATGCGGCACGTTTCTAAATAAGTTGAATTCGGGTCTTTATCTTGCTTTCAACGAAGTTTGAGATCGAATATGGGAAAGTGAAGTACACCAGAGAATGGGAAAAAGTCGACATCTAGGAATATATTGTTGAATATGGGTGTAGATCCGCTTCTGATCTAGAAATTACGCGAAGTGTACGCAGGGGCAGGTCGACAGATGCGTCCTGCGGGTATTAAAATAGCGAAGCTGGAAAAAAAAGCGGAAGAGAAGCAGAGTGGCAAGGAAGAAAAAGTGTGCGATCAAGGAACTGTCCGCAAAGATGAAATTTGCAAGAATTACTCCTCCCGATTAAGAACCAAACGAAGGAAGCGACCAATTCTGAACAGGGTTACATACTACTACAAATTCTGGACAACGACTGCTCCGATTACAAGAATACAATGCCAGGTATGCTTAGATCGAGGAAACTTAGATTGTGCAAGAGAGCTGCTGAGGAAGAGAGGAGTGCTCGAGCTTGAAGCTTGCGTAAGAAGAGAAAGCCCTGAGAATATATGGATGGTGTTGTGGTTACTGAGGAGGAAGAGTCCACCTGACCAAGATCAGTGCTGTCCATATATCCTGCATTTATGGAGCAGCACATTTTCGAGTAGCCCGCCGCACGCGTGTGGTGTATAATACCGCCTTCAAGGGCCAAACTCAAAGTTGGAGTTTACACACGTTTGTATACATACAGCAGACATATTTGCTGACAAGTAAAATACAACAGTAGCATGGGCACATTAATTTGCGTATAGTCCTTGACGGAGGCGGTACAAGAGGTTTTAAGGATGGTTTGGCCACTGATATTAAAAAGGTGAGTTTCCTATTGCTGCTTGTTCTGTGCAGAATAGCTACAGTGCGCGAAATAATTATAGACACAGCGCTTTTTTTAGATAACTTGGGATAAAATACTTAGATTTAATTGAAAAATTGCTCAATCTTTTTTACAAAAAGGCCGTTATTTTCCAAGAAACTCAGATGAATTGAATATATTTTTTAAAAATATATTTCAAAAAGGCTACCTGGGGCGTGAAAAACTAAAGACGCAATGATGATTACAAGGCTCCAACTTTTTTCATAGATATTCCCAGCCCACGAACGCCAGTCCCACAACTTTTTACAACTCTTCGCTCAACAGAAGAGCAATCAAAATGCCAAAAGGGAAAAAACTATTCCTTGTCGATCAAGGAAAAATCCAGGCTTGGGCAGCGGAGTCAATCTCAAACGGAGAAATGGATAGAAGGCTTGAGCGCTCGAAAAAGGCCGTCTAATATATCAATAAGAACCAAGCCTTCTGATGCCCCGAATAAGATCCTCGCGTAAGCTTTTAAAAGCACTAGCGGACATAATATAGTGTTTCCAAACTTGCAGGGTTTCCAAATACAACTCAATACCATCAGCCTAAATTTCTGCATTGCGATCCACACTTCCATTACTTGAGACTTCGGCTTTCTTCCCTTCCATATTGTACATCTCAGAGAAAATGTCTACCAGCTCGTTTTCTTCATTGTTATCCTCGGCAAACTCTCCTCGTTGATTCATCCTGAAGAGCATATTGTGAAAAATCACACAAGCATAGCTTACATCTAAAATATCGTTTTTGTACCACGTGTAGCTTTCTTATCTGATTATATAGAAGCGAGCTTGTAGGACTCCAAAGGATCTTTCTATATCTTTCCGCAGGGCTTTATTCCGTTTTGCATAGTGACTTTCTTCCTCATTGCGCGGATTATGAATCGGCTTCACAAAGACAGGCAAGTCAGGGTAAATTCCATCTGCCAAAAAATATGAAACGTCCCTTGATAAAGTAGAACCACGGACTCGGAAGTTGGATGAAAGTCGAAATCTATACATGCCGTTAAGAATTTCCTTCATCAACGGCGAAATTGACAGCATCGTCTTGCCATTGTTTGTTCCATATCTACCTGGGAACCAGTGCCACACATACAGATAATGGACAAACCACGCTTCCACCTGGAGAGTAGCTATTTTGTCCTCTCTAAAATTCTGATCTTTACCTTTCGGTGCAAATGGACAGTTCTTCCATACCAGTTATATTGCCCCTACGCATCGAGAAACCCCGTTGCCATTATATTTAGACTCAATGTCATCTAACTATGCTGTACTAGGTCGTCTGTTTACAAACGATTTGCTATATAACTCGATTAAACATCGGCAAAACTGCTTTAAATTGATCCTCAAAGTCTCAGCATCCATTTTAGCGCCATCATCAAGATCGTTGAAAGCCCGTCCGGCAGCTAGCACGCGTAAACAAGCCATGATCTTGACTTGAGAGGGTATCCTTTCTTTCCAGCTGCGTTTCGAAATGATGAAATGATGAAATGATAATGTGTAGTTAGATCGCTGTGAATTTTTTTGAACATTGCACGCGGTATTCGAAAGGGTTGCAGAAAGGACCGAAGGCTGTATAGCGTATTATCACCAAGATATTCTTTCAATCATGAGCTTGTACCTCTATTAATGTTTCTGGTTCCTATTCGGCGTCCGCGAAATCGATGTTTTTTTGCCCCGTTTTTCATTGAAAATGCAGCTGCTGTGCAGTAAGAGATGCTTGTCGCAGCCGCACAAGTTGAGCAAGCGCAAGAAACATTCTTTTCTCGCTTCTGGAGATATCTAGATATTTTGCACTCAATTTTTTGTCGTCTTCAAATAAATGCAGAGCAATATTAGGGTAAGTACGAGGTTCTATTCACACAGCTCTTACTGGGAGATCCTGTATATATTTAGAAAGCAACAGAAACTTCTGAGCTTGCTATTGCAAAAAGAAGATTTTTGTAATCTATTTTAATTTGTTCTGTGTATATTTTTTCCCACTGCTGTGCTTGCTCTAAATTCAACCACCCTGAGAGCAAGAATACCAGTGCGCTAAAATAGGGCACGCATAATTGCAAAGTATCACATCACATAGCACACAAAAGTTCGCATCTCTACCAGTAGGTGATAAAATTGGTATCTCGAGTATGAAAAACAAAGTAATACTCGCTCCAGGCCAACCATTGAACATCTTTCATAGTTTTAACAAAACCGTAGAACTTTCAGTCGCAGCAATTGTTGCCTCATCTCATGAGTCTACTTCCAACGATTCTCTTGCTTCTTCCATATCTTCTATGGACACACAAGCATTTCTTTTCCGATGAAATCGTGCGGCGGCGCTGCAGCCGTCTTGCCATTGCTTTTATGAACGAGATCAACAAAAAAAAAGAGCAAAGCACGTAGAGGAAGAACGCAAGGAACGAGAAACATTTCAAGAGAGGAAAGCACAGGAAGGAAGACTACCTGGGATAAAATCCTGTCTGTTCTCGACTCCTTTTTCGTCAGTGATTTAGAGTGCCCAGAGTTTTGTTTCAGAACTACGCGACGATCTAAATTCCACTTTTACTTCAATTTGGTTACAGAATCCGAACGCAGCAGATCGAAAGGATATTTCATCAGAATATAAGTCTTAGTATGTCTGCAAATGCTTGGAGCTGCTCGCTCCTTTGATTAAATCGACGACCGGTGCCGAATGTCGAAAGATACATTGAGATATTAGTTTTCGAAATTTCTGCAATGTATCATGGCACTATACGGGGAAAGCTTTCTCAATCTCCTCCAAAAATGCATACCTGCAAAGCATATCTAAGAAATATGGAGACCAAGGGTTTATAGGCTGTCTAGGGTGCATGGATGGATGCAAAATAAAATGGAAAAATGTCCAGCAGCGCTGAAAGGGCAGTATCACAATTCAACAGAGGTAAAGATAGCTACAATAGCCGTTGAGGCTTGGTTTGATAGATATTTATACATTTGGCATTGGTTCGCGGGGCGGTGGGGAACAAACAACGACAAGACGCTATTCAAAGTATCACCTTTATTTATCTCCATACTGAATGGATAATATAATACAAAAATGTCCACAGGATACAAGCTTCACAAGAATTCCGATGAAAACGACTGAACTACTTTCTCGTTGACGAAATAAAACCGCAGTGGGCCATCTTAGCAAGCCCTATTTATGATCCAGCAAATGACAGCGAAAGACAATACACTAGAGCGCAGGAAGGACTATGGAAGAAAATGGAGAGAGCATTTGGTGTGCTTCAAGCACGCTTCATGTACTGCGCAAGGAATAGTACATCTGGCGAAAAAATGAAGTGCTTGTTGAGTTTAAAACATATGCTATTCTGCAAAAATTTTGGTTAGGATGAGTCAATAAGGTTTATTTCAAGAAGATGCAAACTTAGACTGCCACTTTGTGAATTTTGTTACCGAGCTATATAGGTTAGAATGTGCGCGGCGCTTGACCACTCTACAGAACAAAACAACAGAGATTGAGAGTACTTAGCTTGCACTGGACCGAAAATGGGGAGCTGGAATGGGATATCCAACGTTTGCGTGAGAGCTACTGACCGCACTGTCAGTCTTCAACAACTGAGAGAAGATTTCATTCAAGCGATTTAGGAAAGTAGACACCGCTGATCGTTTTAGGTAGAAAACAATAAAGGGAACCCCTTGGAGTAGTTTAGCCAAGAAAGTTCCCGCTCTATGTGCTCTTTTATCCACGCTTTCGAAGTTAATCGCGAAGTTGCCAGCTTTTCTGACTGTCTAGACCATGCTGCGGTTTTCGAAATTTAGACACGTGAGCAAAGATATAATCTGGCTAAATCCACTCCAAGTGACTCCTTTTATTGTCAAATGCTACTACAAGAGCATTTAATCCTTGATATGTGAAGCTAATTTCTTTCTTGGCGTTTTTTCTTTTCTCCAGCACGATTGCCCTTATTTTTTTTGAACTCTGGTGAGTTTGAGTCCAGTAGTTTTAGATGCTCAATTTCTCTTGCTTCTCTGCACTATGCCGCTGCGCTTTTTGGTCTCCCTGGATTAGGCTGTTTCCTCTGCAATAACTTCTTGTATTCCTCTAAGGCTTTGTTTGGCATCCAAAGCACTTATTGGCTGTTTTCCTTCTGGCTTTCTCCTCTTTATTCCCATAGGTCTGCTTTCTTCCTCTATGCTCGACACCATTAATGTGCTACATACTGCAGCGTCGAACCCTTTCAGCACCTTGACGTCTGAAAGTATCTCCATACCACTACTAACAGAACCTTTGTCATCTGTTTAACTCTATCCTTTCCTTTTGTCGCTTACTTCCGCATCTTTTCGTTTATCTTCTGGTTTCGCGTTCTTCTTCGGAGTACCACCCATAAATTTTTCCTATGGTCCAACTATTCGGCAGTAGACAGCCATCGGAATGGTGGTGCATAATTTTTTCTTCTGTCTTCACTCTTTCCGCCCTGCCTTCATACGGTACTTTTCATGCGCCAGGCAAACTACCAATTCGTCGTCAATGTCAGATGTCTGTAGAGAATTTACCTCGCGTTTCGCCGCAATGTAGTGCTTAGCTTTTCCACGCTACTCCTGCCAAGTACTTCTTGATGACTCCGCGAGGCACTCAATCGGTACTTGCTCCTACAAATCTTCTCAATACCTCCCAAAAAGTTCGCTCGTGTTGCTTAAAGCCCTTTTAAGACTGATTTATCCAAGCTTTAGCAAGAAATAGCACTTCATTTTCCTTAAAACCGCGTCCTTTATTTGTTCGCGCTTTCTTACAACTTCATATCCGGTTTAGTCTGCTCCTTATCAATTCTGTAGGAAATTATTGTCTATGTCTTCAGAAATAAGTGTAGAGTCAGCTTGTTGAAAGGCAGGAGTGGCAACTCGAGTAGAGGCGTTTACTCATTACCGAGTAAAGCGACTCTACTCGAGTTGCTTGTTACTTGTAGTGCAGGACAGTCATTCTTTTGATTGTTCGCGTTTGCTGTAGTCTCATTTGTTGGATCGATTTCGTTCATAAAGATGAAGTGGTTGAATTGTCGTGAGTGTTGCTGAGTCAGTTCTTGGTTTTAGGAAGTTGCCGTCTAACGTTGCTGCAATATGTATTATATAATTGGTTGCGAGTTTTGTGCGGTGTTGTGCAGAATATGGTTCTCTTTTTGCCCTATTGAGAGAGGTTGTTGTGTTTTCCGTGGCTTGTGAGTAGTGAGGATGTTCTAATAGGGCGGATAAATCGCTGAAGAAGTGTTTGGTGATCAAGCCATGCACAAAGAATACGGAAGGGGCTCTTGTCGCGAAATTTTTGCGCGCCAATTGAAACTTCTCTGGGAGAGGGGTCGGGGCCGAAATATAGCGCTTTCGATCTGATTGGCTGGAAGTATCTTGATATTTGGAGCCGTGGTGTGCTATAGCGAGCTCTGTATTGTTCCAAAATAGAGCTGGATATAGCACACTGCGCTATTATATAACGCTGAAAATAGATATAGGACGCTTGTAGAGATGCCAAACTTGAGAAAGAGTTAAAAAATAGATATTTTGGGTAATATAGCGCACTGCTAGTCTTGTTCTAACAGTACAGTACAGTACAGAGTAAATTCCTTGTATAGTGACAAAAAAGAGGTCACGGCATTCTGGGCTTAAATGTCACTATAGAGGGGATTTCGCTGTATCGGAGACCTCCTTTTCACACGGGTAGCGTTCCTATCATATCAAAAGAAGAAAAAAACGAAATAAAGGTACTCTCCCATGCAAAATGACCTCTCCCGAAGGAGCAAAACATTTCAATTCTACTTCTCTTTACTGGTGTGACAATAGCCTGTCTACAGATAGGCCTTCCGTCAATCATCTGCGCAGTTAATGCAATTACGTAATCAGCTCACTAATTGATACCAAAAGTTGTTATCAGCACTGGATTGACCAAGCCTACAGTGGAGCAGATCCCACTGCACCATGGAAAAAGAGAAGCGAGAGCAAACACTGTTGTCAACGCAAGCAAGATGTATTTCGCCTTCTCGGATATAATGAAGATGGAACTAAAGGTCCTATAGCAATGAATCCAGATATGAAACGGCCATATACCATTGCGACAGTTACGGCAAAGTAGGACATCAAGTCAAGAACAGCAATTTTCAGATGGAAGATAAGGGCATCAATGATATTGCGATCAGTCGCAAAGGCAAACGCCAACAAAAAAAGGAAGAAAGTTAAAGCTTGTGAATTTTCTAAGATTTACCGGGACGTCAACACTTATGTTCGAGCCAGAATTGAACTAATGTAAGGAACCATTATCTTCTGGAAAATCGTTGTCAAGAAGCTGGTTGGCATCAGACATACGAGATGGAATTGTAAAGAAACTCGCTGATAAACTTACTTCAGCAGATGAAAATTCTGGAAAGATATTGAGGCAAAGATAAAAAGTCCCGAGGTATTTAAAGCAACTAAACACTGGGTTTACAAATTCATGGCTAGGAACAGTTTTTCTAGTTTCAAACCCCGGGCACAGAATGGAATGTTTGACGAAGTCTCAGTGTCAAAAGAAAGGTAAAAGATACAAAGAGTGGTGTTTATGTTTGATCTGAAAGATATTTGCAACAGCGATGAAGTTGCTGTGTTCTTCGGTCGTTTCCAAGTCGAACAATTAGCCCTACCGATAAGAATGCGTCATACAGAAGAGTCAAAGATAGACTGACAGCTGTACTCACCATCTACATGGACAACACGAAAGGTCCGTTGGTGATCATCGGTAAATCATGGTGGCCAAAAAGTTTTCCAAAGAATTTTGATCCTCTTACAGCGCTTGGCATTTACTACTTTGCGCAATCCAACGCATAGAATACTAAACCTCTTTGGGAAAAGCATATGTCTGTTCCAAAAAAGAGCGCAGAAGGGCAAGGGCGAAAGCTGCTCCATCTTCTCGAAAATTACTCTGCCCATAGTATCAACTATGGTGAGTTTTTACATATGCAGACATCATTTTTTCCGCCCAACATGACGTCTGTATTACAACCAGTTGACGCATCTGTCGGGAGTTCATTTAAAGCCGCATATCGACGACTGCTTGTTGACCATGTCTTGCAGTATTTTGATAAGATAATGGAGTCGGAGGATTATGTGAAAGAATTTTAACTTACTGACGCAGTAACAGTCTATAATTCTGTGGTAATGATGGAATTTGGTTTGAATTTGGTTCCTAGGACTGCAGTTCTCACCTCGTGGCTTAGCTGTGGAATTATGGCCCCGTATCAATCGCGAACACTGCTCTTTCTAATGAATTTGCATGCAAACAAGGTACAAAGGGCATAGCTTCCACTTTACGGCACTTCACTTGCCAGTGAAGTTGAGCTCTTCAATAAACGGATGGGGGAAGCAAGAAAAGCTGGGAACCTTTTTTTAAAAAAGCTAGATTCTGGAGGGAGCGATGCGGGAGGGAGCGATGCGCAACAAGAAGTGGATTCTGTTAAGAACCGCAACACAGAACAAGACTGGTTTATTTTGACTATGGAAGGTCTTACTGAAGAGTTGGGGCCATTGAAACGAACAAACTGCATGCCTGATCTAGATCTAGATGCGTTAGAGTCTTTCTTTATACAAGAGTCGCTCGAAGATGTAAGCCGTCCTATTTCTGAGGGATCGACAATTGCCGATGCCGTGGACTGCACTATGGAAACCGAGACAGTAGCAAACGATTCAGTTACTGCGAATAATCTGCCGCACGAAGAAAAGGTTTTTGCTAAAGCCTTTTTGAGCTGTTTCCAGGAGGCAGCGAGGCTTTGATCCACGAGATGAGTCTTTTGCTCAATGAGAATCACCGTGCCATTAATGCTAGGCGTTTGCATGACATTCGTCATATTTTAGACCTGGAAATGTCGTCCGTGAGCGTGTACCGGCGCAGAAATGTCAAGCAAATGAAGATTACGAAGTTTGAAAAGAAACTTAGTGAAGCGCAAAGTTCTTGAGATGATGCCCCCTGCCTAAAAATTAGTAGAAACATGGTTTCGAATAGTGAAAACCTTGTTTTTGTTGTCACTATATGGGGTCTGTCACTGTACGGGGTGTTGTCACTGGGCTGGGGCCGATGTGCTTATACAGGCCGTATGGGCAGGGGGTTCCTCCTTAATGGCCGGGATTGTCACTATACAGGGGTTTGTCACTATACAGGGGCGTCACTATAGAGGGACTTTACTCTGTACTTTTCTAGAATAACCGGCCTACTGTAAGGAAGGGGTGGATATGAGATGGCACTGGGTTATAGCTGAGGGTGGAGTCGTGTCGGAGGTCGCGCAGGCAAAGTCAATCGGCACAAAGATGCCGGTGTGCTGCCTTCCGCTTCCTATTCCAGTCAGCCGCTATTCTGTCGTTTATATTCACTACCGTGCACTTCATTTTTCCGCTTCATTTGTGTTCATCTGTTGCATTCTGTCAGTCAACTCCTCTCGGTAAGCTCTATCCGTTCGTTGCGTGGTTCTGGTCTCATTCTTCCGTTACTTTGTAGTTACTGTCTGTTTTGTTCGCCCAAGTAGGCATTCCTTTGTCATGTTCCATTGCCGGTGCCCTTTGCTTGTTCTTGTTGCATGATCCTCATTCCAGTATCAGCTCGTCCTTTCATCCCATTGTACGCGTATTCAGCTTCGCGACTTGGCGTGGTGTCTCAATTCTGATCCATGTACTGCGTGATCCGCCTTTGTTTCGCTTTTGGCTGTCGATCGCGATCCAACAACTGTACAGTACTGTACAACATTCCAAAGAAAATGATCCAGAATGTCCTGCGGTGCCACCCTCTAAAAATTCGATAATTTTAATAGCATAGTATTTAGATCAAACGATTCCCCGATCGGCTCAAATGTTGATCACCTACAGTATTGAAAAATCGATTATGGAATAGTCTCGCCGATCAGCATGGACTGGCAGACATTCCCTCAGACGACGTCAGAGTTGTTACCCAATTAAGCAACCTTTTGTTACCGTCACTCTCAACAGCATCAGCAACAGTTGCAAAGTCGGTTTGAGTTACACTCACATCGCAAATTCCACAGCGTGGACTTCGGGATACGAGCGCAGCGAATCCACATTCATCGATCTGGGGTAGGCCCCTTTGACTACATCTCTGACATTTTCGACTGATGGTCCCTTTATCCCTTCGCGTTGCGCTTCAAACATATGGCAGAGCCGCTGGCCATCTAACGCGCTCTCGCGCAGACCTTCTCCGTCAATTTGCATCCCCGCACGCGTCAAACCTCCACCAAACGAAAGCTTTCAGTACCACTCCAACAGATCCCCCGGCAAGCTCCCGGCAAGCCATCCGGATCCAAATGACCTTCATGTAGCACATGCGAACTTCCCAGACCCATCTGATCCTTTCCAGCACCCGCTAGCCCCACTAGCCGAAGAAGAATTACACCAACGTGTTCAACGTCTGAAGAAAGTTCAAGTAACCCGAGCCCCGAATGTTTACCGTCAAAAACTAACTGAGGACGGTAGGGCACATGCCGTTGGTAGCAGGAAGAGAAGTCGGGCGAAAGTTTGGATCGGTCATGGTGAAGGAAAATTGTTGTCAATGGACGCCCATGGGTCGACTACTTCACGCGCATCGATCACCGCGACAAAATCCTTCGTCCGTTCACGCTGCTTGGCTTACTAGGCAAGATGGATGTAGAATGCAACGTAAAAGGTGGCGGACCTACTGGGCAGGCAGAGGCTATGCGTCATGGAATCGCCCGTGCTCTGCAGAACTGGGATCCCAATAATCGCCCTGCTTGAAATCAGATGGTCTCTTACCCGTGACCAGAGGGAGGTCGAGAGCAAGAAATATGGTCGTAAGAAAGCCCGCAAATCTCGTCAATGGGTAAAGAGGTAGTGCTTCTGTTGTGTCAAGCCCGTGCGCGAGACGTTACGATTGTTGCAAAGTGCGGCCTGTTTCAATGTGCAGTTTCTTTATCTCATCTTTGCAATAGTGTAAGAAATTGCGGGCGTCAAATAGCCGTAAAGTCCGTCCCCGGACGTTGAAGCAACAAACTCGTTATTCGCCGCAAAACATACGTCGCTAATAAACGCCTCATGCCCCTCAAATCTATGTAACTCTGTCCCGGACAAAGTGTCCAAAGCGCTACGCTGCCCTCTGAAGATCCTGACAAAAGCACCGGTAACGTGGGATGCCACACAACTTTGGAGATCACTCCACCATGATCAAAGACACATCGTTCGAACTTCGCTCAACGTCCCACAGGCGGATTTTGCCATCTGCCCGGCGCTTGCCAATAAAACGGGTCGCATGTCAGAAGGGGAAAACGCTAATGTCTCGACGCCTCCTTCATGTCTTGGAAGTTGTACTACGACTTGACCCGTCTCTCGGTGAGAAATGAATACATCACCCGCGGCACATCCCGAGGCCATTAGATTCGAGGCTGATGTGTCCTGGCTGCCAACGTCCAAACAGTGGATATCAGCCTTATGAAAAACGCCACGCAACCCATCCATCCCACTCTGGATTCGCACCAGGGTGGACCCCTTAGTCGGACTCCACACTCTTACCGACGAGTCAATTGACCCAGTGACCACAAGTTTTCCATCCGCCGAGAATCGCCCACAAGTTACAGCGTCTTCATGGCCTGCAAACGCCATCATGAATGAACATTTGGCAGCGTTCCACATATACGCGACACTATCTGCGGAACCCGCGAGAAGAACAGGGCCCCGTGGATGCCAACTCAAAAAGTGGATTGCATCCCGGGTCCATCTAGAGGTTTTCCGGGACCTCCCTCCCATCCAAGTAGACTACTGAGATGGCGCCGTTCTCTGAACCGAAGGCCGCAAGAATGCCGTCTGACTGAAGGCAACAGTTGAAACGGAATCTTTGCCTCCATCCACCTTTGCAATGCTCTTTTGAAGTTCCAGGTCCCAGATGAAACCTACGTCGTCCATGCCTCCGGATACAACGTAGTTTCTATTGATGGGACTCGCGGCGACGGCAAGAGTCTCGGATGTATGCTCCCGCAAGACCATGACTGCGTCATCACGGGTAGGTTTTGAATCATCGCCAATATCGCCATTTAAGTGTAGGTCATCGCTTTTTTCGATCATTTGATCGTCATCATCACCAGCCAATTCAGCGTTCTTGCTGTTTTCTTCGAAAAAAGAAAAGAGTGCAGTGACAGAATTTCAGAGAGCATGTCAGTCTGGATAGTGCCCTGAGACGCAAGGACGGAGCATGGCGCGAAGGATTTACATATAATAAACTTACCGTCTTCTTCTAGGACAATAATCTCCGCGGCGTCCTGCTCTCCAAGCTCTGGTAGTTCGTCTTCGGTATTTGGCTCAGTAATTGCATTTCGGAAGCTGAAGGGTTTTCCGCTCCTAATTCCATCGAGACTGGTGAGGAGTTGAATTGGGCTTGTTGCGACATGTGGGTCTCGCTGTTTAGGTGAAATTGTATGCGTTGTCTCAAACTTCAGGAGGATTTCGGTGACTCGACTTGCAACGACCAGCCGTGGCGGAAGAGACGCGGCGGTGGCGTAGTATATAGTAGTTTGTTAAAACCTGGTCTAATTTCTATGAAATTACAACGACCTATACCGTAACAGGACGTGGTAAACCCATCAAAAGTATTCATGTGGTACCATTCGCTGTGATTGGCTATGTACGTTTGAAGTCACCAATAACCTGTCTGTAAAGATCAAACTACAGTTCCGTACTGTGCAGCACACTGATCGCCACATCGCCCCTCACCAGCACAGCCTCACTCGCCTGAGCAAGGGAAAATCAATCTCGATTAGTCTGCAGAGAAGAATATGGTATTCTACCCTCCATCTACCAATAACAACCATGCTTGTTCCCTACCCTTCCGCATGCCAACGTCACATCAAAGGCAAAGGGGTCCGCGACGTTGTTGACACTGTGGTCTACCACAAGCTCCTGACGCGGACGTCGGGACTACTTCCGGGCCAGGAGCAACGACAGCAACACCATCCGAGGCGTTAATGTATCATTTGCATCTAACGTCTGAAATAGAGCCAACATCCCCCATTACCCTCCCGCTAAAGTTCTTTCTCTCGCTCGTTTCATCAAAGGTATGTTAAAGAGGAAGTAGAACCGACTGAGTCTCCCGTTTTAACAAGGGGGCAACCCGGATTCCCCGCTCGAACCAGTTGCTGTCCAGCCTACACTCTGACACCTCATCCGACGGCGGCGCAATCCGTATCTCAAGTGACTCTGCACCACCCTCACGGCCCATTACCGTAGTGCCGGCTCCCCGCCTGAAATCCTCATAATTATCTTTACCGTGTGCTAAACTGCGGCTTTGTAACACGCGACAGAACACGGAGGGCGGCCTCGGGTGTTTCTAACCCGCCGCTCACGCCGAGCTGGACGACTCGACCAGAAACGTGAAGATTGTTAAACGTTTAGTAGACCGTTGCTAGAACAGCAAATAGAGTTGATCCTGAATTCAAGAATCACGTCCGCTGAGAACGTTGCGAGGGTGCGGATGCTCATACGCCCTCTCATGCAGACCATGTTCAGTATTGGATAGGGAGTAGAAGGCGATATTTTGGTGGAAGATTTTTAAGGGGGCTGAAGTCATCAGACATAGCTGGTGTGAAAGCGATCGCTAAGGCTTGTCAGATTTGCCGGAGAATCATCATGATAGCAGTGTAGCGGTGGACAAAGGCTGAGACACGCGTCCGAAAGGCATAGAATCTGGGGCAAGGGGTCTGCATCGGTACTCTGGCGGAAGAGTACTGCGGATCTACAGAGTTCTGAGACTAGATCTGATGTTCTGGTCGCGGATGATGATGGCAAGGGGATAATTTCAATGCCTCCATGCTGGCGTGGAGAGGAGTAATGTTGTACAGTATTGCAGGATAAGCGTGCGCATCCTACTTGTTGAGGCTGTCGAGATTGTCGCAAAGATTCTAGTCGGTTAAATCCTTGAAGGCCATTGTGTCTGATTATCTCTCCCGTTCTGAGTCTGTGTTCAGTCCCCAAACATGAGAGAAATGGGGTTGCTGCACATGGCGCGTGGCGTGCGGTAGGTGTATGTTACTTGTTTTCTCGGTAGCAAGTGCTGGTAGTGTTCGATGTGTACTCTTTTGTAACACTTGACACTTGAATTTATCTATTGTTTGCATGTACGCAATGTCCTTTCCACATTGAAATTGGATGTTGTCTGAGCAAATATTTGCCAATGCACTCCGGCGGACATTGAGAGAAGTTTACTTTGATGAGTATCTATCGTGTTCACTGCTGGATCCATCTATACACCTGAGAACATAACCAGATGTTCCACGTCGGCTAAGTGCAATGGGGCTCGCGACAGAATCGCCATTACAATGGACGACTACAGTGTGCAACTTGTGAGCTGATAAAGACGCCTGCGGATTACTCATTATGTCGTGTGTAACCTCTCCGCGGTACGCGGAATGTACTCCTCGAGGAATAGAATGGTGGCGGGCGATGGAGCACCCAAGGAATCAAAGGCCAGGGGCTGAAACTTGAAGTTGGGTGCCAGTCTGAAACGCGGCTTACGACTCATGCTTCGCAGCCTTGTACCGCGTTATATACCGGTCCTCGCCAGAGCACAGGACTCGGATCCTTCTGGAACTTCTTGCCATCCGAAGTTGGTTTTCCGAGACAAACTGCCCCGCGCTCTTGGTCGCCACCGCCGGGAAAATTGATCCAGCCTTGTTGACTGCATCGCATGGCTTCCAACCGCCTCTATGATGACCTCTTCGACGAGGCTACTCCTTGTCATCTCCGCCCTCCCTCTCCGATTCCATCCCCTCTCACCCTCGCCCGCCTGACACGGCCCTTCGCATATGCCGCCGCTTCCTCTCCCGGGTAGCCCTTTCCGGGCCACCGCAGCCCTTCTCCAAGTTGATCCCCACTTCCCCCAGCGAAGCTACCTTTCAATCCTTGGCTTCTCTTCATCCCCCGCCCCCGTTCCAATCACTCCCATGCCCCTCACGGTTTTCCTCCGCTAAAGTTCTCGTCTCGGATGTCCGCCGTGCCATTCACAGCCTGGATCCTTCAACCGCTCCTGGGGCCGATGGTCTATCCCCAGTGTTCCTGCGATGCTGCTTCGCGGCAGGTGGGGTCACGCCCGGGAGGGATTGCCTACATGCCCTGACAAAGTTCCTCAACCTCTGTTTGAGCGATCTACCGGCCGCGTGCCGCCCGTATTTCTGCGGAGGCGTCTTACTGCGCTGCCGAAGCCAAACGGGGGAATCCGTCGATCGCGGTTGGGCTTCTCTACCGACGCCTAATTTCTAGGCTCGCGGCGCACAAAGCCACCCCGCCTCCGCTCCTACCTTCTGCCCATCAGGTCGGGGTAGGCGTCAAGAACGGCACCGATGCAATAATTCATTCTGTGCGTCGTCTTTCCCAGAGATCCGAGTTCCACGACAAGTGGTGGTCTAGATTGACGCTCGCAACGCTTTCAATTGCATTCCCGCCAGCGCATTCTGGAAGCCGTACAGACGCATGCCGGCCTCGCACGGTGGGTACATCTTGTTACGATGCTCCTACAGAGCTTGCTTTCGACCTACTATGTCCGTAGTTCAGAGGGCACTCAGCAAGGGATCCCCTCGGTCCCTTTCTTTGCCCTGGCTCTCATCCTCTCTGCTATCGTTACAGGAGAAGTTCTTACCTGCCCTGACGCTTGGTACGCAGATGACGGCAACATTTTCTTCCTCGGTCCCAAGCCGCCCCGCCATCCGTTTCATCCAGCTTGAAGGAGGTCCACTCGGGTTCCAGCTCACCTTGCCAAGACCCAAGTTTACGGCTTCTCCCCTTCCCACCCCCTTTGCACTTCCTGCCCCTTTTCTGCCCCCCTGGTTTCATCGTGCTGGGATCTCCGATGGCTCGGACTCTTTTTTTCCCAATTTTTCGCAGGCCGCCAAAACGCAGTTGACCGCATCTTCCAATCCCTTCGAGACTTGATGATGCTCAATTGGCTTTCCACTTACACCGCTTCTGCGCGAACGCCTCCAAGGTCATGCACTTGCTACGTACGCTTCCCTCCACGCAATCTGCGGTACTTGCCGCCAGCTTCGATCAGAAGCAGAGGGAAGCGTTCCACCAATTGCAGTTGCCCTGCCCGGATCGAGCCTGGCTCCAGCCTCGCTCCCCTTCTCAAAGGGCGGTCTAGGTCTCCTGCAAACTTCAGACATTACCGAGGCAGCTGACGCAGCATCTCTAATTGATTCTATTGGACGTCTCTCTCCGACCTGCTGACTCTTTCCCAGGACCGCCACCTGGAAGAGATCCCTCGGTCCGCCATCTCGCTCTTATCCTCCCGCCACCCGCAGCTGTCTTCGTCGCTACAGCTACGGCACTGTTCGAGTGTTGTTCATCGCCGGTCCGCGGTGAAAGACTTCAATCTGCGATCACAACTGAACTCATGCTATCGAAGTCCGATAGGTTGTTCTTGTCCGCGGCAGCACACGACCGAGCGCGGCTCCTCTCCTTTTGCATATCCTCCTCCTCCGTTTTCTCTTCGCTTCCTCACCCCCACCGCGGTACGTACGGTACATGGCCTCCCCTACGTGGAAAGTCGCCCTGGCTATCCGTCTCAGTATCGCGCTATTCCCAGGGTCCACTCGTTATACAGCGTGTGCACGGCGCTGTGTCGAAGTCGCGCCCGTCTTGGATCTAAGCGGACAACATGCGTTTACCTGCAAGTACGAAGACGGCATGAATCGCCGGAATCACGTCTTTCGCAACGTTCTCACCCGGTTCTGTAAGGAAGTTGGCGTCGCTGCACTCGTCGAACGCACATAATTTTCCGTTCCGATATTAACAGCAATATCAAGTTTCGGCAAGTGTGAATAAGCAAATACTGTACGTGTACAGTACAGTACATTATTTGATACAGCAATGTATTGGCTCATTGATCTATTTTTCCCAATTATTGCAAGTTACAGCGCCATTTTGCTGTACTGGCCAATACCTTCAACTAGCCCAGAAACCCTCGTCGCGAAAATACCGTTCGTCGCCCTTTCCACAACCGTCAAACATTCTTCAAGTACACTGAAAACCCCGGCGACCACGAATCGCCCATTCTCTCCAACACCATATTCAGGCATTGGCCACCATTTTCACTCACGTTCATGACCATCGTTGCGCAGCTTCGTTATCCTCACCCACTCATTCGCCTCATTTCGCACTGCGGGACCTGAACCTTTCACACCTTAACAAAAGGCACCAAGCCACTCCATCAGCGAGAACCGTCGCTTCGACATTGCAAAATGAAGCAGCTGTTCAGAAGCATTGACCCGAAGACAAAAGCCGGCACAGTCCGACTCGAGGCGAAAGATGCCGAAGATATGTGGCATCTTTACAACCTACTAGCTGCAGGCGATCATTTGCGAGCGACTACAATTCGCAAAGTGCAGCAGGAGACAAGCACTGGTAGTTCATCCTCCGACAGAGTCCGCATGACTGTGACTATTCAAGTCAAATCGTTTCAATACGATCCCACTGTTAGCGAAATGCGAGTCACTGGCCGTGTCGCCGAGGAAAACCAGTACGTCCGGGTTGGTGCCTACCACACCATTGAAATTGAGCCACACCGAGCCTTCTCGCTCACCAAAGAAATGTGGGATTCTGTTTACATGGACCGCCTGCAGCTATCTTTAGACCCAGCTGTTGACGCCGATTTGGGTGCAATTGTGATGCAGGAGGGGTTGGCAAATATTTTGATGGTGAGTCGCTCTTTAACCCTCACAAGAGCGAGAATCGAAACATCCGTTCCAAGGAAGGGAAAGAATGCTTTATACAATCGAGACAAGGCGATGAGCAAATTTTTCGGTGAAGTCTTACGCGCAACGTTGGAAAATCTAGACTTAAATCGTCTTAAGGTGCTGCTGATTGCGTCCCCCGGATATGTCAAGGATGACTTCTACCGATTCATGATCGCCGAGGCATCGCGACAGGATATTCGGCAAATCCTCGAAAACAAATCTAAAATCGTCCTCACTCATTCCTCATCCGGCCATAAGCACTGTTTTCACGAAGTGCTTGCAAAACCTGAGCTTCAGGCCCGACTGTCTGATACAAAAGCTGCAGGAGAGGTTCAAATCATGAACTCTTTCCATGACATGTTGAAGAAAGATCCAGACCGAGCAGTCTACGGACCAGCTCATGTCAAGTACGCTGCAGAGATGGGAGCAATTGACATTCTCATGGTCACTGATAAGCTGTTCCGGGCCCAAGACCTGCCATTGCGAAAGAAGTACGTGAACCTTGTTGATGAAGTAAAGGCTGCTGGGTCTAGGGTGACAGTTTTTTCGACTCAGCACGTAAGTGGGGAGCAATTAGACCTCATGTCAGGTGTCGCCGCGATTCTGCGTTTCCCGTTGGCAGGTCTGGATGACATTGATCCTTCAGAGTTCTAAACGTGTCAAAAAAGATAGTCCGGGTGCAGTTGCACACTCCCAAGTACTGCGTCTTCATTCCCACGGCAGAACCATTCTGATTTGTAAAAACTACTAACGAGGCATATGTATCGGTCTAGCAGTCAATGAATTCCGTGCAGTCATCCATTCTATAAATTGCAAAGTAGTAAATTGTGGCAGGGCGGATCTGGTCAACGGATTGTGCGATAAATTTAGGATCCCTTCATTCCTAGACAACTCTACTGCATCGACCTGTAACTACTTACGCTTTGGAACAGGACCCAAATGTTGTGGGCCTTTTATTACCTTGGGACCGAGAACCTTGGTGTCAGGTTGAGCGATGCGAACTTTCTTTCCTCGTCTTCGTAAGGCCTCTTCCGCGCGTCTCTTTTCTCCGAGGGCTGGGTTTGCTTGCGCCATTAACCTTGCGGCACGAGCCTTGGCCTCATTTGCCTTCTTAATGCCTCTCTTGTTGCGTCGGTGGGTTGCTCTTCGGTCGCTCCTTGTCTTCTCAAGATCGCCGGTCATTTTCTTTTTATCTATAGAGTAAACCTCTCTCGCAGTCCGCAAGTTCTCTTCGCTAACTGCCTCAGGAAGAGCCTCTTCAGATGCCAATGCTTTGATGTCTCCGATACTACCATTTCTTCGGTGGCCTTAATGGGACCCGGAGTAAAGTGCAACCCTGATAAAGCATCAAGTTTTGATGCAAGTTTGTCGAAAAGTCTTGAGACTTCCTTCTGCTCTTCTGTTTCTTCTAGGTCGCTCTTTTTCTCGTGTGCCTTGCGGGCCTCTGCGCCTTCGCTTCATTCCTCACCTGCTCCTTTTCGTTCAGGAATTCACGCTCGTAAATCTCCGCGAGACCTTCTGTAGGCTTTTCTTGTGACACTTCAGGGAGTTCGCCAGCCTTCTTCTTCTTATTGGCATCGTAGTCTTCTGGGAGAGGAGGAATGACATCATCGAAGAGCCCATCAACAATCCTCTGACGAATCAAATCCTCTATGGCTTCAGTCCTGTCATTGTCCATTACTGATCTGGGATCTAAGGTCGTATCATAATCCATGCTGGTGTCAAGTAAGCTGTCTTTGGGCCGAGAAAAGCCAGAGACCTCACCACGGAGTTGCCAGGGCTTCTTTCCGACATTTTCCTCCTCAATGGCATCAATAAGTCGCCGCATGCGGGAGCGAGAGGCTACGAGTGGAGTTTCCTCTGCCATTTCACCCTCTGCTTCATCATCATCAGACGCTCCCACCAACTCCGAGATCCTGCCTGCTTTACTCTCGCCGACCTTCGCAGAGGGTGGGTCAAAGAAGTCGGAATATCGCAGCTTTTCTGTCTGACGACTCGACCTCGAGTTCTGCAAGGCCACGGCATTGAGCTTGTTTTCACTCTCGTTTTTCGTTATCGTCAAGGTTACTGTCTTCGGACTCGTCAGAGGCGACCAGTCTGCCCTGTCTGGCCAATTGTGCAGCATCATCTGCAAATAATTCCATATCAGCAAGGTTAAAGAAGCCATCTTCAATCGAATGGGTGACACGTTTCTCATCTGCTGCCTCAGCCTTGGTCCCAGGAGCAAATCTAACATTTTGCCTATTCTTGGCGCTAGCCCGCTTAGCAGACGAGCCATGTACGTCTCCGTCAGCCATCTCGTCGGCATTGACTTTCTCCCGGACTTCATTGCCGTATACCGTTTGCATTGCTTCCCTTTTCTTGTTCATGGCGCTATCTTTTTCCGATTGCGAGGCATCTACCTCAACATTTCTTTCATCCGAGGGCCCGTCATCCAAAACCTGGACTTTGTTTGCTGTTTTTGTCCTCTTCTTTTGCCTCTTTTTTCTTTTCGTTTTCTTTTGCAGGGACTGGATCCTGGCCTCAAGATGTGGAAGAAGTACGTTGTTACGAATATCGATACCTTCCCATAACTGATCGCAGTCAAGATGCTCTCCGACATCTAAAGTGAGCAATGGACCCAGGGGCGGAAGCCCATCCCCTCGCTTCTCTGCGACTACGCCATGCTGAGAAATCTGTTTCCATATTCAGCTTTGCTTTGAGCGTAGAATGATCGGGAAATAATGTCCCTGCACTGATGGCTCATACTGGCATCGCGTCGAAGAAAGTTGAAGGATTCTCTGGTAGTTTCGATACGTCCACAATCGCACAATTTGAATCATTCTCTCCTGCACAAGTCAATCGCACAGCGGTCACCGGGGACTCGATAACGCTGCCTGTATCTCCAATGCCCCTCGACTTGTTCACACCTGTCGCATTTTCTGCTTCGCTGCATGACCCGTCCGAAACAGCCTTCTGGGGTTCAGGCTGCTCCCCTGTCTTTGTCGTTGTAGCCTTAATTTGGGACGGTTCACTGCAGTCCACGGCCATATCGCCACCTGTATCTTCGACAGCTTTCGGCTCATTCACATGCTCGGCCTGCTCGGCCTCACTACATGAATCGTCCGAAACGGTCTGAGGTTCAGGCTGCTCCCCTGTCTTTGTCGTTGTAGCCTTAATTTGGGACGGTTCACTGCAGTCCACGGCCATATCGTCACCTGTATCTTCGACAGCTTTCGGCTCATTCACATGCTCGGCCTGCTCGGCCTCACTACATGAATCGTCCGAAACGGTCTGAGGTTCAGGCTGCTCCCCTGTCTTTGTCGTTGTAGCCTTAATTTGGGACGGTTCACTGCAGTCCACGGCCATATCGTCACCTGTATCTTCGACAGCTTTCGGCTCATTCACATGCTCGGCCTGCTCGGCCTCACTACATGAATCGTCCGAAACGGTCTGAGGTTCAGGCTGCTCCCCTGTCTTTGTCGCTGTAGCCTTAATTTGGGACGGTTCACTGCAGTCCACGGCCATATCGTCACCTGTATCTTCGACAGCTTTCGGCTCATTCACATGCTCGGCCTGCTTGGCCTCGCTGCATGAATCGTCCGATACGGACTGAGGTTTCGCCTGCTCCCCCGTTTTTGCGGCTATGACCTCAAGTGAGGGTTCTTCAACAGCAGCGTCACCTGTATCTCCGACCCCCTTTGGCTCATCCACACGCTCGGCCTCGGCCTGGTCTGTCCTGCCGCATGAATCGTCGGATGAGCGCTGAGGTTCGGCTTTCTCACCCATTTCAGTCTCCGTAACCTCAACTGAGGATTCCTTGGCAGTGACGTCACGTGCACCTCCAACAGCCTGTGAGTCGTCAACACACTCGGCCAGTCCTGCCTTGTTGCGTGAATAGTTGGATTCCGGCTGAAGTTCTGCTTGCTCCCCGTTTTTGTCGCTGTACCTTCAGCTGAGGAGGGTTGCTTTGCGGTGATGCCGCCTGAACTTCCGAAACCATCCGGGTCATCCGCTCGCTTGACTTTTTTTCTTCGATGCTTGAATTAGTCGGTACTGGCTGAGGTTCCGCGTGCTCCCCCAATTTCGCAGTTACGACCTCCACTGGGGACAGCTTAGTAATGTCTATGGCCATGGCGTCACCTGTACCCTTGACAGCCTCCGACTCATTCTCGCGCTCAGTGTCTTCTTCTTCCTTGCCTGACTCGTCCAATACGGGCTCAGAGTCGGCCTGCTCATCTATTTTATTCGCTGGAAACTCAAGCTTGGAGGGCTCAATGGAATCCTTACATTCTTTGGAGGATTCTGCTGAAACTCTTGCTGTATTGCCTGCTTGGTCCTGTGCCAACGCTATTAAACGATCCGCATCGACACACTCCGCGTGTTTATCCATGACGGGACCCTGCACTAGCGGTGCATCAACAACAGCGCGTTCCAAGTCAATAAGAGGTGCATCAATTTCCGTTTTCGTCACAAACTCCCCTCCACTCCCTATCCCCTCTTCACCATCTCGATAAGAAAATTCCACATTCCCATCCCCCCAAACACGCTGCCCCATCCCCACCCACCACACGGTCCTCCCCACGACCCGTCTCGGCCGCCTCGCTGCTCATCCCACGCCGCTCACCGCTCTTTTCATTATCCGTCAATACATCAACCACTATCACGTCGTCATCCTGGGTAGACTCGGGACATTTTGCATTTTCCGTCGATCCATCGGTCACAATTACTTGATCATCCTGGGCGGACTCGGGAAGTATCTCCGGAATCTGAAGGTCTGCAGCGCCTTCTTTCGCACGAAGCCTTGCGAGACGGGCCGAGGCGCGTGTGCGAGGTGTGGGGGCTGCAACAGGGTTTGAGGTGGGGCGTTTGCGTTGGGTGCGGCGAGGGGTGGTAGCGGGGACCGGCGGCGCGGTCGTGGAGGAACGGGAGGAGGAGCGGGTGGAAACCATTGTTGCGGGACCGCGTGGAGGCCTTGGGGAAGGAGAGAAACAGCAGTAGGGTGATCAAATGTTGTCTCCATAAATTTGTGAGGAAGGTTATTCTCGATGGTTGGCCTGGGCGTTGCTGAAGCAAGGATTCGGTAGCTGCGGATAGATCCTCGGCAATCTTTGCACGGGAAGTACGCCACCGCCGACGTTCTGCGTCCTCTACTATAGTGGAGAGTACAAAATACATTACAGTACTGTAAGCAAAACACACGTTGCTTTACAGTTCCATTCTGAAATGCCGTACTGTACTGTAGTGCGCTCAAATTTGCTGGAGCAAAAATTTCTAATTTACCAAACTTTTCCAACACGCCGACCCACCAGCCAGCTTGGGCCCGCCGTTCCACACAGCTGTCCTTCGTGTCGTGCTGGACGCATTGCCGTACATCCCGAAACCCTGCAATCGGCATCAACCAAGCCATAGTGCATAGGCGCTCCGCAGACTCGGTACCGACAAAGAAACGTACCACTCGCCACCCGATCGCTCACATCACTCTACCGGCACAGCAATCCACGGCACTTGGCGCCTCTTACTGAAACCACGGACCTATCCGCTTGCCGCATCATTTTGTGCACTCCGTTCACAGCGTCAATCCCCGAAACGTGGGAACGCCTCACGCTGTACTACAGGCGTTGTAAAAAGTTGTGGAGTGGGCGGAATCTCGGAGGGGCGTGAATATGGGCGGGGATAAGGAACGGGACAGGCGTAATGGGGTGGAGAATCCACCGGACACACCGAGTAAGCGCAAGGCGTCTTTGGATGTCCCGCAGCCTCCTAAGAAAAAGGCAAAGAATGCGTCCACTTTGCCTGCGAATGCACCGCGCCTTTCTTCGCCTGTTAAAAAGAAGGACGCGCCTTCTTCATTGCTTTCGACCATTCAAGTTGCCTCTGTTATTCCTCCGGTGGGCAAGGGGGGTCCGAGTACGATTAGTGTTGAGAATGTTCCTATTTCGGAAGTGGATCTTAGTTTGGAGAAGCCGTACAATATCATGCCGATTGTTAATGTGCCTCCGTGCAAAAAGCCCCGCCCACCCCCGCCGGGTGCTAAAGTACATCCCACCGAGGATATTCTGGCTGGGATTCGCAGCATGCTTATATTCAGAGGTGGGTGCGTATGACAAAGGAGGAGAAGAATCGCAATGTTAAGTTTCAGGTTGTTCGGAATGATTCGAAGCGGGAAAGTTTGTTGCTGCTGCTTGGGCTGAAGAATGTTTTTGTGAAACAGCTCCCGAATATGCCGCGTCCATACGTCTCGGTTGGTGTTTGATCGGAAGCATGAATCTCTCGCGTTATTGAAGAAGAATGGTAATGACTATATTGTCATGGGAGGCTGCTGTTATCGCCCGTTTTTGGAGCAGGAGTTTGGCGAAATTGCGTTCCTTGCCATTTCTCATACGGAACAAGTACGCGGGTACGGAACACGACTCATGGCTCAAACAAAGGAAAGGGCAAAACGATTAGGTTTGACCCATTTGTTAACGTGCGCAGATAATAACGCAGTCCGTACTTTAAAAAGCAGGGGTTCAGCAAAAAGATCACCCTGCCTTTCGAGCGATGGCAAGGTTACATCAAGGACTATGACGGCGTTACACTGATGGAGTGTATCCTGCATCCAAAGGTTGATTATCTCAACATTCCCATGTTGCTCAAAGCTCAGAAAATGGCCCTTGTGGAGAAATTGAAGGAGATTTCCAACTCGCATGTCGTCTTCCCCGGTATCGACGTAACATCGAAAAAGGGACTGAAGATAGAGGATATTCCGGGTCTAAAGGAGGTCGGCTGGAAGAAAGACAAGTCGGGTACGTTCACGACGCGAGGTGGACCAACGGCTGGTTTCTCGACCCGGGACAAAACCTCTCAAGAAGTTTTGCACAAGCACCTGCAATCTGTGCTCACCGAAGTCAAGAATCTGGACTGTGCTTGGCCATTCTTGGAGCCTGTTAATGCCCAGGAGACTGGTGCCATTGACTATTACGATGTGATCAAGAACCCCATGGACTTGCAGACGATGCAGAGGAGGCTGGACGACGGTTGGTTTTACGTTACAAAGGAAATCTTTATTGCGGACTTAAAGCGAATGGTGAACAACTGCAAGAGGTACAACGGAAAAGGGCATTACGTTACTGACATGGCGATTCAACTTGAAAAGGTATTCATGAACAAAATCTGACAGTGACCAACCAGCAGGGCAAAACTCACTTTCAACTCCCGAAACTGTCTAGTGGCCGAAGAGGAGAAGGATGCGCTTTGTTGAGCAATACAAACCGCTTACTTCAGTTGGTCACCGTTCTGAGCAGTAAGAGAAAGGGCTGGTGCGCCTCTGTGGTCTGATTGTCCGAGGAGGTATCCGTTCCATTCATCAGTTCATGTGTGCTCACTTGCGAATAGCAGATACGACACTGTCGTATGGTACATTGGTTATTTCAAGGGTGCTCTAACTCTGCAGACTTTCACATCGCTTTCTTAGTTCTGCAATGTTGACTGCGTCCAGGTGAATTACTTATTCACGTAATGCCGTCCTGAATGTGAAGAATAAGAATTCCAGGGGTAAACGGAACTGAAAACCACTGTCGTGTAGTTTAGACAAGCAAAGATCAAAGGAACGCTGCGAGCATTTCAAGGACAAGGTGGTGTGGCCAGGTTCCCGCAACGGTGTTTTGGGGAGTGCTTTAGAACTAGTACAATCGAGCACGGGCATGTGGCACAGTGGAGTTATTCAATATTTGCAGCTCTGGCTCTACAGGCGCTTGTGAGCCAGATCCGCAATGCAAAAAGTTCAATTTTTCAAAACCTTATCTTCTCAGAAATTAGTTTAACCTCAGATCCAAGGAAACCAAAAAGAGGCTTTCCTCGGATCTCGTCTCTGCAGGACAACCTAACTGTAGTTGTAGCACCGACACATCACCTCTCCGCTACCGCTAACACAATCCCTCCACCACAAATGTACCGACGCTTCACCGCAACTCCTCCATTTCCCAACACTCCGCTCCTATCCCATTAATTTTTTACGCAGCTCTCTCCCCAATTCCGCCACTCAACACTCCCCCCTCCCCTCAAACTCCTCAACCCCGCTCACCAGGCACAAGTCCGCTACAGGCCCCAACTCCACCACCTCGCCTCTCGCCTTTGAATTCTACACCCGCACTCCCCCGTCCCTCCGAATTCTCCAAAAGCACCACCTCCACAATTCCGCCACCCCATATATGCTCCCCAGACTCCTCCCCCACCCTCTCCCCTCTTCCGGTTCTTCCACGGAAATTTACCCAGCAGCTCTGCCACCCCGCATCCCTTTTCCGTCTTTTTCACGGGACACCTCCCCCAAGCTCCGCGTCCACATCCCGCGCCATCTTACACCCTCCCTCCCATCTCCGTTACCCCGGCCGTCCCTTCGAGATTCTCAAACCCGCCCCTCCTCAAGTCCCCGCAATAAATGCAGTCCTTATCTGTCTTCATTTCTCTTGTTTTAATTGATTTAAGAAGGCGGAATCAGGTTTTATTGATGCATTTAGCACGCAGACTCAATAAAACGACAAATGCACAGTATGGAACTACATGTATCCGCAGGATGAGCAGTCTTCCGTTCTCTCCATGCTACAGAGCCATTATCCTGGCCAGATGCTGTCGAAAGAAAAGCCATAGAGGGTCTGATCAATGGATTGATCAATAGGCTCCCTCCGGGTATTTTGCTCGTTGATGGAACGAGAGCCTATTTCCAGATCAAAAGATAAGGACATACAAAAGCGATCAGTACTATGAAAAGTATAAAATTCATTGCTATGCAGCGTTTATATACACTGACTTCTATGGCTTTATACGCCGTGTTGAAACAACATACTCTGGACATGTGCACGACAAAAATACTATTCGAGAGGAGTGACCTTTATCTTAACAATGCTACATCAGTCCTGGAGAGAAAATCATCTGCGACGCTGGGTCTGTTGGAACTGGGGACTCAAGGGCGGGTAACAACTTTTTGCGCAAGGTAAAATTTTACTGCACTGTGCAACTCCCGTTAGTTCTATCCAGTTGGCTCTGGATCTGGATCTGCTTATTTTAATTTCAGAGCCATCTTGTCGAGCTGAGAAAATTGAATAACTGCAGTGTGCGTCATAATTGAAGGCTCCGAGTTAATTCCTATCCAATGAAGACTGGAACATGGACTACAGTACCTACAGTATCATCTGAAAGCTACGGGCATACTGAGTGAAACGGTGCTAATTCAAATTGCTTGGAATAAAAAGTAAAAATATTATGCATAAAAGACAGGTTCCCAAGCCCGAAAATATAAACTCAAAGCAATTAAGATGGTACAAATCAGGGTTTATTCATCTTTAAAAAACGTTTTTCCCGATTCAAACTCAGTACAACAATGAATCATCGCTCCATCGATTGAATATGGGTTTGGGGCTTCTGTTCGGAAATTCTAGACCAACTTTCAACGATGGCCTAATTGCGTTGAGGGTCTGAACTGCCTCGAATCTTTGTACACATCTCCCGAAACGATGCTCCAAAGGTTCTCGACGGGATTGAGATCCGGTACACGGGATGGCCCGTGTAAAAAGTCTATATTTTTGTCCTTAAATCACTTTCCAGTGGACCTGAGACATGAATGGGACAATAGTCTTGCTGAAAAATCCTGTTTTCCCGTGCTTCATTACAATCCAGAGTAGAAGATTATCATCCAAAGTCTTCTTGTGTTTCTCAGAGTGCTGCAGTCTATTAACAAACACGAGGTCACAAGAAGCATAAAACGAAAAGCATCTCCAGACCATCACACTTCCTCTCTCCATTCTTCTTCAAAAAAACTCTCTTCTCCTTGTTGATATCGTGCCAATAGTAGGCTAAGCCATCCAGCCCATCAAAGTTAAATTCCTTTTCGTCCGAAAAGACGACAGTTTTGCATTTGAAAGATCTCACTGCGCCACATTCGTATTACACTCGACTCTGTTTTTCTTATGTGTATTAATTACGAAAAAGGTCCTTTTCTTCCTGTACTAATCCATTCTCAATTTTTTGTACAGTATTCGGAGCACAGTAGCCCTCGAAATTTCCAGTCCCAGGTCCTTTCGAATTATGTCGGCTCCATGCCCAGTCGCTGATCCCTCCCTAATCACCAGAAGACTCGTTATGCTTACGGGACTTACGTTTCATTTCGCCGCTCCATTCTTTGCTGGATCCTTAAATACCTCCTTATAACAGTTTGGGGCGTTTTAAGTGCTTCTCGATGGCTTTTGTCTTCATTTTTTTGGCTGCAAGGGCGTCAATTGCTCCCTTCTCTCGGTCCATCAGTTGCGTATCTTTAGGTATGGTTGAAAGTGTTCGCTCCGGTAAAAAAAAGTTGTGGAGGATGTCGAAAGGACAGTAAAGTAGATGCAGCAAATTCGTGCAAAGCGGCAAGAACTGTGAAATACTACGTCGTAAAGGTTGATGAATAGGTGGAATACGACACATGATGTTGGTGTGGTAATTACTACATAGGAATGGCATCTTTTATAGCAAAGCGGTTGTTGGGGACAATTGCTGAGCTGCTTGGTGACTACCAAATAGTAGTAGTCTTTGCTACCCGGCTACATTGCTAGGAAAAAATTCTCCCCTTCTCCAACTTGCAAATTCAAACTGTTAAACTTGAATATGCCGCCGAGTTCGCGGTTTGCGGCACTTACAGTGATACGTCTGTTGGACCTACCTGCACGCTGGCGCGTTAGTTCACTACTTCGTCCAGATGCTAGTCAGTCCAGAAGCTAGAGCCACGAGCAAGGGTTTCCGCACCCAACTCGTTGCTCAGATCGCAAGTTCCGACCTGCTATGCTCTGTCCTGCATCTCGTAGCTGCTGCAACTCTGCTTTCGCCTCGGCCCGAGCCAGACAAGATCTGGCGCATCCCTTTTTGGTCGGTCCGCCGCTGCTAAATGATGAAAACGCTGCTCTCCGCATCAATCGATGACAATCGCGTCTTTCTCGCCTTATCCTAAATGACATATGAAGTCGGGGCTAGAATAAATGCGATAGTCCACAAAACGTGCACGCTAATCCTTCAGTTCTCCGGGCGCTTTGATACTGCTGCGATCTTCATTGAAGGGCAAAATGTCTTCAATCTAGTTATTTGCTAGTCAATGCTGACTCGCCTGCCGTCGCCAGTCTCATGTCTCTACTGATTTGTTAACATGGCTTACAGTCGTTTCCAATAGCAGCTGGTCGCTCAACAGCGTCAGAAAACGACCATTATCAGTTCCCAAGGACCCTAGCAGGGAGATACTGCTTACTAACTAATTTTCTCCCTACCTTCCTACCGACTATCGGCCAGGTTTCTGAGAAAACAGGTTTCGTCACAAATCAGAGGTGCTTTCATGGCTTTATGCTCATATTGACCCGCCCCGACCTCCGGCAAGTCCCCTGCCTACTCCGTGACAAGAAACAGCACGGCTTGCACTTCAACAATAATAAATCTTTCTTACACTGGTCAAACGTCCCTGGCAGAACGCGAAGCATTTTTCTGTGAGTTCCGCCTCGACATTTTCTCTTCCAACTGGTTTGAACTATTGGGCGTTTCGATCGGTAATTTTCTGTTCACAGAGTTGTCTCTGCATGGCAATATCGATAGATCCTGCAGTTCTCTTCAATTTCTACACAAGTTTGACGACCTCCGATGCGCTACCACATACACAGCCGGTGTGCGTCGGCCCGTCTAGTCGATCATGCCTTCAAGATCCGCTTGTGCATATACTACGCTAGTTTCTGCGCCTTAGCTGCTAGCTACGCGTTCTGTCTCGCCTGGTTCGTTACTGTTCTCACGATTCTTGTTTAGTTTTCCTCCGACTAATTACGCTTTTCGTCTAGAAAGCAGGTTGATTCAGGTCAGAAAAAGCCTCCTGGACTCGTCCCATCCCTGATAGTTCCGTCGCAGTTCTATTCTTGACTGCGAAAGGCATGGCCACAAAGCAAAAAAGAAAATTTTATGACTCATATTCTTCGTTTTCTGTATGCATTCATCGATATGAAAGTTCTAACGACACGTAAAAAATAGAGGCTCGCAAATATTGACCTCTTCTGTATCTCAGCAATAAACTCCTCAATGTTCGTGACTGGCCACTATTGTTACTTAACCGTTCTGTCGAACAAACCGGAATCACCACGGAAACTTTAATCATCACCCCTTTCCTTTCGATAACCACATCGAGCCCTAACGTCTATTGCAACGGGCAGATGGCTCCCAAGTGTAGCATCCTTTTAACCACATCTCGAATAATCTTGTTGGAATTCTACGAAACCCGCCGAAGCGGCTCGTATATTGAACTCTGGTCATTCAGTTCAGAGAAATGCGGGAAAGAGAAGTTTTTATGTCTCCTATTTTACATGATAGATCCTTATCTCTTCGCAATGGCATTCTAAACATATATTTTTTGTATGCCTTCCTTAACCGGTGATACTTTCCGAACAAAAATCCTCATTTGTTCATAATAAATCATACGAAAGCCTTCAACATCCTCCAACCTATCCATTTCTAAAGCTATATACTCCCATTCCGCGCAGGAAATCCCTTCGTCACGCTCATCATTGTAGAAAGCGCAGATTTCATCGTGCTCCTCATCTGTTAAGAGGTTGAAAAATTCTTCTCTCGATTCGTCTTCTTTCTAATTAAATATCGTTGCATCAATTTTGAATATGTTCAGGCATACGTCTGATGTGACATATTTATCAGGACTGGCTGGTCCCGTTCGGAGTTTTTCAATGGGACTGGAAGTTCCCGTACTGGGAACAAAATTAAACTCGCCATCTCTTTAGCAGTCTTCGTTGTCCTTTCTTTGCACATATTCTGCTGACAGTGACGTGAACTTTTTCTCGCCAATTTTTCCTGATTTGTTCGTCATGTAGAGGCAAATTAAATGAAATTACTGTGCTACCTCTACTTTTGAAAGCTAGCAACAAACTCTTCCTGTCTGTCCGAGTACAAAGACCTTACTTGTTCGGTTTGGATGCAATAGAATAGAATGTAGAATCAGCCTACATGAGGAAAGTGAGAGTCACGTTCAGACTTTTAAGCGTTATTGGAATCTCTTTCTTCTTTCTGAGGAACCCCGTCGTCGATCCATCCGCCTCTGCAACCATTTGTGATGTTTCTCTTGGGATGATATGCAATTACTCAAATATACTTCTTGACTTAATGTTCGTTAATGCTTTCATATAAAATAAACCCCCGAAATTGCTCCTCTAAACTTTCAAGGGTGTCAGCTGTAGCTTTCGCTACCTATCCGCGGCCAAAAGTCCCTTCAGGTCTCTTGATGGAGAAAAAAACCCTGGGAGTTTCCAGCCCAGGATAAGATAATCCCATTAATTTGGGACTGGAACATTCTTCCAACTTCTAGCGTGTCAAAAAGGAAATCAATCTTTCCCCATGGCTGATACTCAACTTTCTGTTGTCTAAAATATCTTCTTTAGTGTCTTATCTTCCTTTTTCAAGTCATCTATTAGAATCCGTCCAAGTGATACCCCGCTTTTGCCTTTACAGACCACATTCAACTTCTTATTTCACCACAAACCCCTCTAGACTCTACTTTCGTATGAAAATTCCTTCTTCAAGTTCACCTCCATTGCTTTATTCTCAAATGGCTTCTGCAACGGTTGCTGTGGAGTAACTTCGATGATGCGGCAAATGTACATCGTATATTGTCTTTCCGCCATTGGTCTATTCTATAAAAGCTCACTATCAATTTAACGACGGAACTTTAACCCCTTTTGAGTTATTTTCCCTAAAAAATGCTATATTTAGTACATCCTTCTCCGTCCTTTTCTCCTCCTCACCCCTTTCTGCATAACATCTCTATAAACATGTTTGCCGCAAAAGCCTCAACCCAGAGTAGCACGTTCTAAATGCTTCTTTCAGCATCTCGCCTTTTTAATGATCACCTATGCCACATTAATCTCAGCTAAGCATCTTATTGACCTGTATCTGGCATTCCAGGGCCACTCAGTCCCATCATACGAGTTCCGCTGGACTTTCACGTATCAAAAAAAACGAAAAATTCATCAACTGTGACCCAACGCATCTATTTTGTCTCTGTTCGCAGTTTTTCTGAATTTCTCCCCGTTTCACCTCAGAACAGAATCATAGGGCCAATTGCAGCCGCGAATTCCGCTTCTTGCGGCACACTAAATTTCAAGTTCAACTTAATTTATCTTTGAAAATTCTGTGCGACTACAGCGAGTATAGCATCACGAAAGAACGAATTCTCTCTCCACCAATATATCTGTGTTTTATCGGAATGAAAACTTCTGCTCATCTGTGAAGGTGGCTGTGGTGCATTCGTCATCTTCTTACTGCAAAAAGACAAACAAATCATCGCCCTGGGTTAGCTGAAGCGAAATCGCTTCCTCCACTGTTGCCCATGGGTATTCTTTCGGAGCTGACTTCTTATTCAGCGCCTCGCAAATATTCCCACAGCTCTTTCTATCTGATTTAAACTTTACTTCTTCGGTAAACTACTTGCATTTGAATTTAAATGCGTTAACTCACAGGACTTGTTTCAACACAAGAGTCTTTTCTTACAGATATCCCTCTTGTTTGACGAAATTCTCAAAAAGAACAAAAACAGTATTCGTTGTCGGCTTTGGTCAATCTATCTAATAGGAAAGTGAATTCGCAAATGACTCATCTCTCGTGGAGAAAGGAACTATGTAAAAAGCCATTGGCATAACTAACAATCAAAAAGCTTTGCTTTTGCGCTTTATACAGCGCCATATCGCTAGAAAACGGCCAAACTCCAACAAGTTACTCCAGACTCCTCTTTTTCTTTTCTTCTTTAAACGTCTACTTCTTTACATTCTTCCTATCAGCTAAAGAACTACATAATTGTTTAAAACCAATAGATCAAATTCAAATTTAGCGTACGATAGTAAAGGGACTACACGTCGTGATCAAGAAAATAACTGCGAAGTAAAGATTCAGAATGCACAACATACCGAGGTTTAGGTGACGCTTATCCCAAACGTGCGGTATTTCCTAAAACAACCCTTTGAGGTGCATTTACAAACTTGACATAGCTTCAATGGTGTTCTGTTTCCAACAGCAAACTGAATGGATCTCGGTGGAACCAGAAAATTTTAGTCCCAGTAAACATGGACCCTAAAATCGTCCCTACTTGTATTACCAGCTGGTTTTTGTTTGCGTTGACAGCTAAAATATTTCCCACTCACACGAGGGGCCAAACCAACGATTTGACCTCGAAAAGCCAAACGCCCTTCAATCAGGGCCATAAGGGCTTCTTTTTCCTGAGCCAGTGCCATTGGAACTAGATCATATGTAAAATAAAAATAGATTTGAACCAGAATTTTGTGCCATCGAACACAAATCTGTGAGGTACAGTACAATACTGTTCGTTTTCCGTCTCCAACGTGTGAGGTGTTGGTCCACTGCATGTCGGTAGAAGTGAGGGTTACGCAGCCGATTTAGAGCTTGCGCTTTCCACACATTGAAGAAGGCTGCAATTTTGAGTGTCGGTGTCAGCACGAAAACGAAGATCATTTGAAGATATTATTAAGGGCATGAAACCCTCTACCGTTTTCAGTTGAGTTGTAGCAATTTATGTTTTTCGAGAAAGTGTGGGACAGGGTGTAGACAAAGACGGTAATATCTCACTTTGCAGCTCCGGAGGGGCTCTATTCAGAAATGCTCTACCATCGAACGAATTTCCATCACATCGTTGATATAAAAACGGAGATATTGAAGAGGTCACAGTGTAATAGACGTACAGAGGCATTTTGTTCAAATAATGCGGAGCAGAATGCAGTTGTGGAAAGTATTAATATACTGGAGGCTTCTTTCACTCATACTTGTAGACTGCGTTCTTCGTCATATTGATAACAGCATATTTCACTTCATCATCTGCCACCACCCCTACCAGCCAAACACCGCATGCTTTCTCACACTCTCAACAGTGCCAAAAATTTTACGACAAAGCGATTCCCTTCTTTGACCTCCGAGGTTTAGAGCGTTCACGCAGCACTTCAACTTTCTCAATTCCTTCATATGCTAATAGGACTTCTTCCTAACTCTTAAGCAATTCATTTCAATCTCATCATCACTTCATCAAATTAGTTGATCTGCTCAGTCTCTATTCCATTTACAGATTCCTTCAAGTAACCAGCAATAGCACGTTTCCCATTCCACTCCGCATGTAGAGCATTCAGTCATGACGGCAACCCTCCACAGGATCCTATGCGTGTAGTATAAACTTTCGAGCGCCGTAACTTCTTAATACTTGAGGACTTGTTTTTCTCTTGTGACCGTTGTATGCCATGTTATGTGCTTCATGGTCAACCGATCTCGCGATGCCGATGATAGTATCATCTATGTAACAAACCCAGCTTGCAGTGCAAGGCTCTCTTTGAGCACATCCTCAGCGCATGTAACGGTTTTATATTGCGATCAAAACTGTGCTCAACGCCTGGATAAGTCTCCTCTTGTTGACAGAAAGTGCTCAACATTTTCCAGAATAGTTCAGAGATCTGCGATGTGTGCCTCCCGAACGTCATTTTCATATCAGTCCAGCGTTCTGGGCTGTAGATTCGATGGAGTGTGATGCACTTCACGGCGAGTGGGTCAAATCTGTGCCTGTTGCGACTTGCACAGACCCTTGCTGCCAGCCAATTTATTGCAACTACCAAACGCCTAAAGTCGACCTTGCGAAGCGGAACATACTGAGCGAAAGGGCATCAGTAAGACAGTAAAGGTTGGAAGCCAACTGCGTCGCAGATATAGCACTCGTGCACATCGTGTAGCGCCTGCGCTAGGAAGCGTTCGCTTTGAAGCGTCTTGCGTTTTCGAGTAGCACCGTGGAGGTCAGAGGGCTGCTTATTGGTCGCATAAAGCGGCTGCTCAACATAATGGCCGTCTTGTTTCGCTAACCTCTTCTGCGGGCAAGTGCTTTTGCGTTGCAGTGGCCCTCCTGGCGATTAAGAGCCATACGTGCTTGGCACAGGGGCCATTAAGTGGGAGGAGCACCTGCCCTCTTTGTTGGCTCTCTTTTTGTGAAGTGGTGGACAAAAATTTATGAAATATGATAAGTATAAAAGGAGCACTTATAGATAAAAACATTCTTTTATTTTTTGGTTCAATTAAACATGGGAAGTACGAAAATGACGTAGAAAGAAGATTCTGTTAACGTTCAATTATTTAAGAGATATTTACCTATTGCAATTTAAAAGTAGACAAAAATATAAGCAGAAATGACTCAAACCGGACTAATTCCCGTTTATATTTGTAGTAGTATGGCCCTTTGGAGGCCCTAACCACACCAAGATGATAGTTTCGGAAGCTTGGCTTCCTCTGGAGACAAGTCTAGACGGTATTAGACGGCTAGCAGTTTAGAGCGACGTAAGTCGCGTCCGATAGTCGTAGAAGAATGCTCTACGGTCCCCAAGATTCTCACTGGGGTTATAAAAGAATAAAAAGGAAAGGAAAATGGGTGGAAAGTGGAAATGGTAGGCAATTCTACCCCGGGACCAGCCAGAAAGAGGCGGCAATGACTACTCAGGCCATAGAAAGAACAAGGGTAGCGCCAATTTCTCCGTACGCACGCTGGATTGGTCTAGCTTTATTGATACCATCAGTGCTAGGCTTTCTGGTGCCAAACTATTTATCCTAGTTAAACTAGTTATCTTAGGTAACTTAGGACCTTCGAACTTCTCCGGTCACGGAAGTTAAAGTTTTACTTAGGCTTTTTGAGGTTGTTGTTTATTTGCTGCAGACGGCCTATGGTGGTGCGACCTTAAGTAGTGTAGGGCTATGCCACCTAGTATGTCACTATCAACTAGACTATTCTTACAGTAACTACTAAGTAAAGGAACTAATTTAGGGATAAAAGTAATTACTATCGCAATTACAAGTGGCCCTAGTGGTCCTTGGCAGGGCATTTAGTCCATACTATAATTATAGTGCGAGCACGCGGGAATAGAAAGGCCAGTTTCCCACACTTCTCGGCATAGATTTAACCAGCGTAAAAAATATCCTCGCTGATATTGCTCCAGCAATGTAATACAGTTTCAACAAGTGAGACCACACTTTCAAACTGTCTTCAATTCTCATAAACTGGGCGGTCAAGAATATTCCATAGGTTTTCGATCGGGTGGATTTCAGGAGAGTAGGAAGGCCACCACTTAACATTAATACCCTCGCCCTGCAGCCACATTCTCACATTCTGAGCCCTGTGGCACGGGGCACTATCATCCGTAAAAGTCCATTAAACAGGAAAAACTTCTGCTATCGGAAGGATATTTGTTTGCAAGGTGTGCAGATATGCCACTCTGTCCTGAGCCCCTTGCAAAAATATCAATGGTTTTTTCTTGGTTCCCGCAAATGACGCCCAAGTCATTACCCTGTCACCGCCATTTTCCCGTTCTTGAACCTCTTTATTGGCTCCCTCGTATCCGGCTACTTGAGATCCATTCCGCCAGAGAAATATTAATCATCTGTGCAGACCAAATTGATTCAATCTGCAGCAATTCACTCAAGCTTTTCCAAAGCCCAATCTTTCGACCCCGCTTATGTCTTTTTTACATAGCTAGGGTTTATTTGTTTTATTAAACGTCATTAAATCGCATTTTTCACTCTCCGCACAGTGCACGGACTGAAATTGAGTTTCAAAAATTCGAAAATCATTTCAGACCCCTTGCTACTTGTCTTTTGCCTCCCTAGTGATTCGGCGCCTATTAACTTTTCCAGTTTTCGCAGGTCTTCCAGACAGAACCCGTTTTTCGTTGCTTCCTTTCGATCAAAAAAAGTTGTAAACAGCAGTTTAGATTCTTTTAAGCTCCATTTTAATCTCCTTAGGTGACATCTATTCCTAAGAATAAGCAAGAATGAGGCTATTTACTTTTCTGAAAGAAATTTTCTGCGAAGATTTTTCGAGAAATGATGGATAAAACTGTTCGTCCAGAATTTGAGAAAATCTTCAGAGTACATGAAACACTGCTCAGAAATTATTTTGAGTTTATATTCCTGCTGTACTGACGAGGAAATGATTTTATTTCGATTTCTGTGTATATATTTTCTATTTGAAACAATTAATTTCTTAATATCTCCTAAACTATTAAAGGGGTTTAAAATCTCTTTGCTGCATCATATTGAAGAACTTAGCTGCATCATATTGAAGAACTTAATACTTAATATGAAACACACAGTGACAAGCGACTGCTTCTGTATAGTAGATTACTTTTTATACTTTCAATTTTTGAGATGTTTGTGCACCACTGTAGAGTCCTTTAATTTTATTACTCATATATTATTTCGGAAATTATGCATAAACGCATGAAAATAGTTTTCCGTTTACATCCTAGAAGCCCATTTCAGAATGGCGCCAGGCCCCAATTTTTCTTTTCTATTTCTGATGTGTCTGTGCGTAAACCATAGAATAAATCTGAAAACCAGCAGATAGAGGTGCAAAAAGAAAGAACATTCTAGTCTTTACCGAACCAGAACTCATAGCTGTTCCCAAATCAGCATTCAGCTGACTTAAGGCCAAGTCAACTGCCAATTAGATGGGGCTACTGGTGCTTTTTTGGCTGATACCCATCTTGGGTAGCACCCAAAGTAGAAATTAAAAATGTAGAGTACCTCAACTACAAATGAAAATTCTAGGGCCATTTTCCCCTCATATGTATCTTTGACTAACCTGTCCAAAACATTATGATTGAATGTCTCAAAATCAATTCATTTTGAGCCCTTAATGTGTCCATACGCCGTTTTTCCGCATTAAAGTAGTCCAAAATATTTCTTTTTTTAAGTTGGAACATAATTGTGGACTCCCACGGACTTCTGGCACCCTCACCGCCAGAACCGTTCAACTCTCCTTCTTCACAACCAATGCAATCTAAGGACTTGCAGACCAAATTACGGACTTTAACATGGACTACCACTCCAAATCATCTGAGTAGCTTACTCAGGGAGTAGATCAACTCTGACTTCTTGGTGCCGCTGACAACAAAAGCCTGAGATGCTCTCAAATCTCATAGAAAACAAACATGAATTTTATGATATCCACATATGTCAACTCCCTGCAGCTGTGGAGGTAAGAAAAAGAGCAGCAGGAGCCCCGAGCGAAAGTGCTGCATTCCCTACTACTTATCTGAACTTCAATCCATGATTCTTTCAGACTCGAAACGTTTAAGAACTAGGAAGCCAAACCCTACGCCTTGAGGAACAATTTCACGTATTACCCGCTCGGCATATTCAAAATGTTTCTTACTAACGGTAGTATGCAACTCATTTGTCTCAATGAAATCAATTTCGCATATATAAAGTCGGTAGAGGTGGGAAAGCCCTGTCTTCCTACGATGGCTGCCGAGATCTGTTAATTTATTCGACTATTTTTGTACGTAGAGTCTTCAAATGTCCTCGCGTCGAATATTATTGGGATTCCAGCAATTCAATTTTATAACTAAGTAAATTTAACTGTTCAGGTTCCAGCAGAGCAAGAGAATTCTACATGTCTGCGACCCTACGGGAGAAAATGCCAAGCTCTTTTTTTTGAGTAAGTTCAACGCATGTTTGATTCGTTTATGTTGTCATCGAAAAGGCTATGGATTCCAGGAATTAATATGAGTGCCGACGAGATAATAGTGATGAACTATGGATGCTCTTCAGAAGCAGTGCGAATCTGGAACAAATCCATCAGTTCGAGTTTCAAGATATTGTATTTTTGTGATTCTGGATAAATGTACTGGTCCTTCTCACATTCCAATAGGAATCCATTTAAGGAACTTTTGCTTTAAAAAGTGAAATATGCTGCCCCCTGCAGTGGTTGCACAGCCCTACGATGACTTCCCCGATTCCTGTCGGGACACATTGTTATGATTTCGTTCAAACTATTTATGGACAGCCTGTTTTCATTCCCGAAACTCTTCCCAATATTGCGAAATAGGAAAATAGGAGCTGCTGATACGGTTCTATCTAATGCCCCAGGTTTTCCGAAGTCATTTGCTTTGAGATGGCGCAAAAAGTTCCGTCATAACTGGAATACTCTGGGCACAGAGCTGTGCGGAAAAAAGAAATTCTTAGCATTGACATGGGTCGACAGCGGTACAGATCAGATGCTGACTACAGTGCACAAAATGGGTGTCTTCGGTAATAGTGCTGCAAAGAGGCAACCCATCCCATCTGCAATTGACTATTAAAATTTAAATATGGGCTTAGTGGACATAGCGGACAAAATATGGTCAGTTTATACACCCCATATGCCGTCCCGCCGAATATGGATGCCTGTTTTTTCTGATCATTAGAAAGTTCTGTGATCAGTAGCTATCTAATACTTTAAAACTGGACCGTTCCTTGGGTAATTCGCATGAAAGACTTACAGTTGACTTATCGTGGGCTCTTTTCAGAGCCCATTGCGACTCAGTTGGCCCTGTTTTGCGGATTCGGTCTGTTCGGCGTGCAAGCAGTGTCGTGGAAGCTAGAAGGAGGATATCGAAGGCTTTGGGGTATGTAAAAACGAATAATAATACTAGGTCTATTGAGCGTTGTCGAACTGAGCAGCGTATTCTATTCCGTGTAACCAATAGGCATCACGGTGAGTTCCTTTATGGCAGACGAAATAGTAGTCCAAAATTCAACCGCGAGCGGCACAAGCTCAGCGACCTCCTCTAGCGGCAGAACATTGCTACCGACCCGATCTAAAACCACAGAAAAAATTCCAGCGACGCTTCCAACTTTTGCGCGCGGTTTTCGACCGCCTTTTAGAGTCCAAAAAAACCAGCGATGACTACTTTGGCGGCACTGATATTGAATCAACGAGCTCGGGCTGTCGACGTTCCAGAAGGTCCCGCGGCGATGCGCATCATGACCTACGGCAACCCAGTGGAAGCCGTTGACGAGAAGCTCGGTCTGTCACAGTCTTCCGCGTTGCAGTGTCTCGTGTGGTTTTGCTACATCGTCGCACGTACGAAGCAAAGTACTTCCGCAGCCCTACGGACGCTGACGTCGCGCGCCTGCTCGCTGCGTTGGAGAATCGCGGCTTCCTGAGCATGATCGGGAGCACCGACTGCATTAAGTGTCGTTGCAAGAACTGCCCAAAGGCCTTTCAAGGCTACTACAAGGTGAAGGAAAAGACTTGGGCAGTGAGCCTCGAGGCGCAGCCGACCACTCCATGTTGGTACGGCACGCCTTTTTCCGCGTTCCAGGCTGCTTGAACTACATTAATCTCGTAGAAGCATAGCCGCTGTCGAAGAATATGGCCTCGGGGACTTAATAGCCGCCGTGCGTGTATCAGATCAACTTCGTGCGTTCGCACAAGCTGTACTGGCTGTGCGACTCTATCTACCCGAAGTGGTTAATTTTCATTGGGAAAATCCTGCACATCCTGTCGCGAAAGCACAAGTAATCCTCGACAATGCAGGAGGGCACACGCAAAATTGTCGATAGGACGTTTGGGTTACTGCAAAGCATGTGGAATATACTGGTCGTGCCATCGCGCATGTAGGGGCTGGAAGAATTGAAGCTGATCATGAAGTGAACCATCATTCTGCACAAAATGGTGGTCGAGAAGCGCATGCTCGCTGCGTGAAGGGAGAGCGATGAGATAACGGAGATTGTGGTGGTCAGAGAGGGTCGGCTGCAGATATTAGGCGGGCTGGTGGAGCTCAATGGTGCGGTGACGGAAACAGCGGAGAGTTCAATCGCGGCGATGTGGCGCTTCAGGAATTCAAGGAGGAGGAGGAACACGACCTGGCGAAGCGGATTTTTGTGGACCACTTCTGGGCATGTCATGGTCAAGCGTGAGAGATAAAAGCAAAAGCCTGCAAGAAAAGAGAAGTAACTTCTTTGTGCGAGAGCTCTACCGGTATTGTAAGTCCATTATGAATGCTGAGATTGCCCTCAGCTCGTTTTTCTTGGTAAAAACCGAACCAATAGCCCCACTCAAAACATACTTTCAAGACTCTTTATCCATCTCCGCAGCGCCACATGCCAACTCGGCGGGCGCCTCTTCTCCAGAACGCTTTTTTAACGACTTTTTCAGCGACTCCTTCAACGCCAGGAGGCGTTCTTCTTGCCGAAACTTGAAATACCCCTGCGTTATATCCGGCTCTCCACCTTCATTACCGCTTATGAACAACTGAATGTCGTTGAGTCAATCGAGTGCAAGTACGTGTCGGTTCTGGAGGTCAAGTAGGTCATTCTCCATCCTCAACTTCTTTTTTCGAAAGCGCGAAGCTCCTTCGCGCTTTCAGCCCGGCGGGCGCTCCATCCTTTTCCATGTATTCTCTAAACCACTGGACGTAGAAGAGGACGACGTAAAATTCTCACCCCCAACGATCCATCCCCAGACCCCTCTTCGACCTCTCCATTGCCGCTCGCCGTCTCACGCATTGAACTGCTTTCGCCGTTTGTCTGGAATTTGGGCAGATCCCTGAGCATGAGCCATGACCACATGAACTTGAATTTGGGTCCCACGTCCTCGCTCGGATGCTTAACTTTCTTCCTGTTGAAGAAGGATGTTTCCATACTTATCTCATCCGCCTCTTTGCTGCCGCTTCTTATGAGTGCCTTGGCGCTGGCGTCGCACGCGTGAAGCACGTGCATTTCGTCAGCATCTACTTGCGCCGCGTCTCGATGGACGTGTACTGACGCATCGCACAGTTCGACGGCTTCGTTTCGTTGTACATCTCCCAGATGCGCTATAGAATTTGCGGTCCTTCTGATTGAAGCCTACAATCTTGTTGGTGTAAACCATCATGTACGCGCGTTTGAAGGCCTCTTCCTCTTCCGTTTTGTAGTTGCAGCTTCGCTTCTGGGTCGCGGTCGCAGAGGTCGCTATTTGTGCGCCTTGATTCATATCGGAAGCATTGGTGCGTGTTGAAGAGTTTTGGGGATCTTTTCAATGCGGCGTGAAATATCTTTGTGGTAGGGAGACCCTTGGACATGGCTCTGAACTCCTTCTGTCATGTGAGCGTCCGCTGCGAAGGTCGGGTGAATTGCAGGCACTATGCGAGACAAGAGCGGAAGGTGGTGCGCAGACGATCAACACCCGACTGCTGTGCCTGTGTGGAGTTCTTGCTCTCGGCGGAGAGGTAAGAAAGGAAAACGGTTGCAAAATAAATCTTGGAGTAAACTCCGTTACCGAAAAATGCAGCCACGCCCAGGGCGATCCATGATTCTCCATTGGGTTGACTGCCCAGTACAGTTGGGTAGCTTTTATGGGTATGCCTCCACGACTCAACGGCGACGGCGAGCCGAATAAATTACAGTACAGATCAAAACCAAAGAATTTGAGCTTAAGTGTGTGAGGCCAAACAATTCCAGTACTGAAACATGTCGGGAATAATTTGGATCCGATCTAACTATTGCAACAGTGCGTCATTAGAGACGCTGTGCCGTGATGCCTTTGTATTACTTTCCTAGCTGGGATTTTGGCGCTCCGTTGCTTTGGGGTTTACTTCTTCCCGCCAAAGCTCTCTCAGTCCACAGTTACTATTGCGGGAGCTAAAATTGAAAATATGGGAGCAAAATCTTTTCGTATTTGCCTCCTCAATTTAACAAACTTGGTAACTTTCTGCTGCGCCGGTGCAAAATTTAAAATGGCATCAAATCATTAATTTCTGGTAGTGGAGAGTGTACACCGTGTTAATTTTCGTAGAAATTTGGTATACACGTGTTGCACGTTGCACAAATGTATGAAGTGCACGAAAAATGAGTAAGACACACATAAGAAACCTCGCAGGAATCGTATTCCATACGAGTAGTGTTTCGTGCAAGCTGCCAAACTAGCGTCAAAATATTTGGGCCCTTTATCATGATACCTGTTCCTCTCCCCTTTTCTGTGCCCTTGACCTCGACCTTGAGGTCAACCTCAGCACAGCCAGAGTAGTTGCATCATGGCGACAGTCATGATGCGATAACCCTCCTATTCCTTCGCCACCCGCCCCTTCATCGCCGCCCGACCCTCTTTCCGCGTCAACAGCGCCGACTTCCGCTAGAGTATCTCGCTCTGGTTCCGCAGATTCCACTGCAACTACCACTCTGGAGCCGAGTACCGCAAGACCTCTAACGTCGAAACTTAAGCGATTCCGCTTCCTGGAGACGTATAACTTCTGCGTCCTATTCTGCGTGCTCGTTGCAGACGTCAATATTCCCAGGTTGGGGGAGAGTGACATGCTGTACCACAAAACTCTCAGAACCTTTCTAGAGATGATGCTGTCCGCTATGTTTACGCACATACACGATCAATCCCTTAAATCTGTAGGCGGTCGATTCAGGCGGCTAGTAGCTCAACAGCGCGAAGAGGTTAGAAAGAATGAGACCGCGTCAGTTACCGTCGAAACATGGTGAGAGAGAGGTTTTACTGGAGGAAATTAACGCGGAAATCAACGAAAGGAAAGAACTTTCTTGTGCCGAGAAGAAGGATCAAACTCAGCATTAAAAGCGGTTGCTTGCTGCAGGGGAGATCATCCGCTGTATAGCCTTGAAACACAATTCGAGACTCGGAGAAAAAGAGGGGGACGCAGCGCACCGATTTTGAATGGATCGCATCAGAGGCGAGTTCGAAATTTAGGAGCCGGGCAATATGTAGATCTTTTTGCAGCTCTACTTCTGATCCAGGCCAAGTAAAGCAAAGGGACGGATTAAAAGGATAATTTCCTTGAAGAAGAGCGCATCAATATCGCTTGTGAAAGCGCAGTGAGAGAAGTGGAGCATTTCGAAGCAATACAAAGAAATCTGGATCGCACCCTTCATCTAGAGGTGTGTTTTCCAGCTAGAGATAGAGACGAGAGAGCTGCCAATGGAAGAAAGGAAGCAAATAGTAGGTGTGCTAGGGCAGCTCGCCAAAAAATTGTGTGAGAAAGATGGTACTTGAGCCGTTTGTATCGCGTGCTCAATTCTCTGCGTGCGAGTATCGTTCAACCTTTCGTTGCGTTCTTTACGTTCCACTCTTCGCTCGCCCCTCAATTATCATTGTTTACTCGAAGTGAAACGCATTCTTTAAAACTATGGCTATTACAAGAAAATTAGTGACTGATCTTCTCTCCTTTCTCTATGCACGACTTAAAGTTCAGCAGTAGCGCGGATAACACGTAAAGCAGGCCTACAGGAAGCTTTGAAATTTTCAAAGCCGTGCAAAGCCATTACGTACCCGCATTTGTTTAAGTTCTTTGTAGTTTCAATCTATAGAAGCTCGAGTCTATCGAATTCTTTCTGTAACCAAGGGCTAAGTACATAAGTGGCGTCTCCATCAATGTAAAACTGCCTGTCAACTACAGCAAAGGCGTTTTCTATACTATTTTCGATTCCTGACCGTCGTAGAAGTGTCATTTCGTGTCAAAGACCCATCTTTGGGTCTAAATAGCGAGAAAATTAAACCGTCTGGTGTATTGCTTGTCTGGTAAAACAAACAGCGGAATCTTTTGTGGCTACAGTAACACGCCCGTTTGTTGGCACCATTTCCTCCTGACCGTGAAATCTTTATCTTTGTGCAGTCTATAAAGCGCAAACAGCTGTCGAGAGGATCATCAGAATCTTGAATAGCCTTGGCGTATTTATCCTCTCTGGACTGAAAAAATCTTTCTGTAGCGTAGTATTCAAATAGCCATTGGACTTCCAAAAGTGCTCCATGGCTTCCAAGAAAATCTCGCCAAGATTTATGTAACATCAAAGATTGGTTCCAATTCGTACTATGTACAAGATAGAATTTGGACGTAGGTCTGTGGATGATATTATGTGCGTGTTCGGTACCTCTTTTAAAACTCTTACCACTTTGTCATAAAGTTCATTTCTTATACTACTTGTGTCTGTATAGGTTTTCGGATTTTCGTTTAGTACTACATGTAGTGGCCATATGCATATTCGTCGTAACTCATCCGGGTAGTCAGGTCACTGACTAGTTCTTATCCACTGAGTCACTTGGAATACACAGCAATACAATAAGGTGCTTGATCCTCCATTGCTTCCATGAGTGGCTCATCATTGTTGATCAACATATTCAGTAAATTCATCTCATGAAAATACCATCGACATATTTAGCCCAATCATATGCAGGAGTAGGACAGCAGTTGCAGTAACTCATTGAACACTGTAGAAGTTTTGGGGAGGGGTAAGTTCTTGTTTCTCGAGTCCCACAGAGGGACTCGAGTGTCCTTTAATACTGCGTGAAACATAGGCGAATGCAATGGGATACTGTAGTCTCATTTGGGAGAGTGATGCCACATTGACTCCCGATGAATCAGTATAGTATCCTGATAATTAAAATGCAACCCAGGATAATAATGCAACCCAGGAGAGGATTCGTTCTTTCGCTTTGTACTGTAATAATTATATTGTGACAAACACTACGACTAGATCATTGTGTTGTTCCAACAGATAGGCAGATAGTCAGTGCACATTGTAACGGTGCAAACCGAAGATAGACGACGTAATACGATGCATCAGACTATTATCGGATCGCAGGTGTACTGATTCCGTTTAGTAATTCCAGTAAACATCCCATTGCAGTACAGATTCGCCCGGCATCTCTCTTTTTGAATAGAATGCTTTGTAAGACTGCTCCTCTGAGTATGCATTCAGGTTGAGGATAACATTCTGAATATGTCGTGTACGTGCTATTATGAGAGAGACGTCAGCCTAGGTATATCGAGTTTGCCTCCGCGCATAGAGCAGCAGATTCTCGGAAGCATCGATCTGTAGCGATAAATAGAAATTTAGAGACGCACGGTTGCATCAGGCAAGCGCACTACCAATTCGGTGGTCTGCTTGCCGAACAATTGTTTTGACATAGGAGACCACTGCGCAGCAATTTTCGACGACTGGCGACGTAGTTCTGAACGGGTACTTGAAGTAATACACATAAATTTTAGACGAGATTCCCATGCGTATAGTATTCTAAATTGACGTAACATCAGTTTGCATTGCCAGATGGCAATGCGGGTGCGGATTTCATGCGAAATTTAATACGGCGTAAACTCTCTATTTTGATAATTTTCCCCCCGCCGGTGGAGATACAGCACTCATAAGTAGTCCAAAATCACCAAGACGAGGGGATAAAGGATACCAGATTTTGCCACTCCGGAAGTTTGGGGAGAAGCCCCTGTTGCTACAATAATCTACACGGAGAGAGGTACTGTACCCGGTTTGGTACTATACGAAAGATATTAGAAACCCGCTCATATCGGCCCGGAACGTGTTGATTTTTTCTCGATTTTTTTTGATACCGTACTGTACTGTACTGTACAGTATCTCCCGCGCAGGTGAGTAATCTAACTCAATCATGGCTACTCGACAACCCTATACTATGCTGTGGAGAAAGATGCAGTAATGTACAGTACTGCACCTTTCTATACTGGACAGTACTGTACTGTTCTGCACACTGCAGTACAGCGACAGTTCCGTTTCACTTGAGCGCCGTATCCTTTGTCTTTTATTCTTGTGAAGGCCGGCTACATTGCAAAGTTCACCACCGAGTGTATGGTCACCACTCCATTCGCCGCCCTTCCACCGCCGCCTCCACCACTCATCAACAGTCATCTCAATTCCACAAAACAGCCATGGTTTTCATCCCAAACGAATTTCTCCCAGAATACCGTCCGTCTCGAAAATTCTCTCCATTTTCCTCTGACGGATGGTGGTTGAACCGCTGGCCGCTTCTGGGATGGCTCGAGACCTTTGTCAAGGTAGCGGCGTGGTGTTTTGTTCCCTATATTCCAGTTCCGAATGCGCCGCACATCTCGTTCGAACCTGTCGCAAACCGTTTCCCATTCAGACCATTATCATGCTCGTCGCCTCGGGGCTTCTCGCCGCGCTGTGATCGACCGCCTTATTTACCGCGAGATAATCTCCATGATATTCGTCTTTCCAAACAACTGGGCCCATTGGACTGTCGCTATGGCCATGTACAGGGCGGGTAGGGATGGTATCAATGTGCGCTATTTCAGGATCTTTTGTTGGCTTATGCTTGCTGGCGATATCATCAAGCTCGTTTTCTTTGCTGTGCATGACTTTTCTCGTCTTAATATTACTCGTTATGTACGTTGATGTGTCCATGCGAATTGCCATACCCTTTATCCTGCGTGAAAGGTCCATCAACTGTTTCTAACCTGATGCGATGTTCCTTCAAACTTTTCTTGTTTTGAGTAGCTTCTATACGGATTGGTGGCCTTATTTGCGGTAATGTATGCCCTCGTTCTGCTTATCGACTATGGGTACTTTGACACCACCATCCCGAAAATTTTCAACAGTATTCCCATCGCGTCACTGTTGTCCTACCGTCGACGATAACTTTTAGGGTCCAAGGAGATTGAGACGGAGAACAGCCCTTTAGCTACCCGTATCTCAAGCGAAAGGTCACGTGCCTTAGGCCATCACACCAACACCAGCAAAAGAGAGACCCCCCTCTCTCTTGGCGACTCTAGCATTCATTACAATCCTTGGTAGCTTCACGCGGTCGTCAACCTATGTAACGGAAAGCATAGGCGGTACTGCTTTATAACTCATGTTCGAATCTATATCAACAACCCGTACCCCTGAGATACTGTGTTGACCTCGAACAAGAGGAATCATCGTCAGACTACATCGTACCGTGCACCCTGGCTGTACTTCACCAAGGGACACCCCACTTACCCCGACCGGCACGATCTCCCCGACAAGATCCCGTCTCACCTGCAAGTAGAGCTTCACCGCACGACTCATGTTGTTTCTTGCCGCGCATCGTGCCTCGAACGGTCGATGCGCGCAAATTTGTTCCGGCACCGCGTAAATGGCTACCTCAACGTTAGAGTGCAATATCGGAGGTTCCTCCACCGTAACTACATTCTCCAAATGCCCCACTTCGCCCAACGCAGACCGCCATGAAACCGTCATATTACCAAGTAGCCTTGGTTTATTCTGAGATTGCTGGGCATCATTGGGATGGCGTCGACGATTTGCATGTTCCGTCGCTGCGCCAAAGCCCGTGGACCTGGAGGTAATGATTGGTTTCATACTTCGCGAAGAAGACATGCGATCAGTCCTTAGCAGTGCGCCGCTGACAGCTGTTCAGATGCCGAAGTTGCTAGGCGGGTTTGTTGTAGCGCCGACGTGAGACTTTCCACATCCGATCGGACGCGTGGTCGGTAGACGTGAAACAAAAAATTCCTGGCATCGCCTACACCCATACTGACACTACGGCCTTGTATGTGATTTGAGTCGAAAATGTCGTCAGATACGGTGTTTGGTTGAATCGGATCGCGGAGAAGCGGACGAACGCGAAATGGAGACTTGGGAAGAAATGTGGCCTCTGTGGCGTAGATCGGGACGGGAATGGAGTTCAATACTCGGAGGTCGACAAGGTAATGCACAAACGACGCGGTGATGTGCGGGGCAGGTGTTAGAAACGGCAGTGAACTGAGCGGTTGGTACAGTGGGCGGACGGTCAATGTGGGCTCTATAGGCGGGAGGACGTTGAACGGAAAGGTCTGACGCAGAGTGCGAAGCTGAGCGGATGCGGAAGAGGCGTAGTTAGCAGCGCAGAATAATTTGTGAACACCAAGCTCGGGCACAGGGACCTTGACAATCTTATTGATACTCGCTTTGGGCGGAAGCAGGTCACGAGGCGCTTGAATTGTATTCAGCAAGATAACGGTGCGACGCGACGAAGTCTCAATCTGAACAGACACCGATACATTATAAACAGGCTGCGACGATTGGTTGAAGACAGAAATGAAGCAACGGAAGGTCTCCGACGCGAATATAGATCCAAACGACGATGGCACAACAGTAAGCGATCCGACGCCACATGGGGCACCCTCTGCCTCCCACGTGGGCGCAGCGTCGACAACCTGCTTGGGTGAACTAGGCTCGGCAGTCAGCGGTACCCCATATGTGCGTTGCGGAAGCGGAGGTGTGAGGCGCATGACACTGAGAGCGACTAGATGGGGGGCGGGTGTTGTAGCATCTGCGGGGAGGGAGCGGGAGGCGCGGACGGGCGATACATCGCGCATGGCTTTGAAGAGGTTTTGGGATTGGGAGGGTTAGTGGGAAGGTGAGAGGGTCGGGTCGGCCATGACAGGCTGTAGCGGTGTGAAGAATTTGAGGGAGGGGAAAGGGGCCTGCGCTGTGTTTGGAATAGGCAATTGGTCTGTGGGGCGTAGCACTGCTTTACTGTAATGCTGATGTCCATTAGTGTAAGGCTTCTCATCGTGGACACGTGTGTCGGGCAGAACAAGTGCAGTACAATAAAGTGCCCAGTACTGTAAATATTTGGTTACTGTACGAGTTGAGAGGAGAGGATTATTAGTAGTTTTGACAAGTGTTTTTTCGGTGGGCAATTGGCCAGTAAGAGGTGACCACGTGTGAATATCCAAGGAACCGTTTGAATTTTCGGTCGGCTAGTCGGTCCAAAAATTCAAAATGGCGGGGAACCCTAGATCCCTTCCACGCTTTTGCCGCTCATTTTGTTTTGGGCGTTATTGTCATCAATTTCGCTTGCAGTGGCCTAGCTCTCGTTTTTCCCCATTTTCGCAACCCTATTTAATCGCTTCCATCAACGCAGAGGCACCGTCCCCTCCCCTCCCCCGTCACACATCCCGCCACCAACTACCCACAACATTCGAAAGTTTGACGAGTGCTCTTGGAAGCATCCTGTTGAACTTCCCCATCCCTCTCTCCAAACCCCGCCCTCACCCACCTCCCAAGTTTCCGTACACTTCATATCATCACAATGCGTGAGATCATTTCATTGCACATTGGTCAGGCTGGTGTTCAAGTCGCAAACTCTTGTTGGGAATTGTACTGCCTCGAGCATGGTATCAGTCCGAGCGGTGAACTAACCAAGGAGAAGATCAGCAACCCTGGCAATGATTCTTTCTCCACCTTTTTCTCGAGACCTCCGGAGGCAAGCACATCCCCCGTGCCATCTTTTTGGACCTCGAGCCCACTGTCGTTGATGAGGTCCGCTCCGGTGCATTCCGCAGTTGTACCATCCCGAGCAGCTCATCACTGGAAAGGAGGATGCCGCTAATAACTATGCTCGCGGTCATTACACTACTGGTAAAGAAATCGTCGATACTGCTCTTGACCGTATTCGCAAGTTGGCCGACAACTGCCAAGGTCTTCAAGGTTTTCTTGTCTTCTCCTCCGTGGGTGTGGTACCGGATCGGGTCTTGGCTCGCTGCTTTTGGAACGTTTGTCTGTCGATTATGGTAAGAAGTCAAAGCTTGGCTTTACCGTGTATCCCTCCCCGCAAGTGTCGACTTCTGTTGTTGAGCCTTTCAACTCGGTGTTGGCTACCCACTCGCTCTTGGAGCACTTGGATGTTGGCGTTGTGTTGGACAATCAGGCTATTTATGACATTTGCCGCCGATCTTTGGGCATTACCCGTCCCACTTACTCCAACCTTAACAGGCTTATCGCTCAGGTCGTGTCGTCTTTGACAGCCTCGCTTAGGTTTGATGGTGCCCTCAACGTTGACATCAATGAGTTCCAGACCAACCTAGTCCCGTATCCGCGTATTCACTTTATGCTCTCTGCCTATGCTCCGATTGTCTCTGCTGAGAAGGCCTATCATGAGGAGTCTAGTGTTGCAGAGATTACGTCCTCTGTGTTTGAGCCCAATGCCGCTTTTGCAAAGTGTGATCCGAGGTCTGGTCGCTACATTGCGGTTTCGCTCAACTATCGTGGGGCTGACATTTTCCCCAAGGATGTTAACGCTGCTGTGGCTTCTATCAAGACGAAGAAGTCCATTCAATTTGTGGACTGGTCTCCGACCGGTATGAAGATTGGTATTAATTCTCAGCCACCCACCAAGGTCCCTAACGACGATCTTGCCAAGGCTCAGAGGTCTGTGTGTTCTATTGCCAACTCTACTGCCATTGCTGAGGTATTTGCTCGTGTCGACGCTAAGTTTGATCTCATGTACGCCAAGCGTGCGTTCGTGCATTGGTTTGTGGGTGAGGGTATGGAGGAAGGTGAGTTCTCCGAGGCACGCGAGAACTTGGCTATGCTCGAACACGACTATGCTGAGGTGTCTCGTGAGGAAGAAGAGGCTGAAGAGGAGGATTACTAGGGTGTTACATAGCGTGTTTGTTGTTCTACTGGTACTGCAATCATATATCCTTGTGAATCTGTTGTAGCAATGACATTTACACGTTAAAACTATTTAAAGTTGCTCTTTGTATGTTCGCGTTGGAAAGAATACTCTTGCTTAACGTTACTCTAGCACGCGCTGGACAACCCTGCCCTGGGACTGAATTGTTGTTGGGCATTTTTTCACTGTTGCTTCTACATTTAGACCGGAAGCGTAGCTATTCCGTGAGATGTGTTGCCAATTATCATTGTGCATATGCAAGATAGCCCAAAAATGGGTCGTGAAAGAGGTCACTCTTCTCTTTTGTTCCATCGTGTCTCAATTTCAGTCATTCGAAATGCAGACGTTTCAGGCATAACCGGTTGCATGGTTTCTCGACCGGTGATGAATCGTGTCGAAATCAACAACGTTGTTTTCCGATCAGTCTCAATAGTAGAATAGGACGTGCTCTATTCGTTACACACGTAGTCGAATTTGTTGAATTCGATCACTTGATGAGAAAAGTCCTGACACCGGGACTGCTTTGCTCTATTCGATGACGAGTTTGTCTCGATCAACAAATGCTGCAAGGTAAAGAATAACCCGGTGTAGGATGCTAATCACAATATTGACTCATGAGAAGGCTTCAATACTGTTTTCCCTAGTCGTGTAGAGTTTCGCGAAGTGTCAACTTTTAACGTCCCGCAGAAAATACATAAGAATGACATTTGCTTGCAATGTAAGATTCTATATATTTCAGTCATGGTTGTGATGTACACACAGCAGCTGGCAGTGGAAATATTCTTTCCACCCAAAGCAACCTCTTTGCCGCGGATAAAATCTTGGGTAGTGTGCCCCTTGTCTGGAAAGATGTGAAACCAAGCTAGTGAGCATACGGGAGACCTAGGCCTGTGACTATTGACCCTGCAATTCATGCGCGGTGCCCTGTCGCTCGAGATAGAACATTCAGAGCGGTTCCAAATACGAGCTATGAGTTCATCTATTCTTGGGTGCAGGCCGTACTGTTCAGCCCGCTGCGCTCTGGAGGAGAAGAGGCGCTAAGAACACTCCCGCATGTCTGTGCCTTGCAAGCCGGAAATGAATCCTCTCCTTGTGAAATTCTCCCGAAATTCATTTCTGCAAGTAATGCCATATATCTTTATATATGGCATTACTTGCAGAAATGAAAGATTCAGGTAGGTGAATTTGGGTATGTAGTAGGGTTGTAGGCTCTGACAGCACATCACAAAGCTTCGTCTCGCTAGGAAAATCTCATCGCTGTAAACAGAGCCTCCTCTTCTTGACCTACAAAGAAGAAAGCGTCAACAGCAGCAGCACTACCTCTATAGCTGAAGCTCCTCTACCAGGTATCCTTCGTTGCACTGCATCGCCGCTAGGGCCTCCGAGTTGATACAGTGATGACAGAAACGGCAGGCAAAGGAACCGTGGCTTGTTGCATGATCAAGGCAGAGAGGACTGAGATTGTGGAGGAATATCGAACACAACCCACTGAGTGAAACAATGTGACACTGGTCTCTGAATCAGCAGTGCTGAAGCACCGAAGCACCGGACCACGATCACTTGTTTTGAGGCAATTGCTACCCGGGTAGCTATGGTCTGTGTTTGTCGCTACACTCATTGAAGATAATATGTTTCCTTGAGAAACTCGGAGGCAGTATTAGGTCAAGAACACCACCCCAATGGTTTGAGCCACATGATACTGCTCAGGGCTTTTCCAAAGGCTTGGAAACCGTTGAAAGACTTCAAAACTCAGTCTGCAGTAACAAAATATTACTTGCACTGCAATGTAACGGCAAAAATGAACTTGTAACACAAACTATGGTGGCAACGGAAAAAAGGCCCCCCCTGTCTAGCAAGCGAGAAGATAAGGTTGCCTCGTCAGATCATTTGATGTGCTCAGTGGCAACTTGCACATATGGGTACAGAGCTACGGATACGTAAAGGCAACATAGAAAGGCGGGAGATGATGACTGTTTTGGGATTGAAAGCTTATCATATTTGCGAAATATGCAGAAAAGGCTGCAGTTGCGGGCTGTAAAAAAGGAACACGGGTTGGGAGCAGCGGTCATTTATTGTACAATGCGGGAGTGATTATTGTATGCAGGCTATCCTAGTATCAAAGTGGTCATGGAGGAGGCGTCTCAAAAGAAGTGGTGGCAGGTACAGTATTGTACCAGTTTCTGACTTTTCTGTCAAACAAATAGGTAACAAACAATGGCTCTGGACAAATGGATCCTAGTTTGGGCGGGGAGGAAGTCCGTATCTTTTCAGAGAGTAGCAAACCCTGCTCGCTGTGGAATGAATTGCGCTTGGATCGCATAGATTTGTGCTGATTGGCTGAAAGTTTGGAAGAGTGCATGTCCCTGGACATGTGGGGTTGAGGCGTAGCGGACAGATAGGTTAGAGAAGAAGAGAAGAAACGAGTGTAAAGAGGCAGATAGGAGAGGCGGGAGGGTATGTACTTGGGACGAATTGCACTTGGTTTCAATAGCGAGTGTATCAGAAGGATGGAATGGATTGGGTGGAGGGGGGCTGGCACACAAAAGTTAGTACATTATGATACCGAGTGAAGGCTGGATTTTATGGATGGTGTCTGAAGTTTGGATTTGGATGTAATAAGTGGACTAGAAGAGTTTGCAAGACACAGAGGCAGTGCTTTGTTGGACATTTTTAAGACTTTGCATCTCCAAATCGCCCTTTATGGATACCCGAAGGGAGCACCTCCATCTGTAATTAATGGAGTACAATGTCAAGTCGTTATTCGTGTGGGTAGGTCTTTGAAGACTGAATTTACGGCAATTGGCAACTTTCATTTGTAAGCTACTGGTGCTTGCACCAAACCAACGAAAAGCGAGTTCTATAGAGGTACTACAAAACGTGTGGGAAAGTATGCTGGAAGAACATGGAAGAGACAGGAGGGAGGGGCAGCGGACGGGTAACAGAGGGGAAGGGGAGAATTCATGGCATGTTGAACGTGGAACAGAAATGCCAGCATCCCAAGGTATCAAATGCGCCTTAAGTTCCAAAGGACTTGATATCTCATTGGCGTGACTAGGACCACCATTGAATCCAATCGTCGAGTACTGTACTGTACAGTAAACCTGTTTTTAAATATTTCAATGCATTGTACTGTACTGTACTCTACTGTATTGGTGGCAGTTTAGCTTGGCCCCCCTCCCCTTGTTGAAAATGTCCCGATTGTTATGATTTCTACCTGTCAAACAGTTTGAGCTGCCACCCTTGGACCTTTTGAAACAAGAAATTCAGAAAGTTTGCGTAAAGTATGAAGAAATCAAATTCTCCGTTCCAAGCGATCAGAATAGTACTGTGCATCCGTTGCATTCATGTAATGAGCGGTGAGTGATACCGTTGAATGGAATTGGTTTGATAACGCCCGTCGGGCGTTGTTCCTCTGCGACCATAAATAAACAAAACACAATCACTCAACAACTGTAAGAGCGCATCTGGAAAGCCAGCGGGGCGATTAACCTATCGCCTACGTGATTCACATGACGTAGTTGTTTGTCCAAAGTAAAGAGGGTCCTGACAACATCCCTGCCTGCCGTTGGAGAAACTCTGCAAGTCTTTGAAGAGTTTAAAACGACTTTTGGCTAGGACCAGCAAGGAAACCAGTAAATTATCGGCGTTTTTTTTTCGTTAATTTCTCAGGCGGTTTTATATAACATATCTACCCCCTTTGAGGCAGATTGTTAGAACTGTTGACAGTAACATAACCTGGATAAGAAAAGGACCCTGCACCCCGGTGCCTTGCTGCAGTGCATCGAGTTGGACTGAGGATTAGGCCGACCAGCAGTGAGGGAAATGGATGTACGGTAGACTCACATACCTTAGTCATTGTCGAGTTGTTGCGACTTGACATCTCAACACCAAGGAATTTGTGTGCGCTTTCGTACTTTTGCTTTACTCAGGAGTGCAGCACTGTTGCGAGCGACGGCGAGGGGACGTGTCAACGAGACAAGTTGGCGCCTTTTTCCGTTTGCCATTGTTTTTCGCGACACCGAGAGGAGATGCGCGCGAATTGTTAGCGAGGGGTAGTTCACAGAGATTGTGCGTTCCTGACAAAGGCCCAGTGCTCGGTGAATAAACCTTGGCCGTGTCAGGTCGGTTGATTTGTCGAAATTTTGCGCATGATGCGGAGGCCAAAAAATTTCTAGTTTTGAAATTACCTGCAAAAAAATTTGAGACCCGATCGGGAAGTGTGACAAACTTGAGGGCACAAAAAAATTTGAAATGGCGAGTTCTTGGCGCAGCGACAGTGGAGATGGAGAAATTTTCCAAAATTCATATGGAAAAAAAAAGGCTGCGGACCGACGGTCACCATGGCTTGATCGACTGTGTCCCTCACACTCAACATTCAAACCGACCTCACCGCATCTCGGGCCCTGTCACTCGGTCACGTACCTCCGTCACAGTAGTGCCGCACTTTACGCAGCAGACTCCATGAAGGAGGCCATACCCGACTCAACCTTGGCGCCATCCCGAATTCAACCTCAACGCCAGTTGCCAAACCAGCAGCACCAGCACCAACAACAACAGCAACAACAACAAAACCAACATCAACAACAACAAACTCAGCATCACCATCAACAACACCAGTTCCCCCAGCATCAGCAGCAACCCCACCCGCATCCCTCTCATTCTCAAACTCATTCTCAACAACCGCAAACCCACCAACCTCAAAAGGAATCTTCTGACGAAAGAAAACGTCGTCTTGCACGGGACCGACAACGCCGTCATCGAGAACGAGTTCGTGCGAAGAACGCAGAAGCTCATGCTACCCGTGAAAATGTTGCTGCCGCTGCTGCTGCCGCTGCTGCCGCCGCCGCCTCACAACATAATGCCCCAACTTCGCCGACAGATGTCGCCCTCTCCACCAGCAACAACAACTCGGTTTCCGTTGCCCAGGTAGCGAATAATGCCACTGTCGCAGCTGTCGCTGCCGCTATTAACGCTAGACAGGAACCCGTGGACCACGCTTCTGTACTTGCTGCTAATCGTATTGTCGAAAACCGAGTGCCTCGAATCTCTCGCGACAGGAACGTTCCACACCCCCTTCCGCAGTTTCACCCATCTTCCTCGGTTGGAGGGCAGCCTAGGAATATCCCAGTCCCTTCGACCGTCATTACCAATACTGTGAGGGACACCAAGGAACGTTCTATCCCTCCACATATTTCGAGAGGTGGCATGTCCAAACCATCTCCTAATCGGGAAAGGCATCGGTCCGCACATAAAGAGAAGACCTCGCACAACCAACTGCAAAACTCCGTCCCGCACCAGGCCGTTCAAGACATGCAACGTGGACACAGACGGCAGCATTTGGAAGCGCGCCACCGTGAAACGCAAAGGCAAAAGCAAGAAGAGTTGAGGCACCAACAAGAGCAATTTCAACAACAACAGCAGCAACTTCAGCAGCAACAGCAACAGCAACAGCAGCAGCAACAGCAGCGCCAACAGCAACAGCAGCGCCAACAGCAACAGAAGCAGCAGCAGCAACAGCAGCAGCAGCAGCAACGGCCATACGACCAACAGTTTGTTTTTCAGCGCGCGCCCTCATTTGGCGCTCAAAACCATGCTTTTCATTCCCAACAGCAGCAAGCATCCCAGCACCCCCACTCGCACAGTGAAAACGCCTTTGGGTTTTCCACTCAAAACATCGCGGCTCCAGCCCCTCCGCAGTATGTCACAGAGGCACAACGGCGTTATTTCCAAGACCAAGACATGTCCATCTCCATTCGCAACCGACCTTTTGGCCGTCCCCAATCATCGCAACCGGAGGCTCAACGGAACCCTACAGTTGTTGACGGGGCCACAGATGCCGCTGCAGGCTTAACCACGCTTCCTACTGCCGTCAATGGACTTCACAGCGGTATGACACCCGTGGCATCTTCCATGCCAGGACCCACAAATAATGGCACATCGCCGGCACCGATGAATATAAGCAATGCTGTGGCAAGCCGTTTTGCTGATTCTGTCACGGGGGCCGTTGCCTCTGGCGGTACACAGCAACCACCCACTGCAACAGAGAATGGTGATAGTACAAACGTGGAAGTTATCGCGGACACGTATGCTCAGGACCCCATGGAGACCGCGGAGGATAGAAAGCGGCGATTGGCCAGAGAACGGCAACGTCGACGTCGGAAGCGGCTTAAAGGTGAAGCGGAGGCGAAAGCGACGCAGATGGAAGGAGTGGAACGGGGCGGTGATTCAGGTCGTGAAGGGGCGACGGGAGTTGTAACGTCTTTGGGCCTGGGGGCACACGGTGTACAGGGAAATGGACACGGTGCGGTTTCTGCGGGGCAGTTTGATGGGGGCATTGGTGGGGAACATGGAATACAAAGTGGGTTACAGCCTTTACATATTCAGGTGAATACTGAACAGGAGGAACTGGGAAGCGCGGGCGGTGGACGAGGAGGATTTGGAGGTAATTCGCTGGCGGTAGGGGTGTCTGGTGGAGTAGGAGTGGGATTGGGCCAGTCGATAGAAATTGGGCGGATAGGAAGCGGAGGAGAGGTAGGGGTGAGCAAGGATGGAGATGTAGCAGTAGAGAATGAGACTGCAGAGGAAAGGAAGAGGAGACTGGCGAGGGAACGGCAGAGGAGAAGACGGAGTCGGATAAGGCAGAACAAGCCGCTGGCAGGGGGAATAGAGAAGACGCGTCGAGTAGTGGCGAGAAGTGGGGGTGAGGGCAGTGCGGGTCGTTTAATGGAGGGGGTTGAAAACCGAATGGGGGCTGAGTTGGAGAGACGGGGAATGGGGATAAATGAGGGATTGGGAACGGATACTGAGCGAATGAGGATGGGATCGCCGGGTGGCGGGGTGTTTGGGGACGAGAAGTGGTACAGTTGGGATTTGGGGAGCGGGGAATAAGAGGAGTGGAGGTTGGACAGGGTGTGGCACTTAATGTTGGTGGAGGTGGTGGTAGTAGTGGAGGTGGTGGTGGGGTTGGAGGTGTGATGAACGGGAGTGGAGGGGTTGGGGGCGTGGGAGGTACAGAAAGTATGCTGAGTTGGAGGCATGGGTTTGAGTCGGAGAACTCGGCGAGGGTGGCTGTAGAGAGTGCGGTGAGGGCATTTCGGAATGAAATAGCTAACTTGGGAACTAACGGGAAGAAGTATGTGTTGCAGCAGGGGATTATGAGGCTATGCGATGCGTTGATGCCGGGGATGAGGATGGATGGGGCTGGGATTCGCATGTGAGTAATGCGTTTTGTTTATTGTACGTTTTTCTTCCTGTAATTTTTTTTTGTTGTGGTGGGAATGGAGCTTGGTAGGTTTGGGGATTGTCAACATCACTATACAGGCTATACAGAATAACTACGGTAAATTGTAAATAAAAAGTACTTCGACTTGTACACCCCCCATGCACAGCAATAACATCCAAAAAACGCTTGTGCATTGAGTTAACCAGTCCGCGGATAGTTTTTTCATCGATACGGCTCCAGCAGTCGTTGATACAGGCCATTCGGTCAGCAACAAAGGATAACTGAAACTTTCATGGCAAATTGCACGAGCTAAAATGCCTCATAGGTTCTTTAAAGGTTTCAGGTCCAGAGGCTTTGCTCGAAACTTCATAAACTTGATTCCTTCGTCGGGAAACCAATTTTCAGTGACGATGGAGCAGTGAGAAGGAGCTTTGCCATGCTGGTAAATGCAGTCACTGGCAGATTCTCGTCAGCCCAAGGTAGCAATTCCTTATCCAATACCTTCACATAGTCATGCCCATTTAGAAGACAATTTATCTGCACTAAAATCGTTTTACGGTATCCAAAAATGCAGCCAAAATCATGATACTATTACTTCATGTTCACCTTTCGATAACATTAGCTCTCCTTTCTATAGATCATACCAATAGCATATCAAACCATCGGGACCACTACAGTTGAACCTCTTTTCATAACTAAATACCACTAAGCGCCACAAATTTTGTCTTTTCATTGATTGCAGTCTTGGTCATCCGATACGAGCTTCCTGATGCTGTAAAGTGAAATATGGCTGGCTTTTGACACGCTTGAAGCGAAGATTAATGCTCACGTTAATATACCCGCGTATGGGGCTTGCCGAGATCGTCAATTGAAGCTCGTTCCGAATGTCTCTAGACCTTTTAATTGAATTGGATGCTGCTCGAATGAGCCTAAACTCATCTCTGACTGTGATTTTGCGGCGGTTTGTGCGCTTATTGTGGGACGCGTAGGCTGAAAGGTTTTGAACGAATGATCGAATGGCATTTATTGAGCGCTTGAGCTGCTCTGAGATCGGTGAAAGGGCGTAGGGAGCCATTTTGAGTGCCGAGGCCTTCGAGCGCTCATTTTGGGTCGGTTTTTTGCCCCTGGGTACTTTGGATGCTGCAAAGAGGGGGAAGGGTGGCCGTGAGAGGTGTCCGGGCCGGAATCTGTAGTTAAAACGGGGGTTTTTAGCCTCAAAAGCGATTAGTGTCCTATGGCAACAATCACTTCTTAAAATACGTTTTAGATTCTAAATTTTGAGGGTGAGTTGTTCGTATAAAAGTTTTCACTGTTTAAACCTTTGTTTTATACGTTCTCTCGATTGGGCAGAATTGTTTCTAATTCTACTGTATATATAGGGTTGAACTTGATCAATGGGGGGGTGTCCTATGGCATCAGTCACCAGTGTACAGTACTGCACTGTGCAGCACATACTGGCGATATCTGCGGCAAGTCTAAAAAATACCTCCTGGCGGGGATAATTTGGTGCACCAGCGTAATTTGGTGCACAGAATCCCTCTCCCGCGAAAAACCAAGACCAATACAAACAGTCTGCAGATGCTCTGGCCATGCCACACCGCCGCCATCTGTGCGGGTTATGAACAATAGTTGAGCTTCAAATATAGAAAGTTGTGAACTTTCCCGCCCATTTATTTCCTTGAGAATTTCCATTGTCCCTAGAGTCGTCCTTCCAGCCCATCATGCCTTACCACTCTGTACTCTTCTCCGAACTACTTCTCATCTACATAGTATCACAGAAAAATTTCGACTCATGGGCAAGGCAATGCGTCGCCAAACGCAGAGCGCAAAACAACACAAGCTTGATCGCGACGCAATTTTCCAGGTGCGATTAAACGCTCTGCAGATGTTAAATGAAGGCATCGAATGACGCCAAGCCGTTAAGACCTCCGGAACGCCAATAAGAACCGTCAATTGCCTAAAGAAGCGTATGCGCAAGGTTAGAGGAAACAATGATGAGGCACTAAAGAAAATTGTCCTCGATTCAATGCATAAGAGCCGGAGCCCCGCCGGCGTTGACTGAGTTCGAAGAGAATGTAATTACACAGCAATTGACCAAGGTCGCCGAGCGTGTTTTCGCGGCTACTGTTGATGATTTAAAGAACATTGGGGCTCATGTTGCAAGGATGAATGGAAAAAACTTCAAAAGATATATTCCTTATGATGATTGGGTTCGTTCTTTCCGTGCGCATATTACAACATTGACTTTCAGGAAAAAGGGGAAACATTTGGGTGTTTTACTCTTGGAAGATATGTCCGATGAGGAAAAATAAAGGAAAGGAATGGGCAAAGATTTTGGCGAAAAACCAATCATCTTGACTATTACAAAAAGGCCCTCCAGCAGGTGGAAGCAGCGAACTCAGGTATTCTCGCGGACCCGAAAGTGGTTTAGAACATGAATGAAACTGATGTCTGTGTTGAAGTCAGCGAGAACGCTAAGGGTTTTCGTGGATTGAACTCGCACCATGAAGGTTTCAAAGGGGTTAAGAAAACCGGAGGAAAAAATCTCACTGCAGTTGTAATCGCTAATGCTGCAGGCGACAATTTACTACCATTCTTCGTGTTCGGCGGGGTCAACCAAATGCTTAGATGGTTTCATCCTCTACCGGAATGCCCATTCAAGGATGAAAACGGTGTCCACTGGCTTACGAAGGATGACTGGATGCCGTCTGATTCCCCTCTTGTGCCCTCTCGAATGGCAGTATGCAGAAAATATTATACACTTCGTGGTTGAGCACATACAAAAACACGCCTGGAATTTCGTCAACGAGCGCAATAGCATTCTACTTCTCCTTGATGGTCACGGTTCCCGAAATGGCTTTGAATGGCTGAAGAGAGGTTCTGAGTGCGATATTGAAATAGTACAGGCTCCTGTCAGCACCTCTCACTTTCTTCAGCCTTGTGAAAATCAGATCAATAAGACATTCAAAGCGACGCTGCCTAAAACCAGAGATTAGATTCTGAAGAAGTCATTTGCCAACTTTTCCGACATGTGCCTCAAGCCGATGCTTGGTGTCGAAAGTTACAGAGGTGTAGCAAAAGACGTTATTGAGAATTCATTCCATGCCACTAAGATCTTTCCGATGGACTCTTCTTTTCTGACTAAACTCCCTGCTGATGATGTTATACAGAGACAGACACAAGTGTCAAATATAGGTATGCGCAAAGACTTGCGGGAAATCGAGCTGTTTTTGCAGAGAGAGGACGAGAAAACTTTGTACAGGTACAATTTTATTACGAACGTAATCAACAAGGAATCGAGCATTGAAAAAGCTGTGGATGGTGCAATGTGGACGCAGTTGGGTGATTTTCGCACCGACGTTGACAACCGGAACGTTTTTCACGCTGGAACTCCGGCAATATACCTCACACATGCAGGCGTAATTGCTGCTCGAGAACAGGAGGAGGAAAAACGAAGAGAAAGAGGACGAGAAAACTTTGTACAGGTACAATTTTATTACGAACGTAATCAACAAGGAATCGAGCATTGAAAAAGCTGTGGATGGTGCAATGTGGACGCAGTTGGGTGATTTTCGCACCGACGTTGACAACCGGAACGTTTTTCACGCTGGAACTCCGGCAATATACCTCACACATGCAGGCGTAATTGCTGCTCGAGAACAGGAGGAGGAAAAACGAAGAGAAGAGGAGTCGCAGAGAGAAAAAAGAATGAAGAACTAGAAAATGCCAGAAAAGTGGCACAGGAGGAAAAAGCGGAGAAAAAAAGAGAGAAAGAGTCCGCGAATGAGGCGGCACTAGAAGCAAAAGCCGAGAAGAAGCGATTGAAAGAGGCGGCGAAGAAGGCTAAGTTGGAAGCAAAGGCTTCCAGGACGCGCGTTAAGGAAGAGGCAAAGAAGGTCACCGAAGTAGAGAAGAAACGGATGAAATTTGAAAATACGGGGAAAACCCCCGAGCACAAGAAGTTAGAGCAGAGAATGAGAAGCTAAGCTCGGAAAAGAAGGGCCAGAGAGAGGAGATCGAGGGCTTTCAGAAAACCTTTCGAAATACAAATCAGAACACTGTTACAGGATGGGGAGTAGACGAGAACACGCCTCTATCAAGTACCTCAGATGTCGTGCAAGAGACTCCAGCAAGGCATCTGAAGATGCCGAGGTTGGATTTGGATGCCCTTACGAAATGGAACCCAGATCCTGAAATAATGAGTAGAGTGGTGAAGAGTGGTGAAAGTTCAGGGCCCCTCGTGTGGTCGTCTTCCTATACCTGATGATTGCGCTCGTGCGCTTCTTGCTCTACCCGAGCACAGAGGGGGTTCAGAACTTCCTTCAGTTGTACTGGAGTGGAGAGTGGGGGACCGGGCAGTCCTGGGTGACGCGAACCATTGTTCATATTCGTTGAAGTGGTTGGATGAAAATGCACCGAAGTAGAAGGTATGGCGGTTTTTTGGATGTTGTGACCGTGCTCCACGTTCTTTTTCGTAATAAGTAAAGTGCTTCATTTTCATACGTTAGTTTCTGGTAACCAACTGCAAAGAGAAGCTTCAATCTTATGCACTTTCATTGACTGATAACGTGTAGGTAGTTTAGGAGATACGAGTGATACTCTGAAAAGTGCTCGAAATAAACCCCACCAGGAGGGTACCCAGAGGATTTGACTTTGCTTTTATACACGTCTTCATTGCTTGAGATAAATATGTTTACTATGTGCAGCTTTTAAAATTCAATGCCCAAGGCGATGAGTACTTTGCAGAGAAGCACGTACCGTAATCTAGTTTGAACTTACTTTGTACCCTACAAAAATAGCGACAGTCTCATGCAAATGCTCTACAGACACCTTCCCTGTTAAAAATACACCCTACAATTGTCTAAAGCGTGAATAGACGACAAGAATTGAGAAAATACAGATAATGTAGAGTACAAATAATGATGGCAATTCTGGTACCAGAGAGAAAAAGGAGATCTTCTATTTCATATAGGCGAGAGGGGGATCAACCTCCCCGACTACCATTTCTTCAAGCGCTGTCCCTTTCGATCACAACACACACCCAGTTTTTGAGAGATCTACTTGAATATGTCCCTGCCTCACGCTGAGCATTTTTTCGAATTGGCCCGTATGAATCCTTAAGATTTTAATCCTCATGCATTCAGAGGAAAGAAAGATATAAATTATTATGCATTGTGAGAGGTTCATCCCTCCAATGAGAATCAACTTCGAAATACCAGTAATACAATTCTTCAGGTAAGCTGTCAAAAGACTGTAGTGACTGAAGTATCTTATTCTAAGACAAATGCAACTCTTTCATTGGCCTAATATATACTTCGAGCATCAAATTCAGAGCCGATTGTAAGTATGCTGGCTCTAAATATTAGAAATCAAATCCTTAAATCGAGTGTAACCGCAATAGAAACCAGAAAGCGAAATAGAACGGTTTATTTCGGCTTTAGTGTTATTTACAGGAGTTTCATATTTTTCTTAGACTATGAAATGACAGAACAAATCGTTATTCACATATATGTTCGCTACTTTTATTTCTGGATGAGAGAGAAAGGCAATGAGACAAGATATGGACATTAATCTATCATTTCACCTCTGCATATTAATTGCAGGTATACTTCAAACAAGGCACTTTTTTTGTTAGATCCTTTTTGCTCTGATAATTTAAACTGGACTGAATCTAGGATCATGAAGATGAAAAATGTAATATAGATTGACATCAGTGAGTTGCAAAAAGCAAAGCACGCCCTTTGATGAATGAATTCAAGGGTGCGAGCAGTGTTTCATTTGGGTCTTCTTAAAATTTCATTACGTACAAATCTGTGTCGAGTAAAGCAGTAGCGATTTGTGAAACTTATTTTTCTTTCAGTATGTAAACATAAATCAACCAAAATTCTGTTACGAGTCCAAAGTCACGCTGTGAATTCTGCTACCTACGATTTTTTGGCCATTTACTCTGCTAAATTCATATCAATTGTAATTTGGATACCATATGTAGTGTATTGTATTTTGTATACGACCAATTTGTTTTATGTAATTTCCTTGGTTGTAACTCTGTTTTTAGGATCCTTGGGGACTATGTTTTGTGGTTGGCACCAGTCGCTACGATTTGGAGAGTTAGAGATTGATCAGTTATTATGAGTAACCTGCGGAGAGACAATGTTTCTAAGGAGGCGCGACAAGTAAAAGAGAAAACATCAAAAACGACTTCGGACATCAATCATCTTGTGGATCCAAAAATCTGCCAGTTTCATCCAGAGCGCCTAATAGGGAAACTATTAGGAATTATTTTTTAGCGGGTTTTCATTTAAGTACTTCCTTTCATTTATATAGTGTTGATTCCAAAAATAACTCTCCATTTGGATAGTATGGATTTTTGACTACAAATTAACTTTTGTTTGACTTTTGGCGCATAGTGGATGACAGGAAAACGTTAATGTTGAGGAGTAAAAATAAGTCAAGCAGGTACAGTATAGGATATTGCGGATAGAATAGCTATGTGATTCGACTTTGAATCGAAATTTTGCGGCCAGTGAGGTTTATACTGGAAATGAGCTGTCAAGGACTATTTGTTTACACCTAAAAACATTTTCATGCGGTAGTTGTCGCTTCAAATTTTAGAGTATGACAAACTAGCAGCCAAAAACTGAGTTTCAGAGATTAATCACACGAAAAACCAATTTCTGATTAAATAAAACTAGATGGCGCAAAATATTATCCTTGTTTTGAGCTGTGGACGCATCAAATGTCATTCTTGCACAGTACATGGTCATTATAACTACTAGCCGTAAACAGATACAGATTTTTGGGACGCTTTCCATTAGACATCTGAGTAAACCTATATTTTATGTAGATTTGCACTATTTTGTTGAGAAAGTATTTAAATCATGAAATTTTGACTGCTGCCGAAATGAACGTGTTGGTGGAATTGAGCAAAATTTAAAAACATTTAGTAACACCCTTTGGAAATGAATTTGTCATTCAAATTGTTGGGTTTTGTAGATTGGTCGAACATTTGTAGTTTGAACCGATGTAGAAGCTATGTAAGCTACAAGAGCAAGAATACTAGCTCACAAATTTTGCAAAAAACTTTTTGGAATAGAACACTTCATAGCGTTTGACACATTTTTTCCACAGAATTTGGTTTAAATTAAATCGCCAGAGCAGTTTTATGATCTCCCCTAATATCTGTTCTGATTTATTCGTTTTAAAACCCCAATAAAATAAATATAAGACGCGTAATACTGCTAATGTCATCTCATCATGTTTAAGGCTGCAGATCTGATCTTTATCGGACATACCACCTTCGCCAAATATATCACTGTCCTGACAAAAGAAGAAGTGATGCTGATATCTTGTTATCTACATTTATTCGAAATAAATCTGCAGCAGTCTCCGTAGCTATCACGAAATTATCTATTATCTGAAAAATAGAACAAAAAAGTGTTTTCAAGAACGGGGGGAAGTCCTAATATAGATCCTGGTAAAAGGGGCTTTGATAAAAGTATGACTTAGACCGGATCTTATATTTTTTCGGAGCTTTCGTAGTCAGTTTGAAATACCTTTGCGTACGCTGTTTGAGCTTCTCCACGAGCTTACCTCGTTTTTTCCCAGAGTTCTTGGTATACGCAAGATTGCGGGTAGAAGAATGGAGTCCCGGAGATAAATAGGGCCCTTGTCACCACGAACATATTCTAACGTTGATGATGGACACGCAATAGCTCTAAAAAACCTCCGCAATTACTTTCAATTCTTTTTTTATGCATTAAATAAAACTACAGATCAAGATTCTTGGTCAGACTATATTCAAGATCGAACTTGGAATAAATGTCCAATCTTCACGGCGAACATGGATTTCAGGGTTTTATTGTATGTATGAGTGCATGTTTGATCAATTGGAGAGCATTTTCGTATTTATCAAAAAGGGAGATATCATGGTAAGAAGAAATATAAACTAGAGACAACTACGGTTAGAGGATGGTGCGGCAGGGACTTACATGTATGCAATTTGTTGGCTCGACGATGTGATTTGAAAAATGGCAAAGCACGTTGGCTCTTTCGCCATCGTTCATGGAGATACGAAAAGGTAGACGATAAATCAATGTAATAATTGACTATAAACTACATCTGCGTGCACGAGCACGTAGAAAAGGCTACGTTTAGTGGATATCATATTCCCTTAATGGAAAATTTTTGCACGTTCCACTCTACTACGTCAGTACAGAAGAGGATTCGCCAAAGAAATGTTCGAATTTTGTTGGTTTATTTATTTGAAAATAAAATTTGAATAATGATTTTGTTTAGCTGTCGTCTTTACTTTTTATTCAGTCTGTTTTAATTCCATATGGATACATTGTAAGATAAAGTTATGAAAATAGTTAATTCGTGTTATGATTTTGTCACAAAAGAATAATGAGCACGACAAGGATACTATTCTAGAATGCAAAAATTTAGTCACCTTCATTTACTTACTCGCCGTTCTCTCCAGTTTCGGTTACGTGAGACTATGTTACAAACTTATACTTTGATATATTTGTGATGCTGCTTGACATGCACTCCTCTCTCTGAATGGTCAGCATTTACTTGACACAGTATAATTTACCCTAGTATTGTTTTCAAAATTTCAGAACCATGGTAAAGAAGCTTCAGTATCTAAATTTTATGAACTTCGCCTACTTGATTTTGGTGCCTCGCCATATCGTCTGGCAATATTCGATTTTCTTTTGGTACATCCTCTTGGAGGGTTTGGAGAGTCTCATTTTATTTTTAATCTTTCAATCTAATTTTCTCTTCTAATTACACATTCATAATTTTTTTAGGTATGGTCTAATCCTCTTCATCTGTCGAGACCAAAGCAACAGGCTTCCTCCCATTCACTACTCTCCTCTATGAAAGAAAGTGGTATGGATCTAATTGCTCGACTATTACGATCTTTTTATGACTTCTGCTTCTCAATTATTCTCCGGTTTATCTACTACAACTACAGCCTTCAACCTTTGAAAGTACTATTCTTCAAGAAATTTTACTGTACTAGTACTCAAAGCTGTATAGCTAACACGAAAGTTCTGACGTAGATATCAATTTGGATGCCCGCTTATATGGCATTGTACCATCTTTGCTCCATCTACTTGACCTTGTATTAATATACAATTAAGCTGATAAAATAGTCTTTGTTATTTTATAATTTGCGCAGAATATTTTCATAGGTGTAATTTTGGCCCATATAGTAATAAGTAGTTGAAATTCCCGCTCTACGTAGAGGAATGTGGTTCTAAATGAAGGCGCTGAACGTTTCATAAGACAGTTCCTGAGAATTGTGCTTCCAATGCCAAACCATACAAGATTTCGCTTTAGTCAAGTACCTTAGCTCAAGTTAAAATCCAAGCTTTAGCTAGCACAACACTTGTCAATCCCAAAAATTGTTTTCCTCTCCCGAATCCCGCCTCGATATCAGTATTGATTTTTTGGAGAATTTTGAAAAAACCTGCTGATTGGTCTGTAATATTAAAAGACATTGCTTTCGTGTTCATATCCAATAATGAGGTGAACATGTTTTTTTTGGGGGATTTTTGGGATTTTCAAGGAGGAAAAAGCGACTGAAGTTCTAGATAGAGCTCGAAAACCGTCCGGCTGATGTTAAAAATATTGATTCGGTTCAAGGGCGGAGATATCAGTTAGGGTTAGAGCTCTGTTGACGAGACTGATTGGAGTATAATTTTCTTTGAATTAAAGGGATTAGAGATATTAATGTGTAGTCTCATTCCTAATGGACTCCGTGAGTTAACAGTCTGAAGGCTAACCTATCCCCATTCCCGGGGAGTAAATTTGCGGAGGAGCTGTCATAGTCACAAGGAGCTGTGCTTGTTCCTCCATAAACATGCAAAGTTTTTTGTGGAAAGAAAAGGAGATTTTGGCGAGACCGATATGGAGATCAGAACATGATTGGCTTTCACGCTGTACAATTTCAGATAATTTTCTGCAATTTGGTTATTACATCTGTTTCCAAACTGTTCCGGTATATAAGTGAGTAAGGACATTTGGTGCTGATTTTAGAGATGTAAAATAGTCTCTTTCCTTTATCTAGCTTCAAAAAACATCGGATATTTTGAAATCTACAGGGCGCGAAATTATATTAGAAATATTCATCATTTCAAAAATCATGTTGCTAGTTTTGATACCTCTGAGTACCAAAACACATGAAACGCACGTCGACTTAATAGTGGGAGGTTTCTTTAAAGAATCTAAGGCACGTAAATTGTATGCAGTAAAATGATTATTAGTCAATTATTAGATTAGGGAACCGAATAAGCCATGGTGAAAGAAAACACTAGCTATTGCGAAAAAAGCAGCCCCACATCATGTTAGAAACTAGACCCTTTGGTAAAACTATTTAAGAAAAGAGGCACAAATGAACGGATCAGCAGATCAGACGAAAAATACCGAGCAGCAAAATGGGGTGGTGAAGAATTATTTCTGGTATCGAAAAAGTGAAACTTTCTTCTTGAAATCGTAAGATTTATTCTATTTGCAACATCACCGCAATACCAAAAGCCCTCCAAAAGCAATTTGGTACTTTTTTATAAAAACTTAGAAATGAATCATACCTAAAAGACATTTTTCTTCGCAAAATGACAGATGAAAGCCGCAGATGCATTATTTTAGAGCTTTGAAGAGTGATATGTACACAATAAAGCTCTACTAATCCATAATTTCACCTGTATTTGTTCGAAGAGGTCAGCATATTCCTTCATGTTGTCAAAATCTCAAATACAGAAGGACTGAATATTTTCTTATGATTTTGCTCAGCAAAAAGAAATTCTCTTCCAGTGAGCACGTCGTTACATCAGCCATTGCAGCGGTCTTTGGATGAAGGTTATCTTATCGGACAAAAAAAGAATTTTGATGCACATAAAGGGCAACCATGCTTTTTGCACGATTTGAGAAGAGAGCTAAGGTGTGTTTCAACCCTTCATACGGGGGATGGTTCCGTAATACTCTTGGATGCCATTTATTTTCGTATTAAATATTCTTTAATAATGAAACGCTGAAACTAGGACTCTTGGCGCTACTGTGAAACTTGAGAAGCTGGTTTGCTCCCTTTCTCTGCTGTCATTTTTGGAAAACAGGAGACATGGGTTCAACAGGGCAACGTACCAATACACACTTTTCGCCTTACCCACAAGTAATTAAATTCTATGAAATTGTGCGCACTTTATTGTTTTCGCCAAAGTGACTTGACGTAGACATTATTGAAAATGCTTGAGGACTAGTTTTGAGAAATTAATAGAGTAAAGGTCGCCAATTTCCGAGTACGGATGAACTGCAAGATGCAATTAAGGACGATTAGACTGCTACAACTCTCAATTGACTTTTTCTTTACATCTTAGCACTAATCGTCATTTGTTAGCTGGTATCGATGATTAGTGAGCTGAAGCAAAGTATGAATATATTTTTTTGCTTTAAGAGATATAGGCTGTATTTTGGCTTTCATTTCTGATTAATTTTGTTCTAACTCCATTGTTCGTTTATTTTAAACTTGAATATGCTTATGTTTTTGGATTCAAAATTAGTTCTGGCTATGGACAGGAATGCTGTCTACTCGAGTCATTCCAATGGCGCCTTCCACGGTTTCAGTGGAAAATATTCCGGCGAGGGACTAACCAAACGCATCGAACTTTCCATAAATTTGATCAATCCGAACAATAATTGTTTACCAAAGAGGCCGATCTTGCAACGGGAGATTTTAAAGTAGTTTTGTCCCACTTACTACGCCCTACCAAAATTTGAAGACCTTTTCTGAAACAGTTGGGCCTGGTTTAGCCAAAACTGTGTTATGCTTATACAGCACAGACCCGCATGCTTTCGCTTTACAGTTGCTATGTTTTGGCTTACACCATTGCCACGGGAAAGGCCTGCAGCTATCGCAACAACAACACACTCATTGGGCATTGGACTAGGCAGTTAATGGAGTTAATTAAGCTTTTTCAGATGGTTATAATTATAGTCTGAGTGCACTATAATAAAGTGACTCTTCCCTTTATTATAATACACTAAAAAGTATAGTTTAACTCCCACTAAGGGCAATAACTACTATTTTCGAACAAAAAGTTTTAACAAAAAAGTATGGCCAATAGTATGTACCTGAGCAATAAAAAGATTAATTGAGTCAGGTTTTTATTTGGAAAGTTATTTTCGATTTTCCACATAAAGTCTACCTAGGAGGGTGACAAAAAAAGTTGCACAACATTCCATTTTTTAACTTCAAAGGAAAAATTCATACCGTCAGTAGTCAGTTTTGTTCCCCCTTCATGCTTTCAAGCATGCCATTAAAATGTTTAGGGATTTTTTTGTTCTATTATTCCGAAATGGTGTGTTGGAGACCACTAATATGCAAAAGGGCCTCCCGTTAGCGTATAAATTCCTTGAAAGCAGGCTCCAAACGATATAGTTGGTTCAAGTCCAGACTCTACGCTGACTACACCATTATATTGATATTCTTCTGAATAAAACAGTATTGTGCGTACTTTATTCAGTCTATAGACGCGTTGGCAACCTGAACATCTCACAAATGACTACGAGCATCTTCCTTAAACGGAAGTAGATAGTATCTTGAAATCACGTACAAATACGCGATTTTAAGCTACTTGGAAGGGCCAAACAACTTGTACCCACGAACGAAAATGCTTCCTAGACCAGAAATGAATCCCAACCCATTTGTCGATTCGAAAATACTGTCTCCTTTCTACGTAAATAGTGCCTATAGGATTGAAATACATCCGTACCGTCCATATTAAAGCTGTGCTGTCGGAATAGACCACCTTGATTCAGTCTTCAGTCCTGTAAGGGGAGTGGTCTTCTGCAAACTCAACTCTGTTTTTTTGATGCGATTCAATGAGTTAGGCATACTTTTTAGCCTTCGAAAAATTCATAAAGGGGAGCGATAAATAACATGAATAAATTTGCGCTTCGAGGTGGAAAACGATGGGCTTTTATCGATGCTTTCAAGAGTCCTTTTACCCTTTCCTGCTTCTCTCAAGATCAAAAACTCCTTTGAGGATGTAACATTTTGGCCTCATCGGCAATTATTCCTTCCCATGGTTGCTTTGGTCCTTCAAAAAGACTGCAAAACCCTTTGGAAACATTATCAGCACGTATTAAATCAATTAGGAACACATTTTAACCTAAGAGTGGTTAGGTGCTGGCCTTTTAAGTTTTGATGAGTTTCAGCCTTTGTCCCCTATTCATTGTCTTCAAACTTTCTACAAAGTATTCAACAGCCAAATTCAATAGAAGAGGATACAAAGAGAACTAAATTTTAGTTTTTTGGCGCAATTCTTTGTTTCGCATCGATTATGCTGTATTAATGTCAATGTTGGAAATAGTTTTTCTTTGAAAAATCAAAAAGTATGATTTGATATCAAACGTAGCTCCACCTGGGCCTTTCAGGTCACAAATAAATAACATTGACCCGCTTTTCTTTTAAATAGAAACGTTTAGAAGAACATTTTGCCTCAATTTGATGATGGTATGGAAAGAAACCGTTGGCTGCTGTGTGATGAATACTGAATAGCTGGAATCCAGTCATGTTTACAGTATATTTTTTTTCTGTGTACTTGTATTCGAAACTTAGGTTTATTCTGTATTTACACAGCACAGCAGATGTCAGTTGAAATGAAACATCACATACCGTAGGATCATTTTCTTTTCGGTTCAGATCTAAGTATCCTCTTTTTGTCTATTTAAGCAAGCCTCTGTGTTATACACAGCCAGCACGCATTCAAAATCTTTTTTCTACCGAAAAATCTACGTTAAGAGCGTCGATCTACAGTTCCTGGTTCTGCTTATCTCGATTCTAATTTCATAGTTTTATGTTCCACTGTTGTTCTGTTCTCCTAATCAATCAAGCCTCTACAATCTTCAAAAGGCTTTCAAGCTCTACAACTTTTCTACTGTTCTTTGCTTACATTTCGCAGTTCCATTGATCGATATTCTACCAGCGATCTTCTGCGCTCTACAGTTCTCCGCATTTTTCCTTCAATTTAGTGATTGATCATTAGTCCACTGCTCTATGATTAACTGTACTTATATCTACTGTTCTCAGTTTCATAATTCCGCTGTTCTGCCCTTTACTTGTCCCCTGTTATGTAGATCTAGTAAACTAAGATGTTTGGTTCTCTGTGATTTACGATTTCCGGGTTCTTTGGCAAGGTAGGATTCTTTGGTCACTGCGAATCCTAACTTTGAATAGGTGGGCTATTTTTCGACTGTATATTCGAAATGACGATGAGTAAATTATTGCTGATTTTGCTGGGCTGCCTTGACCCAGCTTTTTAGGGGAATTTAAGAGGTACTACTAGTCGCCCTGTAGGATATTCCGGACCACAACCGACCATATCTTTCAAATATTACTGTAATGTCCAACGCAGCCTGTCTGGTGGGGGTGCCTTGAGCCGGCTTTTTAGGGTAATTTTAGAGGTATTACTGGGCACCCTGTAGGATATTCCGGGCCTCAGCCGACCGTATTTTTCAAATATTAAATCACCCCACATTTTCCCCTACATTTTCCCCTTAAACCGACCACATCTTCCATGCATTAAAATAACCCAAAAATTTCCGCCTTTTCCCGCTTGTTGATTTTTGTCGCGTACTGTAATGCCTTACTTTACAATGTACAGTGCATTTACTGGCCAGTCTTTTCGTGTGACCATACAGTACTGTAGAAACTACGTATTTGATGTGAACTATTTGAAGACTTCAGGTTACCATAACACTCCGCGCCCCATGGTGGACTTTTCCGAAAGGACTTTGGTAGTTCTAGCACCGGTAGATGGCTTCTCCTTCAACCAAGGGTTAACCATAAACCCTCTCTGTCCATGTGCCCGCTCAAACATACCCGGCGCGGAATCCACCCTGACCGGAGCCGCAGACCAAGCGCACAACGTGTAGCTCAGTGACTTTCGCGGCAAAGTGCGATCCGCGAATCCGTTCACTGACTCTTTGACCCGCTCCTCTTCCTACCCGTCCTTTTCAGCCCTCATGCCTTCGATATACTTCCTGCGCAGTCTACGTACACGTGAAGTCATGTGTGAGTTTCCCCAGAGCGCTTCCCTTTAACTGGTTTTTCCACGACGGCTGCTCTCGATCGCATCCTGGCTCGTTCATATGCCTGCTCCGTCGAGCATCATCTCATCTTCGCAGGCATGATTTGTTCATTGCTGCATATGTACGTATACCGGCCAATTTCTTACATAAATAAAGACCTCGAAAAGTTAACCCCCAAGCCGCATTGGTTTCACGGTGTGATCTGGGTTCGCCTGGCACATCTGTCGTTATGAGGTAGTTCGCCAATACAAAAAAGAAATAATGAAAAGGGCAAATTCTCTACATCTGATCGCGTCATCCAGCGAATTCTCAATCAGATCCTTGTGCGAATTTCGTGTGGCAGTCCGAAACCTTCCACACTCCTCCCTGGTAACAATGTCTCCCACCGCCCCGCTCTCCTTCTGTTCTCCGTTCCAACCCTTCTTAGCCGCCTGCCACCCGGGCGCTCTACAACCACCGACTCCCGTTCGCTACTCCGTCGTCGCGCTGCGCACGGCACCCTCAATGACCATCAATCGCCCAGACCGCACCAAACCCATTCCACTCCGCCCACCACTGAACGTGCGCCAAATCCATTCTCCAACCCGGAGTTTCAGTCCAACATTCAAGGTGAATGGTTCGGTTACGAGGCATCATTCTCGGCTCGCACCGGCGAGCCACGCGCTATCCCGTACGTACCGTGCCATCTTTCGCTGCTACCGTGCTCATAAATTGTTTGGCCGTTGCGTTTGTACTGACGCATGGTTTATGCTGGTGTTTCAATGACGCAATTACTGATCGCAGGAACGTTATATCCCGGATGAATTCCGGGCATGGAATGTGGAAGTTTTCGGGTTTGACCACTTAACGAGTAGCATAGTTGGGGACGATGGCTGTTTGTTTGTTAAACTAATACGAGCGCTACCGTCTGTGGGATGTGAGGCTGATGCGGTGGTACCGGAGATACGAGAGAAATCGTACGATGTCGCGAAGGAGGAGGGAATATTGTATGCGAGTTTCTCAGATGGGACGTTTGTGCGTGTACCAGAGGTGTGGAGCAAAGACGATTATTCAGTGAGATGGGAAATGTGTATTGGAGATGGAGGCAATGAGAAGCAGAAGGAGCGAGTGTGGTTGCGTTTCGGACGCGTGGATGAAGGGTTGGGAGCTGTTGAGGTGGTGATTGAACGACGAGAGGGCGAGTATTGTGCAGGGGAGCTGTTACCAGGATGTGGAGGGAGGGGAAGCTTTGTTGCCGACGAAAGGGCGGAGGTACGTGACTGGGAGGTGCGAGGGGAGGTGTGGGGGGGAGGGCTGGTGGACCGGGTTAGAGAAGGGAGCGGCGCGGGCGTCGTTAGGCTACCTGGGGGGGGCGAAGTAGGGGTACGGGACACGGTTGAGGGGTGGGTCGTGCACGGAGGGTGGGTTGTTAAAGGAGATAACAGTCGGTGGGTGGGTTGCGAGGTTGAGTACGATGCACGTGGGCATGTAATTAAAGTGGTGAAAGAGGTCGGAACAGCTTGAGAGATGGTATATGATTTCCTGTGAAAACAAGCATATTTTGATACAATAAACAGCTTTTTACAAAAAAACTATAATGGGAATGCATGGAGCTATCTTGAGCGCACAATAGCTTGTCAACTGCTTGGCACAAAGATTCATCAAGTGAGATAGTTTAAGCAATGTCTCGGTTCTCCTCGATTTGCAAATTTCCGCAAACTTTGTTGGCGTGGTCAACGCTCACATCTCTCAACGCGGGAAAGGCAGCAAAGTACAGAGGACATGATTCCTTTATCGCAACCACCGCAATAGTAGACTCATGCCCATCCCTATATCCACCCTCGCAGATTGGCACCCAGACGCCTACGCAATGCGAACCGAAGTAGTCCGGAACGTGGCGGTTAGGGTAATGGAGATCTACGGACAATTTCGAGCGTATTATCCCAAAAGCATCTGGCAGCTGCAGTGATGTCCAACGCTGCATGCCTGCTGCAGGCTTACAGCCAGCCCTTGAGGCACACTTGCGCCACACTAGCCTTTATCTTGAACAAATTTAGTACATACCGAGGTATACAGTACATTCAAATATTAGAAACCCTATACATTTCCACGTTCAGGGAGGTAGAACTCGACGTTCAATAGGTGAAGTTCTTCCGGACTGAACTTGCGACATGCCAACATCGTAGAGACCCTGAGTTCTGACGCAACCAACGTAATCGACGAATACGCGGCCGCTGTTGCGACTCGCAGTGGTTGCTTTAGGGAGGACAACAATCGCACCATACGCAGTAAACCAACCTCATTTACCGTTCTCAGGAAATTAAGTATAATCTAAGTGTACCAACCCATTCAAGTAAACCCAAACCTCATTTACCGTTCGGAAGCAATGCCCCGAACTCCAAACTCAACCCAACCACTGCGAGGCTTCCTCAACATTTCCCCGCTCTCGGATCCCGCCCATTGTAAAATATCGTCGGGTGCGGGTGGAGTTTAGCCCGTTTCCCCTGCAGATCAATAAGCCGCGACCGCTGCGCTCTTGCTGCACCGATCCCATCGATACCCTTGTCGACGGTACAGCCACTTCTCGCCGTGGAGCACGGTGGACGAACCGCGAATGGCGAGTAACGAAGCGTTGATATTCGAACGGAGCTGTAGGGCAGGGCAGCATGGTTTTCGCCAAGGCCGCTTCCGCGGTGCAGCTTGTCACCGGCGCATTCTTCAGTAAGGTTCGTAGCGGTAGGTGAATGAGTTTGTTTTTTCCGAGCCATGGGAGCTCTCATCCTGAAGGGTTTTTTCGGTTGAATTTTTCTGGCTGTTTTCTCCTTTGTTCTACTAGTCCTCCTAACTCCTTCCAGAACGCAGAAAGAGGACTGATCTTTCGCTGTGTTTAGTACCGTTATACGGTCAGTTATTTGGTAACAAAGCTCCGAATAATCATTAAGTCTCAAAGAAAGAGGTACGGCTATGAAGCAAAGATATGTACTATGAAGCTCTAAAGTAAGTCAAAAAATTAATAATAGTACTGTATAGGACTATAAAGGATAGTTTTATAAATTGGAAAGACTCCAGATGTTAAGGAAGGTTTGGAAATATTTTTTGGTAGTTTCCAGCAAAAAATAATATCATAGCCTGTAACTCAGTTAAACTTCTGTGCGTTTGGATTGGTACTGCCATAGCAACAAATTCCACTAGACTTTCAAACTTGTGAGCAAGTTTTCCTCGATCCTAAAAAATAGTTCTCAGAATTGAAATATGTTGTCCCTTAATCACCCCAATAAATTTGAATGAACTAAAATAAGCGGAAATAAATAGTTGCCAGGTGCGAAAGCAGATTTCACTGTTATTTCTTAGAGTATCTGAGCAGAACTATCCTGATTTCGCACTTCAGGAATTTAAAAATAATTGTAACCTTTCTAATTACAGGTGATCCAATCCTTGACAACAGAGCACTTCAACAAGAACTTCCTTCGTTGTATAACATGAGTTCAACCGAGAAATATCAATACTTTTCCCTACTTCAAGGAAAAATATTTTAGTAACTAATTACGGTACTGCACACGAAACTATAACATTCTGCGAAGAAAATGCGTTCCTCAAAAGTAAACTCCATCAAGGAGAAATTGAAAACAGTCAATTTAATACTAATGCTTTGATCCATGTTTTAAAAGGCTCACAAAAGGTCAGAATAACATTATAACAGAATATTGCAGATAATTGAGTGATAACAAGTGCTTACTGCTAGAAGAACGATTAAATCCTGTACAAGTATGCCGTTTTGACGGAATTACTAGGAAAGAAACATAGATCATATAATGCTTTGCTAATTTTCTCAACAAATTAAAGGTTTCAAAATATATGTGTCGAATTTATTGCATTATATCAATTAATCGATGCGGAAACTAACGATATTATTATTACTGTGTAGACCTTCCACAATGAATTTGAACTTTAAATGTTGCATTACTTCATCGCAGCCCATTTTGTACTGCGATAAATATGAAATCTAGGAGCATCTATTTCTTGAGAGCATAAGTGAGAAATTTTGAGTCTAGATAGCATCAGAATGTAGACCAATATCTAGACTATTCAAAATAATCTACTTTGAATTTACAATAAGACACGGTATGTTGCGTCCTATTATGCATAATGCAGAGAAAGGTTAACTTTCGATTTATGTGGAATCTTTCGAAACATAATAGTTGAAAATCTGTGTGACTTAATAATTTATAGTACGCCTGTGACCATTTACTTCGTTGGTTTTGCCTTGAACGAACTAATAATACGACTAAACATAGAAAGTGCAACCATATTAGTATACTATCCTCCCTATTTCAGGAGCTCATCTTTTCCTCCGCGTGTGCCCTTGGGGCAGCAGATACTGATTTTTCACATATATTTCGATAGAAATTAGGAACAGAATATATTTTGAATAAACTAGATTTTGTGGCCTCTCGTGAGCTCAAAGCATCCAATCCTGAGCAAACTGATACGGTGAATAAGATTTAAGACATGGAAAAAGTTAGAACGGTTGTAGAGGTAATCTTCATTTTTAATTCCAAACTACTGAACTTGAATAACTCCGATGACTAAAGGTAAAGATGAAGGCAGAGAAACGAACGATTTTTGCTCATATCCGCATCAGTTATATCAACTTTCGAGTTTTTAACCCACTATTTGCGGGAGAAGGTTATTTACAGAGCTATAGGCTGCATCACAGTGAACTCGACTGCTTTTTCTACATTTTTTAAAGGATAAAGAGAATAATTGGGACACATTATCATCCAAGGAGACGTATATCTGTCTTGGATGAATGGAATTTGATCAACCTAATACTGTAACATTACCATCGAATCAGAAGAAAAAGATCTTGATGGGAAGTAAATGGAGGAATACTCCGCCAAACTAAAAATAAGAGACAAAACACCTGCAAACCCCAAAGAATTATCAATACTGTTAATGATGGTTGAATAACTGCTTCAGATATATTTCATGCATTTTAGTATCCATTCAGACCGAAACATATTAATACACCTCCGAAAATATAAATAAGATTTTCATGTCTTTCATATTTCATGTTAATTAAAATTAAAAGGAACCTAGTTAGGGTAGTTTATATACAACCCATTTATGATTGAATACATATGAGAGGTATTATTGGAATGTTTATGGCTTTATCTAATTTGTGAAAAATAAGCCTAAACAACAATCCTTATTGATTCTATTATCAAAAAATAAAGCAGAATACAGTAATGAGAGAGAAAATAGTATATCTTTTATTCTAACTAACTACTGCACGTTTACTTAAAACCACATGATGCTTAAAAATGAGACTCTTCAATATGTATGAATGGTAGTGCTTATAAGTAAGCACTTCTTAGAGAATAGGGGGAAATTTGGGTGTTTTTTAATGTATGAAAAATATGGTCAGCTGTTCCCTGATGGATGTCGTGATGGTAAAGGCTTACAATGTAAAGGGTTGACGGGAAGTTGTCAAAATGCTAGAAAACTGACGGGAGGCCGGCGAAATATTTATTTTTTGAGAGCAAACTGAAAGGATATTCTCTAAGAATATCCTTTCAGTCTGCTCTCAAATATTTCGTTGAGAGTTGAACTCAGAGATACTTGAGAGTTCGGATAGAATTAATAATCAGTATTATCAGTTTCCCTCAATGAGTCACAGAAATGATAACCTATAGCATGGTCTTACAGCATTGCACGTTAATACCAATTGAAGCTGAATATTACCAACCAATAATAATCTAGGAATCTGCAATTTTCGGACCACTTAATCAAAAAATGGACACGTAAACAGGAAAGTTTTTCTTTAATTTACAGAAAAATCATTACATCCAATAGCTTGTATTTAAATAAAGTGCGGTTCAGAGCCCTTAAAACGACAAATCTACACTCTTTTCTAGTTTTAATTAGATTCTAAAGCTCAAACGCCTTCAAGAACGTATGAAAGCGGCTGTGTGTTTCAATAAAAAGCCCGTCAGTTGTTTATTAAGACCAATTCTATACCTTTTGTTATGTAAATTATAAGCCAAATAAGGGACTGGTGAACTAATCCTTATAGACTTTTACGGAATTTTGTGCAGTACTTTCGAGTCTGATTTTAATAAATGTGTGTTGCGCATTACTTGGGTAAAATACGTCTTTTTCATTTCAAACACCCTGGAAATAGAAGTATATTTCTTGACTTAGTCTTAAAATATTTGATTACTGCGGCCTCTGCTCTCTCAGTAAGATATATGCATCATGATTATTGTAAAGTATATTAATAGGTACAGAGAAGATGTTTTATAACGATCACCTGATATACAGAAATTCTGGTCATTTCCCTTATTACAATTTAGATCAACGCTACAATTTACCCTACCAAATATGTGCACTGGAAGTTTTACTGCTAGAATTGGTGCCTCATGATGTTGACGACTTGCTATGCGAAACTCGGGTGGTTGATACGTGCCTTCAAAGACGAGTTACATGAAGTATCAGCAGTGATACCGGGCAAGAACTGTGAAATCGAACGACCCAATTAGCTGATGACTACCTGGCTCATCAATACAAACAATGCACAATCAAAGGCCTTTCATGGCTCATCAACTTCGTGCGAATAAATATTTGAGGAGGTTTTTAGTTCAGAAAATTACTAAGCACTGCAGTTTCCGGAACCCGCTGAGACTTTACTTTATCGGGTATATCATTTTTCGGCCGCCTGTTCATGTAGCCAAAGAAGTATTTCAATATTTTTCATTACTCCCAAACATCTTCTAAGTGGGTTGAGATCATCAGGAAAATATTTATGACCTACAGATATGAGAAAAGTGAAGTCGTTAACTGATAAAAACACTAAAAGTTTCATGCTTTTTGGATCCGTTCCCTTTATTTAAATGCACTTTTCTAGTGAAAAGGGCCATTACTTTTGTTTTCATTCTGTAATTACTATATTGGAGTACCCAAAAGTGAAACAAAATGTGTCAGTATTTATTTTACAACTCGTCAAGATCTACCTACATACGTACGTAGATAAAATATCGTACGCGAGTTCCAAGCTTCAATGGTGGGGGTCAAACAGATAACTCTTTCCAGGATATTTTCTGCGATGAACAGGAGAATTAGCTCCCATCGCATAAATTTGACAGCATTAATTCACTAACGGAAACTCTGGTATAGAGAACGGATCTTTTTTTGAATTATTTTCAACAGTTTGAACAGAAATATCGTTGCCAGAATAATTTGTGTCTTCTAGCGTTACAGATGAGATAGGAATGTTTTAAAAAAAAGAAGTCCTTTAAAAATATTTGATTCTATTACAGTATATTTGCGCAGTCCTCGAAGTAAAGAACGTTAAAAGGGAACTATCGCTCCCTCTAATTACGTTTCTTGTACGTGCTACCGTAAGATGTATAACATCTGAACGGATCTTAATGCAAAAATATTTTGCAAGGAGCTCAGTCTAGTAATTTACCACCTATTTTGTTGAGGTAGCGATAAATAACATAAATGATTGGAGGATTCACGCCTTATCAACTTTGGTGCGAATTTATTAGCACTTTGTAACTATTCGAAAAGAAGTCATATCACAAAAAAAATTTAATTACGCAGCACTACATTTTTACTATTATTGTGAGTATTAAGCCTCAACCTAGCGGGCGTCCGTCGCAAACCCAACTTTCCACAGCCTTCAAATTGTGAGGCAAGAGCACTACCACATTGGCAAAGCAATAGTCCAACGCCGGCGCAGGCTGCCTACCCTTCGCCTGGCCGCTCACGCTGATGCACCAGTCGAGTTCGTGGTGCATGGAGACATCTACGTGAAGCTTGTACTGTTTTACAAAACCGCAGCATCCGAATAAAACATCTTTGGAGTAAATTCTTTAATCATAAAGCGTATTCAGAAGAGGAGTATCTTCACTACTTTCGCTTTCGATTTCGAAAGCGCGATGTAGGCCAAATTTGCGAGGCTTTTGAGTGGTTTGATGTCCATACTTCGCGTAAAATGTATCGCTCTGAAACTGTTACAGCATATTGTATAGTGTTGCGGCGCTTTGAATCTGCCTGCACGTGGTAAAATCTATAATTATGCCTCGGCACTCGATAGTACAATCTTAGTGAGATTTTCTAGGAAATAATGGAGCACTACTGCCAGGAAGATGGTCATCTGGTTGCTACTTTACAGTAATTTTTACATCAAGAAAGAGCTGGCTTGTATGAAAAATGTATTATGTATTTACGTATTACCTTTTCTCGGTGAATGATTGGTAGTTGCCACTGAGTTCTCAAATGCTCGAAAATATGTAATTTTTTGGGAAGACGATCCGCGCAGACACCTGCAGAACAGATGAATTAGATACCGAGAATGTCGCAATTTTCCGAATTCACGTCAATTGAAGTATATGATTAGAGTATGGATTTTATATTGCACATAGATCGCTTGATGTCATTATTGGATTTTTTTCTTAGTAAACATGGACTGTATAGATTTGGAATTTTTAATGTGCTTTCCTCGACTTTAGTGAGTCGTCTTGGACTGCAAAATAGCATTTTCAGTGTTAATTTTTTTCTTCTATGCGCCTAATTTAGCAGCCGGATGTGGCCAAGCATTGGTATTGTTAAGAGCCCACCATTTGATAGTTGTGCTGCGAAACATGAGATATTATCTCTGATTTCTTCACCCATAAGGAGCACAATAGTGGCACCAAATTTTAAATGAAATATATTCCTGTCATGCTCAATGGTAATGAAGATTTTTTAGTCTAATAAATACTATTTGTCTCTGAAAATCGGCCTTTACTGAACTGATGATAGAAGTAAGTCAGTAATTTTGGCTATTGTACTATTTTTGAAAGATCATCTGTTCCCCCAATACCTGAGGAATAACTACACACAAGACAGTACATCACGCTATTAAAATTTTAATACTTTGCCAAGGCGATGGGATGAATACTGACTGAAGTTTAAAGAATTTCATGAAAAGAGGTCTATTATTATGAGTAATGTTGAAATTTTATATAAATTACTATAATTATTTGCTGCTGTCATCTTCCCGTCATTAATCATTGAATCTACCCATTCTTTGCCTGATACTTGTGCGGTTAAAATTGTAAGTAATCCAAAAGTATAATAGCCATTCGGCTAACGAAGTAGCAAACTGATATTGATATAGTATTCGAGAACGTTTTTTAAAATTGGACCAAAATCTTTTATATACGTTATAGATGAGTAGCATAACTTTTTCAGGAAACAATATGCATCAAATTGTAAGGCCAAGCATTCAATATCACCTTTGCCATGCCTGATTGTACTAATTTTGGGGTCCATATATCTATTGTGTCATAAAAGAAAGATTGATGATAATATTAACTAATTTGAAGCTATCAACAAGGAAGCCTGTCTTTCCAACGACTAAGAATCTCCCAAGCCAAGCCTTATTATTTTCTCTGTACCATAACATATATTTGAAACTTTGAAGTGTTCGTAATATATACCAACAGTTTAATTCCTCGAGATTTGTGGAACAATATTCGATTGTATCAATTGGAAGATTTTTTTTCTTGCAATTAATAAATATACCTGTAGTATCAAACTAAATTGCCCTGGAGCTCATATTAACAACAGTTTATTAACTGATCGAGCTAGCACTCTTTCATAATTTTATATAAATGGTGACATTTGAGATTAGTACTTTTTAAATAAATCGAGTGTAGTGTGAAACGCTGTGCTTAGGCAAAGAAAATATTGTCTTTATTGCATTTCAAATGGAATAAAAAAATCTCTTGTTGTAATACTGGTCTATACCCTACATAATTGATGAAACAGCGATAGTGATAATACGCCGAATGGGATTTTTAAATAGAAAGTAGTCCTTAACTATTTCATTCCAGTATTCACGACAGAAACCAATAATGAGGCAGCCAAGCGGTTCTGAACCCGATTGACCTCCCTGGTGATAAACCAGTCACAATTGCCGTGAAATTTAAATACGTGTTACATATTACTGTTCATATGTACAGTCTGCCATAGATTTTGGTGCGTGAACAGCTAGTCAGAGTTTCATGTCAAAAGTGCCGTATTTTATTCGAAAATTCCAGGAACCTCTGATATTTTCCCCCTTCTTGGAATCACAATTAGGGTATCTGCGGTAACAGGAACGGGTATGACTTCAAAGAAAATATTGTTTAATCGATACGTTCGTGCCCGTGAGCAATCCTCATTACAACCATTCCAGATAAAAATAGTCTTCCTAGTCTGCTTCCATTCTATTACCGTCTTTCTCCCTTGAAAAGCAACAATCTGTGTATTTTCTTCTTTTCTTCTCCCTATATTTTCCTAAGAAACCAAGGCATCCGTTTGCTGATTTACTCGGATTTACTCGGCTTAATTGAATTAAGCGAGTCATATAAGCAAGTTAAAGTTGAATATTAGCAAAAAATGGTCACCAACTCCAGCTACAATTTCTTTAACGTTTTCAGAAAAACTTAAATACAATGAATATTATTAGTAATTATAAATTATTCTCACAGCACCATAATTATACTCAAGGAATCAACAAAAACTACGCAACGATGACGTTTCTACACAGGAATATTGCAACGAAAATTTTGATACTGTGTTCCTTCGAATACATTTACCTTAAACAGAAGTCGTGTCGTAACATATAGTGTAGGGGCTGATAGTTATTCTATATGACTGAATAATCATTTGACAATGTTACTGTCATTTCGTATAGTTACATCTTCACCAACAAATAAACACTCAATTGTTGATGATTTAGTACCCCTTTTAGAATCTACTCTTAGGTATCAATAAATTTACTAAGCTAATCCTATCAAGGCAGAGTTTAATTTTAACTAAAAATACCTTTTTGAAACTTGTCTGAGTACTGTTATAGTGAATACTACTCTTATTCATTGGCCGTCAGTCCCTGACAGGTGCTAGTCTCCTGTGCTTATATTACTTAGTTCTATATTTGCTTTTCTTTTGAAATAATACCGGGGATTGGCCAAGTAGCTGTCAGACAAGTCATAGGTTCCCAAATTACTATCAATCGGTAGACTCAACAATAAGAAGCTTTCGTATCTAAGAATTCGCTGATTAAATGGCAAAAAACCAATTCCATGTATCTAAATTTCCTAAAACTAACATCTTCTGCAATTCCACTCAGTGTTTATGTCTCCATATCTCTTTTCACCAATACATTTTGCAATTCCGTGCATCTTGTTTGCCACCACTCATCGCCTCTTGACTCTGGAATTGAGCAATTTTTACTTCACACAGTTTATTGTCCCTAATATTTTCGCTAAAAGACCATCATCTGTGTGTTCAACAGATTTATAGAGCTGCACTATTGTTGATTATGGATTAGATCGTTTTCTTTGGAGGGCAAGGAAAAGGCTTCGGCAGAAATCCGTGTTATCTCCGAGAATAATACGTTGTCCTGCTTGGTTGCCTACTGCTCATCCTAGCCGTCGTCTTCATGGCCTTAGTAACACTCCAAAGTCTCTTAATTCCCAATAAATAGGTATCCACGGACCAAAAAGAAGCAAAAATGGAATATAAATCTGCCTCCTTCTTGGACTTCCCAGCGCCTGCGAAACTAACTGACCCAACTACTTCCACACTTTCTCATCGGCTCTAATCCCGGTACCAGCGATTCATCACCCTCTTTGCACCACTTAGGGAAGTCTGTTGTTCCTCTGCGTTCCCTTCATCCCATTAAACTTTCCCTTTGATACTGATATTCCGCTCCCAGTCCTCCCCCAGACAGCTACCCGTGCAAAAAACCCGCCACCAACATCCAAGCCGCCTCCGGCAGACCCCTATGTCGCACCGACACCCGTAATATGAGTTTCCTCACTTTTCCGCACCACTTCGCTCGTGCACTTTCATCACTTTCCGACCTGAGCACCAGCCTTTTCTCAACAAAAATCATCTAACCTTCCTCATATTACCGAAGTAAGCGCGTACCTGGTAGAGTAAAAGCCAATCTCTATTTTTTTCAGCTGCATTTTATGTAAAAGGAACCGAAAAAAGATTTCACTCAACTGCATATGGTATTAATTGCTTTCATTAAGCCCCAGTAAATTTTCACGAAGACTGAGACCCTGAATAGCGAAGCTTACAGTAAATATGCTACTAAAGAGTAGATAATTACACTGCTGGGCATGTCACCATTGTTTTCTATGTATTCACGCCCTCAAGAGACAAAAAGAAGGGACCTCCACCTCTGTCGAAGTCGCTACTTACATTAATAATGATCCGCATGCAAACAGCAAGCGTCTTGCTGCCTATTGAAATGAGACACATTGACAGTGCAGTAATTAAAACATTATGTCCTATTGCGCTTGCTGAGGATAGATAATTGCAACCAGATGTAACATCCCGCTTTCTACTGTTTTTACTTATGAATACAGTATCCGGTGGTTTTACGAACCTACAAAGTTTTCATTGAATTATGTTTGACGTATGCAAAAGATAAGAGGCCCCTCAATCAAGCAAATACTCAAGTTGCATCAACATTTAATGCTTCATGACTGATATCTGGTCTCCATCCCTTCTTATAGGTTGATTAGTGCGCGATACTGATTTCTTTTGCGTATAATTACAATAAGTAAGCTTATTCTCTTAAAGAAAAATTAGATTTATTGCAATAAATGGCTCTTCTCTATAAATATTGTACTACACAAACATTTACGTCTTCCCTATTTGTCAAACCACGGCATTAGAATTATTACCTCACTTACTCTGCAACTCACAACACATACGCTCATGTTGCGGATCTCTTCCCCTGGTCGCTCCGTAATTGCGGTCCCTGCAGTATTTGCATAGAGTTTCCGTATCTATTTTCCCCATCCACTTCGCTTACAAACAAAATTTGCAAATTTTATCTTTTTGTTTTTTGGGTGTTTCATTAAGTAAGCCGTTCTAATTTATCGAACTTGTAATAAAAGTTCACCCCATATTAAAACAATCCTCATGGTCTGCACATAGAGCAGTAGTTATGTCGATAATTAGATTTTTAGGGGAAATGAAAAGTATAACTCCGGATCACCTTTGAATTTTACTCTTACATCAAGTTTACCTATGTTTGAGAGTTTTACTCTTATATCAATTTTACCTATGTTTGAGAGTTTTACTCTTATATCAATTTTACCTATGTTTGAGAAGCCTCAAAAGAGTCCTTGGAGGTAACAATGCAGTTTCCGGTTCAGATTTATTCAATTTATTCTCCGAAAAGCTAATTTGCCTGTAATTCGTTTAGCAATGGGGTTATTAAAAAAATGCTCAAAACATTTTTCATCTACTATATCTATCTGGTGATTCTATTAGAATTAACGCCAATTTACGCTTAGGTTATAGTATGATGTGTTCTACCACTGTTTTGTAAATGAACTTCGCTACCATTTAGGAAATCGTTCAGTGATCCTCCAAGTTTCAGTTTCAAACTCATACCTGAAAGGTGAGAAAGAAGACTGAGAATCTCATATCAGTTAACATTGGTGTAATTAACTCCAATTATTTCTTCAGCCGAAAAGGCTCTGCCTAAAACTGAATTGAATATTGAAAGAAGATTAATCTTCATTATATTCAAAAAAGTATGAATTTCCAAATGCATTAGATCTCTCAGGTAAACAATGAACATATATATACTAACGAAATTAAGTAATGAATTTTTTCCAAAATGTGTGAATGTAGTTAAGGGTGATATGATGATAATTCTAGGAACCCTTCGTGCTCAAAAATTAAGCAGATACATTTTTAGCATGTATTGGTGCAAACTAAAGTCTAAACTTTATTTTACCATCGCCTATTGACCTGGTACCAGCGACTTCAATGCTCTCTAGGTAGATAAAGTTTCCGCTGAAGCGGAAAGTGGCATAAATTATGAGAAGATTAGTGTTAAATATGCCCTTATTCTGAAACTCAGGAATTTTGAGCAATATTTTCCTAGGGATCTCGATACTTGCTCAAGAAATGATTCTTCTAACGTCTTCATGATGCAATATTATACTGCTGGTGACTTCTGGATAAAATTGGATATCGGTCTCCGCCAAGATTTTACCATCTACTGCTGTATTTAGGTAAGCTTCCTCTTTTTTATGCATAAGGCACGGAGCTATGCTTTGAATTTGTTGGGAATGCAAACGATAATTTGGTTACATTGAATGTGTTTTGTGTGTAACTTTTAGACACATCTAAGTCACTAAGCTGGTAAAGAATCCAGGTAATAACAAGGATTAAAACTTTGAAAATCATGTTACAACATAATGAAAGACACTAACAGACAGGATCTCCATAACGCTTAGTACAGTGAAAAAATGTTCCTTTCTAAATTTGACGGAAAATCTTTCCCATTAGCACTGAAAATAAAATATTAGAAAGGTCATTTCCATTGCAGTTCAGTGCTAGCAGCAAATTACTGACAATCAATCACGATAAGTGGATCTCAAATTAAATTAGTATAGTTAAACTATATTTCTGTGTAATTGGTTCTAATAATGGAATGCGTTCCACTTTATTTTATGTCGAAAAGTCCGCACAAAAAGAACCGCGGGTTCTGCTAGATATACGACTCTGGGCAATGTATAAACCAATTGCCCACTCAAGCGAGAAAGGGACCGGAAGAAAACTCCACCACCTGAACAGAGGATTCAGGAGGCTTAAAAAACTCCCGCTGTAAGCACATAGGCTAACAGATAGAGAAGGCGACGACAACAGCGATAACGACGGGCGAGCGAGCTTGACGACAAGCTCGAAAGGATGTGAAAACCACAACCCCTCGCAAGACGTCAAAATGACGGTGGATTTATGCGCGGCAGGGTACGGTGGACTTCGCAAACCTTGTTCGAGTAGTAGAGACACCCTTGAACACCTTTCCCAGTTCGTCCCACGTGCGCTGGGGGCGCGAGGAGGCAATCAACTCGATGTGGCCATCGAAAAGAACGTTGCAGCGAGAGCTCTACAGTCTCCAGGGGAAGAGCCGGATGAAGGTCCGGCGCCAACGCCGTGCGCGGGCGCCGAGCGAGATGAAGTGAAGGTTGGGTGTAGCCAGACAAGAAGACATGGACGTTGTCAGAAGAGATCACCCAAGATTTGTCCTCTGCAGAGGTATTTTCGAACTAGGAAGCTATGTCGAAAAACTATCAACATAATTACTGAATTTAAAATCGGAAATATTCTTGCTAAAAAAATTTCAAACTACTACAAATATGTTATCCAACGTGGTTTTTCAAGGGTATGTTTGACAAATGTAAGATTTTTGTGCTTTGTAATCCCTATCAAGCTGATAAATTTCTCCCTAGTTATCATTTGTAAATTTCTAAAGCTCTGATTTTACAGATTTATGACACACTCCTTGATTGTAAAATTAGCTTCCATTACCCAATTCTATCACATGGCGTGCTGACTAGAACTTCTTGGAGACGCCGTTGGAAGGATAAAGAGCGTTACACTCTTTTGAATATCACATGGTAGCCCCACTGACCCATACAAATATCGAACCAGTTTGTAAGACCTATATCACGGACGGCACAATTTCTCCAGCCAGATGAAGCCCAATTTATATGCATATGACGTTCAAATATCTCTAAAATAGACATTTCCGGTGCCTCAATCGCTTATCTAGAGATCTGCGGGTTCCTAGTCCTTAAACGACTGTAGTTATTTGGGTGTTCAAAATTGGACCTAAAATTTTCGAAAGTAGAATTATCTCTTAGTTAGGGCAAAAGATAGTAGCATAGCATAAGCATCAAGTCAAAATCATTTCGATTTTTCCGTAGTAACACTATTAGAAATAAAAACTAGACTTAAATTACATTAGACATTGATGTTTCGGTTGTACTGCTAGCTATTTCAACATTCTAAAATCATAATTTCCAACTGAAAACGTAGTTCAGGCTGAATGAATGACTGTTTAGTGCATTATTTGGAACTCAATAGTCGCCAGATATAAGGCAATGAAAGCATAGATGGTATAAATGTACTCCATACTACTATAGATTCTTTCCACAGGGGGCACGAAATGAGACAATAACCATTCTTATTGCGAAGTCACTCCCGCTCTTTCAAGGGCTTTCGCAGGGATATAATCAGTTTCAAAGACGCTTCCCGTCGATACAACTGTGACTGTCATTTTATCTGTCATATTTCAATTATAGTGAGCTTTGCGCCGAGCCTGTCTCCTCTGTGTTTACACCCGATTGAAGTTTGACTTTCTTGGCTTTCATCTTTTGATCTTGCGTAGTTGACGGCCTCTCTCACTGTTGCACGGGAACCGAATTATAGTAAGGTCTACTGGTTGTTACTCAGTGCTCAAGTCTCAGAGGAGTACAGCTTCTTTGGTAATAACACTCTGGCTAACTTATATATTACCCAAAATGACCAAAAAGCGCAGTAATTGAGCCTAAAATATCATAATATGATTTATGGAAGCTTCTTAGCTCATTTATCAATATTTCACATGACTAATCTATTCATGGCTCACTTAACCATTTCCACCCTTCTGTTCTCCCTTTCACTCTCCATCGTGGTGCAGGGTAGAACGAAATCACATTTGATAATTATTTTTGAGTTAAACTATGAGCGAAAGCCCCAATTATCGCATTTTGGTGGTCATACACAATCTTAACTGACGAACAAAATTAATAGATGACCTACTCCTTCATGAACATTATCAAAGTATCGAGCGTATCGCTCTCTGTTGCCAACGCAATTTTCCAGCTATTCATATGTTACACCTCGATAAAAATTCCTTGCTGTTCTAGAAAGCTAGAATAAGCCGGTCAAAAGTGTTTCAACCACTCTGGCGATGTGTATAATACGTCTCTTTCCAAATTTCAAACCACTACGAACCGTACATTCTTCACCTCCCTAATCCATTCTATTTTTTACCGCAAACATTTAAGGCGGAAAAAATCACGCAAACTTCAGCAACGCCCGCTACTTTGCGCCTGCAGAAGTTTTTAAGCAAGGGGAAGCTCCTCAACTAGGTCCCATTCGTCCGTATTTGCTCTTGCACAATATACTTTATCTTCGCCGTCTCAATCTTCAACCCGGCTTCACTAGGGTTGTTTCCGGGAACTTAATGACCGTCTACGCAAAAATTTACTTAAGGTTTGAATCGATGCAAATACCTCTGAATTTATCTATCTAATGATCAATTTTATAATATAATGTATAGGAGATGATTACAAAATCACTAATATACTTTCTACAGAAAACTTTCTACAGAAAGCAACCCTTGACGAACCTTGTTTATCATCAAATTGAACATCACTTACGCGTTTTTCAACATTAAAAGCGTGATAATTAATTTTTAATTTTCATATCGCGAGACTAGTGCTGTACTTGCTCTTGATTTTTCTTACTACATATCTGCGATATCTAAGTGTTGTCTAGTTTTGGAGGTCGAGAAAATCTTCGCACCCGAAAGCTTATAGAAAAAATCTTCTATCTTCGATAACAGTCAACGAGTGGCTTAATCAACCGGTTTAATTCCCTTTGGTTAACACACAACCAGTTCTTTATATCTTTCTGACCATGAAAACGGGAAGAAACCAAGCAGAACTACAGAGCGTGACGACTCTAGCCACCAACAATTCCTTCACGTCTTTATTTAAGATATAGTTGCACTCCTGTCGGAGCCAACAGTGCTTTTAGTATACAGCTATTTTTCGATCAGCTCAATAGAATGCAATACTTGAAAGTAGGCATGTTTTACGTATTGAAAGTCCTAAGCTACCAGGTTTTTATTTTTCAGAAATTTTCTCCTCCAATCGCCTCACCTTCAAGTGCTCGGTTTGGAACTATCCGCTTGCTTTCTTTCCATGGTATTTTCTGCCTCTCTAGACTGATTAACTCCCACGTATGGATAGCGCTCCTTCTGTTCAAGATAGCCAACACCATTTCGTACTCTTCATCAGCTCTTCCGTCAATGCCAACTGACTGCAAAGACGACTAAAATGGAAATCTTCACTCTTTAACTCTTCTCGCGGCGTGAAATATAAATTCGTCTCATTAGCGATGGTAACTTGACTATCTTTGGCAGTCGGAGCGATTCTCATCTTTTTGCAAAATTCCTGTGACATTTGAATCTAAACAGCATAATATTGTAATATTTTGTACTTCTCCGTTCCAAATAATCCCACAGTAACAATATTCCAAAATCTAAGAAACCCCTAAATAGATATTCACGAACCTTGCATCACAGATAAATTATTATCAACCAACCTTTTATATATTTTCCTCCCTTAATCTGCATCTTCAAAAAGATACTTTTTAATTTTACACCCGCAAGAGGTAATTGAATGCTCTACGACTAGTAAATTGTGCTCTGCTCGGTACTTTATTCCTCCTGGCATCTAGTTTATTTTTTGGCTTCTATTTTATTTTTTTCTCGCTCCAAATTTAATATCAATGGGCATACAATCAGTTTCATACTAATTAAAGCGAAAAAAGTATGATATTCGCCACTTTTAATCTCAAAGACCTACTACTCAGCATTTCTATAAGCTAGAGATACTATATAAACCTAGAGAGCTCCTTGAAAAACTCCCACCGAATTTATGACTCTGCTCCTTTCCTGAAGTTCCCTTTTTACAACAAGCACTTTGAACCAATTTAAACTTATAATTCGCTACCAAGCTGCTATTGCGACCCATACATGCCTCTTAAATGCTCCATCTTTAACAAAGAGTAAATTTATTCTATGCAAATAATAGAAGTATTCAGTTGAGCAATTAACTTTTTGGATACAGGCGATGAAAATGTAGACGCTTCTTCATATGCAGCGGCCACTTACTTCTCCAATGGTTCCGTCACTCAGGAGAAGTAACTAGCCATGCTTTACACCAATATTTTCTCCTTATCTTTTGGTTTTAACTAACATCCACCTTGAGATTCCAGCCTCTGCAGTTTCTTCTTCAAAACAACCAGAGTGCCAGAATATCTTCTCTTATCATTATAGAAACATTTAAAATCTGCCGTACTTTAAGGACACTTGTGATGGCTTGACGCACGACTTATGACGAGCTGCCTCATCTTTTTGAGTTCTGCAACTGCCGTGCGAGGTAATCTGCCCAGGGGTTGTTGACGGCAAAGCCTTTTAAGTATTGCTTCGATTTTTGGTTGATATACCCTGCAAAAAGGCCAGAACTTCAAACCAAGTTTTGCATTAAAAGTGCTCAACAACAGCAGACGTAAATTCTATCCAAGAATTCCTCTTACTTCAAAAGTATTGTGTAAAATTATCCCTAAATGTACAGTATCTAACTACGAGGCTCGGAAGGCTTCTATAGCAATCATTGGTAAGACTAACAGCACTGAGAATCATGAAATAGTTCCATTGCCTTACTTAGAGAGAAAAAATAGTTAATTGCTGATTGGTTAGGGGCGAGAAGTTTCGAGAACCACGCGAGATCGCCAGGATGGCTTCCTCTCATTGGGTTGGTATAAATTGTTTTGATCTGGTGTTGTACAATATTGTCTCGGATTGAGAAGTTGCACAGATGTCTGATTTCGGTGTTAAATTCCTGGTAGTGGCTACTGATGGTATATTGTTAGGGTATTTAGAATTCTTCTGGCATAGACATTACACGAACCGTGACGGTTCCGTTGACTCCAGCTCTCTTCTAAGGGTCATTCAACTAAGCTAAAGGTCCATGGATTTCTTTCTTATCCAACCTCGCTGTGGCGGCTTCATGATCTTCTAACTACGTTCCCGGATGGCGAACTCATCAATGGGTTCGGACTTCATCACCCCTTCCTATTAGGCTTATTCAGTCAAAGGTCCTATTCGAGCAAATGATTGGTAGTTTAAGTCAAACTCTGCGGCCTCAAAATGACCGAGTATCTGCACTTCCTTCCCTCCGTCAGTCTTTCCGCGCACGATGAACTTCTTTCTCGCGAATGAGAAGCGGTTGATGTCGCAGTGGGCTAATCATCAGAAGAAATGTGTGGTATTGTAGAATCACTCATGATTTCGAACCTTGAACGCAGAACCAAGAAGTGACTGTAAAGGTGAAACAAAGCCTTCGTTTTTTTCCTGCTGTGCATTTCTTCCTCCTGAACGCTTGTCTTCCCGGGCGTTTCGTGCTGACACTGTACCCTACGGTGCACTGCTGAATTTTAATGGTCGCTGTAGCGGACACGTTCGCACTCAGATGAACCGAACTTGGGATAGTGTGATTACCAATTCACAGGGAAAGCCGCCGCAAAGAGCGAAATCCTATCAATCAAGACTACGGGTGTGTGACGTACTCCGACCGGTTGATCGTGATTGACGGTAAGAGAGTAGTGTCCCGACGCCGGTGGAGGCGCACGCAGACAGCACCCAGTATTTATTGACTTCAAAAATAGACCGGGTAGACCCGGTGGTCCGATAATGGGCCCACTAGCCCCAGCTGTGATTAACGACGACGACAGTCAATTACAGTGGAGGAATCATGACAGTACGTGACAGCGAGCGGATTGCTTACTGTCAGCACAGCAGAAGCTGGCGAAGATGCAGATGTAGCAACTGAGCTAAAAGGTTTGCACAATATTTGTGCATACTCCCTTTCTTCAAAAAGAGCTGAATTAAAACAACTCACCCGGCTGCAACTCGGCGTTGGCACGCGCAGCTAGATCGGCAGGCGTGTTTTTTTGTGAGAGAAGCTTGGTAAGAAGGGTTGTAACATCATCATACACTTGACGCAGTGGCTCAAGGGTATCCTCAGAGTCTGGCAGACCACTCCAACGGACGTGAACCTTGAGTTCACCTTCATCGTCAACAAGCTTCATTAGACGCTGAAAAACCATTCCTGTCTCCGAGGTGACGACGTGAGACATAATTTCAGAAGCGTCTAGAGAACAATCACTGTAGAACTTCAGACAGCTGGCGTGAACATCGTCGTATGGACCATTACGGAGGTCTTCTACTCGATAAACGTAATCATTGATGGCCTTAATTAGCCTTCGTGGGCCACGCTATCGCAAAGAAAGTTTTTAGCCGGCGGTAAAGTCGTCACGTGCGAGTAAGACATAGTCGCCTTCGACAAAATTTAGCAGCTCACCACGCGACATGGCCTCGCGAGCCCTTGCCCTATTAGAAGTGACGGACTATAAAACAACTGGATGTAATTCATCAATCTTAGACTTCAACTTCGACACGTTGATAGTGCGCTCATATTGCACAGCATCGATGCTCACCGGCGCTGCACTGCTTGTACGAATGAAAGTGGAGATCGGCAGTGGTGGCTCAGCTCCTGTAAGTGCAGTGATTGGGGCAATATTGCGACGTTGTGGCGAAGGTGCTTGATTCAAGGCGCTCTGGACGACAGGTAGCACATCTGGCCATTCTTCCGGGCGCATCTGTACCTCGGACAAGATGGCGCGAATTATTCGTAGGAGCTCACATCCGAGGCGTTCAACAGCGCCGTTGCTCCAAGGCGAGTAAGGCAGGGTGAAGTGGTGCCGGACTCTAAGAGACTTGGAAAGCTGACGGAGTGTCTCGTTTTTAAAATGTGTCGGACCGTCCGATATGAAGGCACGCGGGGCATCGAAAGCGGCGCACCAGTCGACAAGACAGTGTGCAGCGTTAACTGCAGAGGTGTTCGGGAAGGCAAACAGCCACTTGTAGTCTGAGTGGTCATCCCTCAGCATGAGCACGTACTTGTCTCCGGTCGAGCTTGGGCCCATCTCAATGTAGTCAAATTGGATGAGATCATTGGCTCCGTGCCGTGGACAGCTGGACCGAAGGGACGAGGTACTTTCTCCCCTCCTACAGTGGAAAGGCAGTGTATGCATGCCTTAATAAACGTGGCGACGTCCGTTGTTAGCGTCGACCAGAAGAAGAATTGTCGGAGGGTCGACGTGGTGGACTTGATGCAACGGTGTGCGCTCGGTCCGGTGTGCGAAATGATGCATAGTCTAAGCTGAAGATCGGCACAGTCGTCGGGGATCCAGATCGCACTCAGGGGGTTACGCCAAACCCCTCTATCACGGCTGAGGTTTGCAGGGCGATGCGCGGAGTGCTTCTCCTGGGCTTTAGCGATCTCTTCGACAGACGGCCAAACGAAATTGTCAGCTGAGGAAGACGTTAGTGGCGGGATTCGCACAAGGCGGCGGTCGACCGAAGGGGCAGACCAGCGGCTTAGGAGGTCAGCCCAGACATTTCCGCTCCCTGTAATGTGCACACACGTGTACGCATAAGCGCTGAAGCGAACCGCCCAGCGTAAGACCTTACGCAGAGACGACTGTGATAGGTCAGCCACAACAGCGAGTGGGTCGAACAGAAATATTAAGTTAGGGTAGTCTGTAAACAAGTCGAATCCGTCGGGTGTAGCCAGGATCCAGTGCATTCTGTCAATGGTCGCCATGATGGCAAACGCCTCCTCCAAAATGGACCAACGGAGTGACGGCCCTGTGAAGTGACCTGAGAGAAAGGAGAGGGGTTGATGACGCTGATCAGCATGGGACTTTTGGATGTCCTCCATGGGTACCTGAGTTACTATACCCGACCATTCAGCGTCGAAAGCATAGGAGTAAAAGCAGAGGCGAGTTGCTGAGTCACGATGCACAAGGGTGACCCGGCGGGCGAGAGCATCCTTGGCATGGTGGGACACGTCGGATTCCGACTTTGACCATCCGACTTCAGCCAGGACGACACGCCCACGGCAGTCTTCTTGCGGCTGCCGGCCTTAGTATACACCAATTCCAAAAACTCCGAGAGCGGGCGAATAATCGTCGTGAAACGTGAAATCGCACTACGCATCCACAGTATAGCACATACGAACTGCTGGAGGTCAGCACCCGTCTTAGGCTCTTCCATGTCGCGGATGCCGTTGATGCGTCTGGGGTCGAAGCGAATGCCTTCAGGGGAGACAATCCGACCACACCAGCGAATCGATGTCGTGAAAAGAACGCACTTAGCAGGATGGAGCTTCAGGTTGCGCTGGGCGCAGTACTAAAAGAAGCGTCGGATTGTCGTCAGGAGTTCGTCGACAGTAGCTGCGTGAGCGAGGATGTCGTCGAGCCAAAGGAGAATATTTTGGCGAAGGTCTGTTGGGAGAGTTGACTGCAATGAATATTGCAGGTACATGACTGCATTTGTTGTGCCATGGAGGACGCGAGTTGGCGAAAATATCGCGTCCGGCGTGACGAAAGACTGGGATGCTTGCGACTCAGCCTGTAGGGGAAGTTGCCAGTATCCGTGAACGAAGTCGAACTCGGCGTAGCACTTGGAAGTGGAAGTTTTTGTTAGTTCCTGCTCCGTGTTGGGCATCGGAAACTGAAGCTTCTTCGTGAAGCGATTAATAGGGCGCAGATCAACAGTGAATCGGAAACCATCGGGTCCTGATTTGGGCACAAGGAGTGGTGCCGAGGCCCAAGGGGACGTAGGATTGGCGTAGTCCATACCACAATCGACGAGCTTGCTGACGGTTTTTGACAAAAAGATTGGTTGGGCTTGCGTGTAGTTGCGCAAACGGACACGTATTGGCCTGGCGTCTCGCTGGATATCGATCTTGAGTGGTGGGAAGTCGGCAGGTGGACCGGATGAGAAGCTTGTCCGGAATATTTCGATGTGCGACTTAACAATGTGCTCTAGTTGGGGCAGCTTATCTTCTGGGAACCATTGTTAAGCGCCTCTTGGAGCATCTTGTCGACGGCCGCGGCGACTTCGGCATGTTGGTCCTTTTCGACAGTTTCGAGCAGATTGGTATCCGGAAACGGATCTGGCTCGTCCCTAACTTGGTAGTAGTTCACCTTAGGACTGTCAGTCTTATCTGCCATTGTGAAGTTGAAGTAGCAGTGGGGGCTCAATTGAGACGTGCGGTCATTAGGCGGCTGACTTGTCCGACTCGCGTCCCATGTGTTACACTGCGTATAGTTGAACAGTCGGTTCCGTCCAACAACGCACGTTTCTGCTCGAGAATGCTCTTTGTGTCTATGCCGAGGTGTTGGAAGACCGGCACACCAATCAGAAGGTCTCGGTTGCTAAGTCGTCATCAGCGACGAGGAAAGTCACGTTGACCAGCGCGAGCGATCCTGTGAACAGCTGAAAGAAAGCTCTTGGCGATGTCCGCGAGCGTGAAAAGGAGAATTTCTCGGCCTCCGACGTGTTCTTGAGCGCGACCTTCAGATGCACCTTATCGATCTTTGTCATCTTACCAATGCCGTTGAGTACGGCGCGATCGGCGAGCTTAGGGGAGACGATGGACTCGTCACTTCCGTCGTCTGTGCGTATATTAGCTGTCATGCTCTCGGAGCCCTCGGTCATGACGACCGAGAAGGACGTGCCTATATGTGGATTCTCAACTAGCTTCGGTTTGCTCGGTGCTTCCAGCCGCCGAACAGTTTTGTGCACCTACAGTTCATCCTTGACCTGGGCGTGCTCCCGCATCTGTCCGCGGTTTGATCTTGATGGGCCCGTGCGAGCCTTCTCATCTGCGTAGGCCTTGAGTAAAGACGCTTTTTCGTCCTCCGGGCACTCTCGGTAGTCTCGCAGAAGATGTTATATGCCTTTAGATTTGTGTGGTCCGTAGAGGCAGAGCAAGGCTTGTTTGGAGGGTTTCGACTTAGCGGGCGAATATGCGGTGTCTTCCTGTCGGCTCCCGCCGCGATTGCTGCGTTTGCCTTTCTTTGTTCTCATCACACCTGACTGAGATTTGCCATTATCGACAAGTTGGAAGGCCTCGGAGAGTCGTATCGCGTGTTCCATAAAGCCTTGGAAGTCCTTGCGCAAGTAGTACTTCGAAAATTCGAGGTCCGACTCTAGTCGGGCATGCAGAGAAGCGGGACGGATGGCTGAGAGGACGTGGTACACAGCTATCTTTTGATTCCCTTTCAGGATCCAGGACAGGCCGTTCCTCTGCAGTATCGTGTGATACTTTACAAGAAGGTTCTGTACGCGAGAGGTCGCGTTTGCGTCTTGCATGTCGATGCACAGTTCTTATGCAACTATGCTGTCCAGCTTGGCTAATGTCACTACTTCCTTTGACTCAGTAGCTCTAGCTTTGAGAAAGTCTCGTAACTTTTTCCCGGTGAGAGCGTCGTAAGATGTCACACCGTCGATGAAACCGAGAGCAATCGTCGACTCCAGCCATTTGCGTCAACGCAGAACTTGAGATTGACTGGAGTAACAACCTCGTTCGTACAACTTGTTGCGCGACTAATTGGCGGGCGCGCTCCTGCACCTCCTTAGCGTACTGATCATACGCGCGCAGAAAGGTGCGAATTGACGATGCATCGGCTGCTTTGAGGCGTGGGTGGTCGACGGTAGTTGCCACGTACTTCGATGATGCCGACGATATCTCTGGAGAGCCAGACATTTTGTGGAGATCTTCGTTCAGAAACAGAAGTTGAACGTAGTCGTTCGAATCGTAATCAGTGTGCTTGACGTTGCGTCGTTACCGGCTGTCTATGCCGGCACACAATGGCTGAAGACTCGTCGTGCCTAGACGGAGTAGAGCCGTAGTGATCACTGTGACGTACTCCGACCGGTTGATCGTGATTGACGGTAAGAGAGTAGTGTCCCGACGCCGGCGGAGGCGCACGCGGACAGCACCCAGTATTTATTGGCTTCAAAAATAGACCGGGTAGACCCGGTGGTCCGATAATGGGCCCACTAGCCCCAGCTGTGATTACCGACGACAACAGTCAATTACAGTGGAGGAATCATGACAGTACGTGACGGCGAGCGGATTGCTTACTGTCAGCACAGCAGAAGCTGGCGAAGATGCAGATGTAGCGACTGACCTAAAAGGTTTGCACAATATTTGTGCAAAGGGGATCAGGACGCACGTGCATCTACGCTTTACCTCTCCTGCATACCCCTTTGTTGTGCTGGCCACATGGACGAAGATGCAATAACTGAAGATGTCCGACGAACTCTGTTTAATCTGCGAGGCGTCTCTGGACCTCTGCCTCACGTCGCGATTGTGGGCGGTGAACTCGTCCGTGAAAAGCATCATTAACATGTAGATCACCCTCTAGGTAATTCTGGGCCACAACCGACCACCTCCTTCAAATATTAAGGCACCCCCCATTTCCCCCCATTTCCCCCCACTTGTAGGGGAGGGCTGAGGTTTGAAACACAGACACCTGGCAAATTGAGGTAATTGCTGCTGGTTCGTTTTGCGACCCAGAGTTTACATATACTGCCCAAGGGATGCAAAGGATCAATCATACTGTGCCCTGACTAGAATACATTTCTTTGAATAAAGAGTACGGGGGTAATGATAGACGACAGTATCTATGCTAGAGGGATTCGATTTCAATTTTAATCTCAAAGAGGACTGGAAGCCCTCTCATGAAATGTCAATTATGTATTTCAACAGGTCTTAAGGGATGTGAACAAGGAAGGCAGCGCCACTGGGCCGTGTGGCGTAGCTCACCCTCTGCCAGCTATGCACGTCAACGATGCTGTATTGCTGTACGGACCTGAAAACAATGCCTGTAGCGAAAGCATCTAGGACCGGTTGCGATTGCGTAGGGAAGCGCCAATTATGTGAAAGGCGAAGGACGCGATTAGCCGCATCACACCACACAAGCGGATTGGTTAGCATCAAGAACTGTGCGTCGGAAGTTGTGCAGCTTGACGCAATGCGCAAGATCGACATCACCGAGCTGTGAAGCGTAATTTGCAGTGTGGGTGGAGATGAACGGAGATCGGACCATTTATATGGTCCTGTTTCACAGACAGGCTGGGGAAGTTAGAATGGCTGCACTGACGTTGCCAGGGGAAGGGATAAAGCAAAGGACGTTCACTGACTGCATTTCTGTTGCCTGCATGTACATACAAAGCAGTAATCTAGAGCAACAAAACAGAATGGTTTGCTGAAAGGGCCGTCCACTGCAGTAGAGAATTTTTCGTTACGAATATTGCTGTGAAACTGCATCTCGTCATGAGGGAGTATATCAGCAACGGTATTGTATTGTGCAAGACGTTAAACTGCACTCTGAGCCATGTACTTTATTAACCACAGAGGAATTTGCAGGCAACCACACATTCAAATTTGTTGTATCTTGCTGGTAAAAGAGTCAACCCTGTTGTCACTCTGCTGCTGGTGCTGGCATCAGCAGCAGGTCAGGGCATGCCGCATTTGACAATTGGGTGCTTTGGCAAGGTTATGGTTGGGTAGTGATTGTGTCGCGCTGTTGATTATGAAGCCTAGATCGACAAAAAAAAACATAAGGGTTGTAAATGCAGCGAATGGTGCAGCAGAGGGGGTATGGAAATTTTCGAAGGAATGGTGTTAGAGCTTTTTGACCAAAATAAAAGTGTATTATTACTATTACTGCGGGGTGGTAAAGTCATAGTCAGTGATGGGTTGTCGAAGATTATCTGAGGGATACAAGACTTGTGTAACCACTTTCAGAGGGATGAATTGGAGTAAGAGATTAAATTATCTCGCTGGAGGAGGAGGGTTTCAATCTGACTGGAAAGATAGGAAAAAATTCTTAACAAATACGTTGCCTCTTCGCCGCGACGCCCTACTGTAGCAGGATGGTATGGTTACAATACTGTACTGAAAAAAAATAGTGCGGATGAATATATGGAAATGACAATACTTGCCAAATATTAAATTACCCAAAAATTTCCCCACATGGAGAGGTGGGTGACGTGTTGATGCAAATCTCATTTTGATACCATGTCGAGGTTGTGATGAGATTTGAGAATCGTTGGTCTTTGGCGGTGTATCGTTGTGTTTTTTTTTGGACAGTGGTAAATGGTACAAAGTCAGCCTCGATAATGCCGAGTCTATTAGTGCAGCCCCTTAGGTAGTACGACCCCACTGCTATGGCAAATTTGTTATGGGGGAAAATTTTGGGTAATTTATTGTTTGGAAAGTACTGTAATGTAATTTGTTATGTAACAAAAGGAAAGCAGTTCATTGGTAATTTTAGAACTAGCGAGTCCTGCCAAGTTGTTACTGTACACTGGTCCATTTTGGCTCATCCAGCAACACAATGCGCATATAATACTGAACAGTAAATGTTTGATTTCAGTTTTTTTTGAATTTTAAGTCGGCGACTTACAGGACTGCATGGCAGTGCATTTACTCCAAAATAGTGAACTACTGTGCCGCAGGCCGTTCGGCCAAAGTTACAATACTTGCATGAAAACATGGAACAGCCCCTGTCAAATGCGGAATAGTGCATTACCAAGGCCTCCACAAGGTGCACTATCCGAATAACAGAATGCACATGAGTAAAAAAAATGTATTTGAATTATAATGCGAATGGGAAGTTTGCAAACACACCACTTCAGCCTAATTTGAGATGTGTGATCCCTTGTCACAAATACAATAGTTTTGGAAATTGCGCCGCTCAAATTGCTAACTACCGTTTTTTACGGCATTGTGCTGTAATTCTATTAAGGTACTGTACTGTACAGTACGTACTGTACACTGGTGACTGATTCCACCCCCCAAATGTTCACGTTCTCCAGGTTGCGTTACAGCACAGTAAAGCACTGTACCAAATCTCGGGCAGCATTATTGCCGACGAATTATTTCGGTGTCAACCATGTGAGGGGGCAAATTCTTACCCGACAGTGAAGTAGTGTGGGCACGTTTTACAGTACGGCATTGAATAACAGACACCAACAGTACCGAAATGCATTGTTCAAAAGTGCTGTTACAGTGTTGTGCAGGCCTCAACGATTCCTCGCCCATGACAGCAGGGTCAGTCACGGTGAGTGTCAGGTCCACACTCAAATGCAAGTGAGCAGGGACCGATGTCGAATTGTCAGCCGGATGGTACCAACTTGAAGCCATTGGTAAGCTTGCAGGCTAGCCATTTGCAAGCTTGAAGCATTTGCACGGCTTTGAGCTTGCGAAAGTGAGCTTGAAGTATAGGCCCACTGAGTGATACTCTGCTGATACTGTACGCTCAAGCGAATAGAGCGATACTGAAAATTACAAGTCAGTTGTCAACCACTCTACTCTCTATGACTAGAGACTGCTCGAATTTTCAAACTGGAAAATGCTTTGCCCTGGATAGAATTGGCTATGAAAAACGGTTAGATGTGAGCATGAAAGGCAGACTTCGACAAAGCTTCAAGCAATTTAAAGCCATGATCATTCACAGCCACTTCTTTAGCATTGTGCTTGAATTTCACTTGGTTTTGCAAGGCAAATTGAGTTACGTTGCGTTGTACAGGTTCATATATAACATCATTTTGGGAGGGGGAGTATATTTCGTTTACCGGCAATGTGGCAGCAGATGGGGCTTACATACGGTTGTAGATGCCAAATCAATGGTTGCTGATGACTTGAGTGGATGGCAACTTGGCTTCTACTGTTGGTTGATATGTTTTGTAAGTATGAAATGTGCACCAATGAGAGGTCGGGGAGATGAGTGGCTCAAGTTGCGAGATGTGTTTCGGGGCTAAGGTGCTGTCAGGTTAGGTGGCGGTTGTCAAAATATTTTAGGGTCCTGGAAAATATTTTCACAAGCGCCACCGTTGACTGTGATCTCGAGTACTTGAATCCTCAAATTTAATGGGAAAAATATCATAAATAAAGACAGGAAAATAAGTTTGCGGCGGGAAATTTGCACATGGACAAGAGTCGCCAGAAAAAATTACAAAAATATTGAGGTTGGAAATGCATTTAGATGCGTAAGATTCTACAGATCTTTCGGTGCCCAACCAGAAGCTGCAGGGGATGTTGCGGAAAATTTGTCGAGATTTGAGATTTTGGAAGGAGGAATTTCCAACCACAGCGTTGAGGGTGGCGGTGTGGGAGGCGGAAAACCGCGTGTTCATAGAACTAATCTCGTCTTTGCCCTACAAGCTGGGATGTTTCTACGTTTTTTTTTGGTTGCTTCTGAAACAATGGTAATGCGCTTGTACAGTACTGTAGATAGGTGGCTGAAGAGGGGTGTGTGTATTATGCAGAGGCTTGTCAGAAAGTCAAATTATGAAAATATCCGTCTGGCCATAGTAAAACATCCGCCTTATGGATGAGACAAAAACCGCCACTTCCCCTCACCAAAATCCTGCAAGCACTACATTCAAACAACACTCGAAACGACACCACTACTCTATCACCTTTCCCACCTCCTGTCCGCCCCCCATTTCCTTCTTTCCCCGTTAAATTTCAATTATATGGCAGACACTCAAACGGTCTCAACTCCCGACTAAAAACCTACCTTCCCAAACGAAAGCCATCACCCGAAGGCCCCACTCATCACTCACCGCAGTGACTTCCTCCTCCCCCCCGTCCTCATCCACAACCATGACTTCCCTCCCTCACACCACCCAGCATGCACCGCAACCCCCCCCCCAACCTACCCCCTCAACCCCAACCATCCAATCCCATTCTCCACCCTCCCTACTATGTCGATCCCACCCAAGTTTACCTCCTTCCACCCTCTCCCCCTGCCCCACCTCCTCGTCCCCGAAACCCTACACTTCAACCAAAGTACGCGAGATGTGGACTTCAGAAGAACATGAGCGTATGCTCGAGGCTCTCCGACTTTACAAGCGCGATTGGACAAAGGTCACAAAGTATGTTGGAACACGTTCCGCCGCCCAAGTACGATCCCATGCCCAAAAGTATTTTGATCGAGTAGCTCGAGACAAAACCGATGACTATGTTCCACGGGCACGGCCCAAGAGAAAGTCCGCTACACCCTATCCAAGAAAGGCTCGTGTTGATTCGCCCCAACTCTCACATCCTCCCATTCCCGTTCCTTCCAAAGTCCAATTCTCAATCCCTCCCCTGTCCTCTCTCATCCCCCTCTCACAGTTCCTTACCAACATGTGTACTCTCCCTATGTCGTCGATCGCCCTCTTTCTTCACCCCATCAATCTTCTACTCTTCCCGCCGTCCCGTCGCCCCTCTCCTATGTCGCTGGATATCCGTCTCCAGTCTCTCATGTCGTTCCTCCTCATCATATGTATGGCATGTTCTCTCCGATCACGCCATCATTCCCGCCCCAGGGGCCGCCGCCTGCCGTAAGTCACGGCCCTGGTCCCGCCGTCAGCTCCGCTTCCCTACAACCCGCTCATCCCCATATCCCTACCCATTCGCATCCTGGTGGTCCTATGGATAATTGTGCCAAATGTATCGCTTTGCGACGATATGGCAATGTATTCCAGGAACTTGGCGATTTTCATCACCCTTCCGCACCGCAGCCGCTGCCGCACACTGCTATACCCCGAATGCAACTGCTTCGCATCTTCGTTGCCCCCACCATGCGGTTCATCAGCTTCCGATGCCGTCTCCGCAGCAAACCGGCGAGCCAAGAATTCAAGGGTCTGGGCATATTCCGGAGGCAAAAGTGGAAGTCGTTGAGGAGAAAAGCACCAAGTGTCCAGCTGAATATCGCGCCCACCGTGCTATGGTAATGAAAGCTCGCAAGGCTAAGAGCAAAGGCCGCCCTTTGCCCAAGACGGTACAGAGCTCGGGCAGTGAACCGTCATCGTCTGAGTCATTCAGTGCTACGATAAGTAAGGACCCGAACTGTGATGAAGCGCCTGTGAAGCGTATGGGTAGCGAGAACCATATCCTTACTGTAAACAAGATGAAGAAAAGGAAAAGCCGAAGTGCTGGGGAAAGACCGACGAAACGGACAAGGCAAATGGGAGAAGGCGCTAGAAAGGGGGTCGGATTAGATCCGAAGAGGTTGTTCCGGGCGCCGCCGAAGGCATTGAATCTGCAAGAATGGCGACTGCCGATTCATCGCCAATGACTGTAATTGGAGAAGAAAAGAGTGAAGAGAGTGCTGCAAAGGGGAGGAGGTCCCCTGTAGTTGATAACTACTCGCAGAAAGAGCAAAAGGAGATCTATGATGCGGTTAAGTCTCTGCAGATTTTGGCGAAGACCTCGTCGCTTTCATCAAACGAGTCGAAAGGGAAACGCTTTGGTGGGTGAGGCACCAGCATGAAATGTGTGAGAAGCCGCGATTGCTTCTGTTCTCATTTCTTGCATGATTGGGCCAGAATGTAGCGAATGCATCCATAGATCGCTACTGCACCTGGAGAAGTTGGTGATTAGCTTTTAGATTTTTGGATGAGTTAAAGAGGGAACAGAAGATTTGAAGCAGTTATGATACAACATTCTTAGTTTTCCGCCAACTAGAGACTGTCCACAAGCACTTTTCCCACAGTATGTTTCGGATCATGTAGTGCGCGCGCTCTGGAAAATGTTTGCACGACAAACAGTGAGTGCTGTGTTTATGTGCGGCGGACAAAGATCTGCGCGACAGCGTTTCGCGTTTAGGTCTCGCGTGTAACTTCCCGCCAAAGTCACAACATGCTGCGGGACGTTTAGAGCGTAGGATAGCTCATTCATTGCTGTGCGAAGATCCGGGTATCTGCTGGTGTTGTTGGATCGAACACGTTGATGTTGCATGTTGATGTTGATGACAACAACCATCAACATGTGCCTATCCCAATATCCACCCTTGGAGGCTGGCACCGAGACGCGTACGCGGCGCTAACCGATGTCGCCCGGAACGTGGCCGTTCGAGCGATGGAAATCCATAGGAAGGTTAGAGCGGTGCTTATCCAAAGGCACGTTGCCGCGGCCGCCATGTCTAACGCGGCATGCCTGCTCGCTGGCATTCCTTACGGGCCTGGCTCCGGCCCTTCTGTAAGGAATGTCACTTAGTGTTACCCATCTGTGGCGACTTATCCTGCATTACGCACTCTAGCGGCGCGGATACAGCCGACCATATCTTCCACACATTAAAATGACCCAAAAAGTTCCCCTTTTCCAAGCTCTACTTGACATCAACATCAGATTGAAATTACAGTGTAATCGGTCTCACAGTGGTCACACATAGCCCTGTTCAGGAGCAAAAAAAATAACTCTGTAACAAGTAATTTATAAATGGAAAACAATAAATTGGAGCAACGTCTACAAACACAGTAAACACCCTGGTGGCGATGTAGCATCATCATGCTCATTTTATCGTGCATTCCGCTGCGCACAGACGTCTATCTTGTCCACGTGGACTGCGTTCAAGCTGGTAAGGGGGTTGAAGGTTTTCATTCTGAGATGAGAAGGGGCCAGCGGGTTCACGTAGGTCACATCGAAATAATCGGTGCCGCCGGTGGCGCCCGTTGCCCTGATGTCAGGACTTGTTTTGTGGTCCCCGTGCGACCGGGGTTCGACGGCGGGATGCCTTGCGCCTAGGCTCAGGTCGTTACTTAGTAGGGTGACCTGGTCATCATGGCGGACGATCCGTTGCGTTCCGTACCTGCAGTGGATCAAGTGGTCGCCTTGGACGTCCACTGTTACTGGGCATTCGACTCTTGGGCAAGGGGTTCCTGGCTCGAAGAGCGGGGCTTAGCAATAGTATTTGAACCACACCGAGAAATGTCGGGTGCCAGTTGCAGTCTTTAAGCCTGTTGTGGGAAGGCAATGGACCCATTCCTTGGCACCTGGAGGAGTCATTGAGGTCCTGAAATACTATTGCCAAGCCTCGCTCTTCGAGCCAGGCCCTAGGTTACCTCCCCAAGCGCAGCTACATATGTCCCTTGCACCTGCGAACCCCCATCAACCCGGAGACCAATGGCTCCACTAAGGCCTTCACTCGCTAGAACATGTGCCAAAATCAGGCAACCGTAATGATCAGGAATATTAAGTCACCATGCTACTGCAGCTCGGCACAGAATAAGAATATCATTTATCGAAACATCGACAGTGCGTTCGCGATGATGATGATGATGAAACGTTTACCCTTTTCTCATCTTGTTTATATGTTGACTGGTCGACTACACTGCAGCTCGCAATTTTTACATACATTGGCTGTCTCATGTATACGTTTCGCACCCAGGGGCCTAATGCCTCCAGACCGGGGCGGGAAATTCGCAATTTTACTGAGAACAGATATCGTAGGTCTTCAAAAACCTGATCATCTTTCATGAGACCATAGGTATCAGTAGATTCCTTCAACTCAACGCAAAGAAGCGTTGTATCGTCGTTGCGCCCGGTAAGATTGTACTCGCCCTAAATATGGATTTTCACTGTGAATGGAAGGGGTGCTTTCCATATGGCTCGTACAGCATCATCCTCCTCCCTCAAGAGTTATTTCAAGGCCCCCTCAAAGGCCAACAGCCTAGGATAGTAGTTTTTATTTTTTCGGGACCATTGGATTGCAACCATTGAGCATACTGGAAATTTGTTCTAAGCAACGGCTTCGATCAACTAGTAGAAACCCCTAGTATTGTGCATCGAACTGGTTCTAGGCGATAACTGAAACTTTCGGCCCGAACACCAGAGGGGAAAACTGCAGCTATAGTAACTCTCTTAATTGTACTATCGGATTCGGTCTTTGTTGAAATCAGATACATTGGATAGAGAACAACAAAATCCGGATTCTCAATTGATTCAGTGGTTCGTATGACTGGTTTTTTTCATCTAACAAGCAATAATGTGTGCGCTTTTCCGGTATCGAAGTCACCTGGCATCATGCATCTATGAAGCCGGACTGGAGTAGGAACTGAATCAAACTCAACCTAAAACGTAGGCGAACTGCTGTATAAGGGTAGATTAAACGGAGAAAGGCATGAGAAAATACTTCCCGTCGTTCCCAAAACTTATGATCGCCTGCCGCATTTTCGACTTTAGCACGAAATGAAAGCAGTTAATTTATCCTTTGGAATAATTAAGACAAGTTGCAAACCACGTTGGGGATTTCTGTGGCCATTTTCTGTCAAATAACATCCCTTAATGCACAATACCTTCACTTTATATTGTCAACTTGTTTGAAGTGAATATATCTGCTAAGATCGATTTTAACTTGCGCAATCAGAGGAATTGTTGAAATGAGGGCCAAAATTACACAGAATTGACATTTTTATAAGAGAATATATATGCATGAGCGCTGGTTTTTGTTAGATACTGGAAGGGATTCAGAGTTTTTTCGCACCTCTATTTGAAACCTTCTCATTTTATTTGTCTTTGTCTCTTTCTTTGTCTTTGTCTTTGTCGTTTTTACTTCTTTCTTTCTTTTTGTTCCTAGCAATAGAAAATCAGTAAAAATTCTAATTACGTCTCTTCTCAGTGAGGAGGGAAAGTCTCCTTCGATGCTTGTTACTGCGCAGGTGGGTCTGTAGGTCGATCTTCTAGGTGAAAGTGATATCAAAATGGGTACATCGCGGGCTGGGCTGTTGTGCGATGAGAGGCACGAGAGGCGGACTGTGGAGAACGAGGTCTGGTCTTGAGTTACTCGAGGCCTGGGAATAGGACCCGATATTGACAGGATTTCGTTCAGATTCGGATTCTCCTACCTCAGCTTCTTCGTCAAATGAGGGGATGCCTCGAATAAGTCGTGACGATAGAGTTCTCCCTAATGCTCCTTTTTAGGTAGGGTCGTCGAAAATAAATTCCAGTTGCTCCAGCCGCCACAGCCCCCTGTTCCGACGATGATCCTCCGAAGTCCATTGTGGGTTCCTTATACCTCCGAACATTCTTCTCGGGGGGATGGCTAAGGTTTTCGAAGCTAGGCATTCACTGAGGTTTTGCCCCAGTGAACTTCTAGTTGGAGGCACCGAAAGTCCAAAGAGTCCAAAGATACAAGTGAAACCGACAGCATAAAAAGTATTTCCCCTTTAGACTTCGATATTCACACCGTAAGCCAAAGAGAAAAGGGACAGCACTTCTTTGCGGGCCAAAATTGGGGGAACGTTAACCTGCCTATTGTGGTGGGGTGGCTTTGGTAGATTAGTATTGCTTTGGTGGGTGTCTGGGGTATTCTAGGGGTGCTAGCGTTGTTTTTTTGCTTGGTATGCTTCTGTCAGTTCGGGCCCTTGATCCTTCGTTGGTCAGTCTTTACATATAGGATCCTTAAAACATAAAAATACACGTTTTGATACTAGGGGATTAACAAAAACCTAAAAAGAAGTCCCTATAGTCTGTATTCAGTAATTTTGTGGAGTAATGCACTAGAAGATGGTGCGGCATGCACCAATAGTGGCACAGAGCCATGCGCAGTACTTTACATGGCTCTTGTGCTCCAAATTAGTGGCCATATACAAGGCCGTATATCGCTCTCGAGTGCCGACTTGGTGGCCAAAATACACCGACCATTCCCAGTCATACAATAAAATGAAAAAGTATATATTAACGGTTATTTTGTCTGTACTGTATATAATACAGGGCTCAAATGGATATACAGTAAAGCCATCGGTATTTTTAATACCTTCACTTCAAAAGGTTAAATTTAAAACAAAACTGCTCAAAACTATTCCTTATAGTACATCAATCATATGTCAAAAGGATTTGCAAATAGAATATTATAATTTATGTTTAAAACGGCTACCCCAGGGTCGGAATATTCTACACTGCCACGCAATTTGAGAAGCATTTCCCACCAAGACAAAAGACTACAGGATATTCTCTTATACACGACAATCCTCTGCGATCTCCAATGCAATCCGACGCTTTTGCAGAAAAATTGAAGATATATCGGGAAAAGAACTTACGGAAATTCAGTAGGGGCAGATTGACGCCTTGTGAAGCCATAAATGCCTAACGGAGCAATAGCGGAGCACATAAAGCGCTCTAAAGACGTCACAAGGAATTATGTTCGATTCCAAGAGCAACATGAATGCCAAAAGCTCCCTGAGGGGGAAGCGAAAAATGACAGAGAGATCCTACTGGCTTTTAAGCCGAGAGGACTCTAACCGAGATAGGTCTTCCTCGGATCTCCGTACTGCTCTTAATCTTTCGGCCTCTAGTAGAAGAGTCTGTCAATTACTAAGAGGGAGCGGTTTATTTCAATTCAAGCGGAGAAAGAAGGCCCCTGCAGTGAATCCATCGCATAAGCAGAGGAGGGTCTAGTTTGTGGAGCCTCACGTCACATGTAATCACTAGCAATGGCGGCTCGTCATTTTTAGTGGTGAAATAAAGTTTAGTTTAGACGTACCTAATGGTTGGGCGTCTTATTGGTAATGTTTAAAGAAGAAGGAAGTCATTTTTAACTCAGTACCATGGAGGTAGGTCAGTATTGGTTTAAGATGGGTTTTCTATGTCAGGAAAGACGTCGTTGGCTGTTTTATCTCTTCAGTAGAATTCAAAGGACTACACGAGAACTACCCAGAAGTATCTAATTTCTATTGGTACTGAGAAAAACCATCTGCAATGGATTTTCAGCAGCAAAATGGGGCTTCTATCCACACTTCTAAGTACACGAAGGATTGGCAAGCTGCAAATAATTTGACGGTAATGGAGTAGCCTACGAAATAGCCAGATTTGAACCAGATAAATAATCAATGGGCAATACTGGCGAAGTCGGTGGACAAGAAAAGAGGCAGGGTCGGACGCGGGGTTGGCGGAGTGCTTGGAAAAGTGCTGGGGCGAAATTTGCCACTCAACCATCGTCTTTTTGGAGGACTCTCTCCCCAGGCACTGTGGTAAGGTGACTAGGGAGAGAAGGGGCGCAAAAGGTACTGGTTTGATGTTATTCGCGTTAAAAAGGTGTGGCTTTTTACTGTCTTTCGACCTGAGGTAGCCGAATCGAGAAAAAATCGAAAAAAGTTTTTTTTCGATTTTTTTCACAAATTTCAAATACTTTTGGGATCTGATAAATGAACAAAATATATTAGATTTTGGACAGATTGTCTTTTTTCACGTATTTTGAAGTCCATGTTTTTTAAAAACGGTGGCTTTATATATATTCCAGGTTCCTTCTGTAGTCAGTGTACACTTCAGAGATATGCCGTAATGAATAAAAATCATTATTAAGTATTAGCTATTTTTTTAAACCGTTTTTTTGGGGCGAATTTCGAACGAAGAAAATGTAATACGTATAGTATTGGTTTGCATTTCCAACGAAGCATATTGGTGTTGAATATGCACTACAGTGAGCCATATTTTATCCTGTAATTTGGTAACATCATTCTACAGTTCATTATTATAATTACCGTACTGTCAACAACGCTGTCGAGTCGCCCGACTCGCGCCGCAGTTCACTGTATAACTCACTCAGAACCATCTTGGAGAAGGTTAAGGGAGGTTTTGTCTTGTAAATCGTGTGTAGCACTTTATTAGTATCCTTCACTACTATCCTCTACCCTCTGAACACCTCAATACCGGCTTTTCATCCGTCTACCATTTCTCTTCATACGCACCACCATCCTCCGCAGAAGGCTCGGAACCTTTGCTCTCTCACAAGAACCGCATTGTACCACATAATTACTATATGCTTTCTCAAGGACAGTTTTCAAACGGTATGGTAACTCAAAAGGATCAAATACCGTATTATTCATCATAAAGTTTCTATGATGTCCACTGCAGGACCCGACTACTGTATAGGGCCAGGAAATGACAGTACGTTGCACTTCGATTACTATGGAATTGTGATTTCGGGCTGCAGTGACATTAATAAATCGGACCACACGAAATACGGAAGGAGGTTCGCTCGCGGGAGGGACGAACCGACCGGTGAACGAAGATAATCATTCTGATTTGCTGCCCAAACATTTATTAACCACTAATCTTACAAATCTCTCAACCTTCTATCGCTTTTGCGGACGACCCCGCAATCGTACTGGGAACATTGGCTGAAGATCCATCTTTGAGTCTGCTCTGTAAGAACAATCAGACTTAAGAATTGAGTTGTAGCAATAACCAGAAAATTCATGGGAGAAAAAGCGGACTGGCGGCGTTAGCGGCGAGCCTGAAAAATGTACACGGTATTAGTAGAATATAATAGTTGAGTAAGTTGAAATAAAATTGTTAATACTGTTTTTACTTCAGTGCCCAAGGCATCGAGGGCTTTTATAGGCAGGAGATTCCGTCGAATATATCTAGCACGTCTAGTAACTACTACATCAATTCCCTAGCGGACTATTCTGTGAACGGTCCTAGTGACCCTTACAATCTAACGATCCTAAAACGAATCGCTAAGTATACAATACGAAAAAAAATGTAGACTACGTAGGATAGAAGTAGTACTTAGGGTAAAATAGCTACACTATAGGACTGAAAATAATACATAAATAAATTTTATGTATCCTTGTAATTTTAATAAGCAAATTAAGGCTTAACGAAAATGAAATGCTTCTTTATCCGCATAAATTTCTGTAATATGAACTAGCTATTTACTAAAAGTATTAGTATTCTAATAATTACTCTCAAATTCTCATAAATAGCTGACCCAAAATTGATTATTAGAGAAATATATCGGAACTAAGGCCATAGAAACCTTACGAAGGAGAATTGGTCGGTAGTAAATTGCACTCTTGATAATTTATTGGTAACTGCTCTCAATTGTAATGGATTTTTCCTGAATAATTTAATAATGTAACTGTGCACAAAATATTTAACTTTTTTAAACAATATGTCTGTTTCGGAGGGCCACCTATCAGGGAAATGGTTACCTCTTCTGTTTCAAGTGAATTATTCTTAGCAATCTTGAGTTTCCTACGGCATGAACTGGTTCTATTTAAAGGTTTTCGGTTATCCGCTTGTTTCGAGGGCTATTTGGTTTCAGTCTAAATTTCGCTGCAGGAAAATAGAGCATGTGATCACCTCTGTTACTGTGGGAGTGAAAAGCCGACTCATCTCCTGTGGGCCCTTTTAATTTATCAAGAACGAAAGTAATGAGCATATAAAAGCTGCTATTCCAAACGCCGATGAGAAGAAATTTAGTCTGTGGTGGACATGTGATTAAAAGAATTTCATTATTGGAAGTGGTAAGTTTTGATTTTTTTGAAGGTTCTCGTGCAACATTTCTGACCTCTTCTCAATTTAAAGTACAATTTGAGAAGTGTTAGGTTTGCAGATCGCACTGTTTCTAAAAATGTCAGTCGAAGGGACTAAATGTATGATTTCTAAGCCTATAACTTTCAGCTCTCAATGATACCACCAATAATTTGCGGGGCTCGACTTGCGGTATGAAGTGATGGTGATCAATATTTCGGGTAAGGTTAAGGTGGCGTACGGCCACTTTACATTTGGGAAGCATACATTTTTAAGTATATTTTGGCAATCTCTTTTGAGAAAATTATTATCAGATGAGAAAGTTGTAGTATATCAAGTCTGTTCCGACAGTAAATGCTCTAATGAAGCTGTTTCTGATGTTAATATATATAGTTTAGTTTTATTAGCGCTCGTCAAGGGGCTACAGACTAAATGTTTAAACAGTTTCGGAGTATTGCAAGTGGGTTTCGTCATGAAAATCATTTCAAGTTTATTTTTGCTCCTTCTTCTTCGTGCTGAATTTTATTCAATTTTATATTGAATGGACAGAGAGAGATAGTATCTTTCTATGAATAGTATATTCTGTTTAACTCAACTAGAAATATACCTTACTAAATTTCCGGCATGTACCAGCTGTACTTTACGGGCAACAATGTCGAAATAGAGGGAAAATCTTAATGAGTAATCCAAAGCTGGTGTTCTGTCATTTTCTCCTTGATTAGCAATTAGTATAACCATGCGGGCACTTCGAAATGAATGCGTTTGCGAAGAACTTCAAGATACAAAGCTATTGCTTTTTTTTAATCCGTGCGTTACAGTAAAAAATATTTATCCATCGACAATATGGCAAATGAACCGGCTTAAAACAGCTTACTTACGCGCAAGGGTACTATGAAGCCATTTTAAAGACTAACGATCAAGGATGGAATATTATCAATGAAGCTTGAGAGGCAAAATGAACCAATCAGGTCTAGAACATATCACTTGGGATGAAGATTAGTTCTCTTTTATTTGATTAATATCGTTTCATCATGGTATTTTGGCTCTTAATGTGGCTTAAGAACGGAATTCTAGAATCGGGCACCCAGAGCCCGGGAGATGTATGAAGTTGACTTCCATTGTGGCCAATGTCCCAAAGTTTCCCCAACACCCGTAAAAGATTGTAATTGGGCCCTTGATTACTTGTCAAAACAAGAAGGGGAACTTTATACCGCGTTTTTTGTTCAATAATTGTCCTCAAGAATTCTTTCATCTCGACTTCAGTGGAAAGTTGGCCCAGCCTCTCATTTGTTTAAATCATGTTGCTGTCGGTTTTGTTGATGATCAAACTGTTAATTCGCATGTTTACATATTTTATGCAAAGAGCTCTCTATAACAGTGTCTCTTTTTATGCAAAGAGAATTAGACACAATTACTGAATCTCCACTCATTAACGTTATTAACGCTCGACTTGTTCGACTGAAGAAAACACTGCAGACGTTATGATGATATTTTGAATTTAAAAATTGTTATTCGCTTAGTTTTATCCCCAAAATATGCGCCTCAATGCAACAGAGCTGACCAAAGTTACATGCAAGTACTTGTTCTCCGTACTCTCTTGCTTCTATTTAGTGCTTTTTTCTCAGAAAAATACAGACAAAAACAAGTCATCATGGTAACTGTAAGCGAAACTGACGCCCATCGGAAGTATTGGAGCAGGTCTCCGAATCTTTTGATTGGAAATTGGAGATCCGAATAAATTTTGGATCCCTTCCAATTATTTTGCGCAAACGGTGTTGCTTTCACACAAATATCCTACACATAAGCGAGCAATAATTTTTCCCCTCAAGCAATAAACAGTCGCTTTGCTGGGATAGAAAAGGATGAGAGTATTTCTCCTAATTTCGTACCCAAGGAGGATCAAATCATCCACACTACGGCACAGGACAGTTGTTTGCAAAGAACGTAGGATTCCTGGAGTTTCTTCATTGTTGGAAGGCGTGTTAAGGCGGAGTGAGATGGAATCAAGTGGGAATAACAATGTTTCTGCCGAAGATATATTTATTCAAGCATTTCAAATTTAGCACTTACTATTCGCTTCAGTATTTTCTAAGAGTAAAGTAGTCAAATCAAAAATACCCTACTTCACCTCTCTCCTTGAAAGAGCGAGCAGAATGAAAGTTGCGGCGTGAATCTATTGATGGCTAGTATCTATCCGTCATAGCGTTGTACTCGTCGAAGGACAAACCTCTTTATCATACAAAAATTTACGGTTGCTCAAATTTTTTTAGGCCCATCAATATTTATTAAAAACGATATTCTAAAATATAATTACAGTAAAGAGGTGCTCAGTGGCTTCAATTATACCCCACCTCGGCAAAAAACATTCATCTACAATATAAAATGCAATTTTGCACTAAAATAAAAGCCTATCTAGTTGATTAAAGTAGTTCGTACCCGTAATATCCGTAAAATACTTGAAACGTTTGTTTTTTTTTGAGCTCTACTAGTTCTTTTTTCCTATAGGTTAGGAGAAAAGACAGAAAAACACTTATTAATTTAAGAAATATAGCTCTAAACTATGTCCTCATGTGATGACAATAGTACAGTAGACACAACTATCTTGCTTTGAAGGAAAGATATGTAGGGAAGAATATCTTCAGAAACGGGATGTTTCACTAATCTCATTCCCATAGGTGTCCAGAATCAACGAACTGTACAAGGAAGGAAGGAAATTTCTGCACGAGGCGCCCTGACAAGTTCTTGGAGACCTGCAAGACCCGCTTTTCGATTAATACCCAGAAGTTCTATATGCAACAGTTTCATCTCATGAAACATTTTAATTAGAAATAAATGGGCTGGAGCTCAAGGACTCATCGTCAAAGGAGAGTATGCCAGAAATGAATAATTGTACGGAGACATATATATAACGCTTGCCATGGAATAAAAAAGAGCTTTCCGCGGATACTGGAAATTACAGATTGCTTCCGACAGCTTCAAAATTCGATGAACGATGTAAGCGATTCTGAAGAAATTGAGTTCCATCTTTAGGTGCTGAAAATGATAACATTAGGATTCAGTCAGTCGAAATTGGCTGCTCGCGTATTCTTCAATAATTTGAATGAATATTTCATTATCTTGGTTATTGCCTTTGATGATATTGAAGTTAGTCTTGAATCTCCGTTCTATGGTGAAGCTGCTTACAAAAAATGAGTGTCGAGTATTGGTGAAAATATTTGGATACTTCATCCACTTTGAAGTGCTGCGAAGGTCTGGTTGAATAGCAGTTTCTAAGTGCAGATGCAAGCAGGGAGTTTTGGAGAAGAAACGTTAATCCCTTGCTAAGTTTGCTGGTATCCCTCTGCTATTCAACGTCGATTTGACGCAATTAAACCTCCTTAGTTGAAATTATAAAAGTCTATTTATGATGATACAGCTTATAAAATCAAAGATTTCCTTTTTTTGAGGGTTTACACATGGCATATATTATCATTCTTTACTCGTTCCATTGTTCACCAAGTTCCGACTCCATCGAAAAGGCACACTGATCTTTTGAAGAGGGTGCTTCCTTGTTTACGCAGCAAGATTTTTTTTATTCAGTAACAAGAAAAGATCTGGAAAGGACTAAGAGTTTTCGGCAGGATAGAAAAAAACTGAGTAGGATTCAAATAAACTAAAAGGCCGATTAGTTTTTTGAAATAATGCTTAATTGGTCATTGGTGGCATGAAGGAGCATCATGCGAAGTGTTGCAGCCCTGCCTTCTGCTAACTCTGAGTATGTTTCATTTTGACTTGTGCAGATGCATCGCCTTATTTGTGAACTGTGACACAAGGCTACGCGGGATGAGAACTGCTTCGTTTCATGCACCCAAGTGTTTGATGATATTTTTGGTATTTTACTTCTGGAAAATATTAGCAAGGTATTGCATAGGAATAAGAGCATTTAAATCGGGTGTCATCATATCCGATATTTGATCAAGAAAGGGAGTTCAGATGCAGCACTTATCAAAAGAACCTCAGATTACAGAATTATTGAAAAGGAATTAGAATTCAAGACGCTATGTCTCCACCGTGATTTCCTTCATTTTAGGTCCTTGAAAATTTAACATGTTACAGTTTCAATGACAACAGGGGTCGTTTCATTGGTTGATACTGTTTTGAGGATAGCTTGTAACGTTAGAAACTTTCCACGCCGGAGAACAGGGCCGGATTAAAAGGTTCTAGGAATAAATTATAACATCAGCCCGCGAAGGAGCAAGATGAGAGTTTTGAACCATGTACGGCCACCAAATAGGTCAAAATTAAGTATGAAATACAGCGGAAGGATATCAGAGAGGAGTTCAGTTGGGGATCCAAGGGCTTAGCATCTCAAAATGTTTTCTCCAGACAAGAAGGTACAAGTCAATGGACTTTTTTCATATTTTTCCTACACTCAGAAGCTTTTCTATCATTTTTGCCTGCATCACCAACTTGTATTAATCATAAGGCCATTTCCACTTTAAAAAATTTACAAAAAACTTCGTGTCGCGGAAGTCAAAGGGAAGCAAAAGAGAAATCCGCAGTCTAAAAACTAAAATTAAAAAATAAAACGTGTGTTTTTGATGACGGGAATAAAACGTGTGTTTTTGATGACGGGCATACTACATAAATGGACGGAAAATTTCATAAAAATTAAACACTTGAAATAAACAAGAAAAAGCCTTCTCAAAGTACGAAGGGTGATCATCTCCTTCAAAACATTGGATTTAAGTTGTGTTTACTTCTTCCATGCTGTTCTAAAACCATGCTCAGTCGTTCATGTTCGATATTTTCCGCTCTAGTCCCTTAAAAATGGTCCCATGCATTGGAGAATGAGCTTAGTGGCTAGTTCAAGTAAAACATGAACCATATAGCCCTTCACACATGTTCGAAGCTTGTAAGTTATCGAAAATTACAATCTATTCTCATATATTGCACGCGAAATCAATCATCATTCTTCTTTTGTAGGATTAAGTTCCGGGTCAGCAAGACGACTACTCAATAAGACGAACCACTCCAGGGAAGAACCGAGTTTTTCGGAGAAGCGCTAGCATATATAAGAGAATAACCGTTCTAATAGAACTATGCAATCGACTTATTTTCTACGGTAAATTTGAATATATTTTTCTGCATCACGTGAAGATATCAGCTTGATTCTATACTCCAGTCAGTAAGTTCAACTTCTATTCCACAATAATCGAAAAAGAAACCCAAATTATGATACCCCACTCCAATATTGAGAAGCGAAAGAACGAAATTTTCCTCGTGAAAGTCGTTCCAAGTAGAAATTGAACCCATTAGGCGCGTAGAGATTGAATCGTGTTTTATCTGAAAAAAATAACTTGAGATCACTTAAATTTATTCCATTTCATGTGCTCAAAATCCCATAAACATCTCCTAATTTTATAAAATTTGTTTTCCGCGGGGGTATTGTTGACCCTCAACTGCTTTAGCCGAAAATTTTTTGAAGCGCGATCATGTCTATGAAGGAAAATAGGTACTTCTAGAGCAATATTAAAGCTCGTAGAGGAAAATGAAGAGTTTCGCGCTGCCCTTGAGATATTCTCATCGCAATAACTAGGTTAATGGACCATCAAAGTGCAACAATCGTTAAATAATACATATAAACGCACTCCCAACATCGGTTCTTACGGTAGTTATAGACCAAGAATGCTCCTTCAAAATCTTTCCAAACTATACAAACCAGCAGTACAACATATGTCTTGCATGTATATTAAAATGCGGATTTCATTCACAGTGTTCGAAATTTAGTTTACTGAGGACTCGCAGCGGCGCACAGTTAGAAACTTTTTCAGTGGTATCAAATTAGTTTACATTCACCTATTTTTTCAGGATTTACAATAGATCTCGGACGGAATTGGATTTTTACTGCGCAGTACCATTATCAATGTGTATTCAGAGTATGTATGCAAAAAAGCGTGATTAGTTTGTGCACGGATATTTTAAACCGCACCGAATAGACTGAAATCAAAGTTCGGAACCTGACATTGATGAGGCCCAAGATAGTAAAATAATCTTTATAGAGAAGCAGGTGACGACACTGAAACGTTGATGGATACTCCGATGTAGCGTTCCAACATCGGTGAAAAAGCGGCTGGCGATTTCAAAAACTAAATCAGCAATGAAGGAAAGTGCTTGCTTTGCATGGCACATTAGTTTCTCAATTTTTCGACTGTGTCTCAATGAACTTCTGTAAGCACACAACCACATTTGAATAAACAGTCGCCATTAGGACATCCCCAACGATCAGATTTAGTAGGGCAAAATAATTGCTACGGTACATGCTTTTTCGTGATTTGACCCGTAAAACTTTTATCGTTATTCTAAAGCTGACACTAATGTGGATTTCCTCTCGGTGGACACATGAGCTGAGAAGGAGAACACTCTTGATTATCACTATTCCCTTAATATGCAACCAAACTTCGAAACAGTTGCTGGAGAAAGATATTATACGATTATTAAGTCTAAGGTACTTCACAAGGATCACATTGAAGTAGAGAGCAATGATCATACCGAGGATATATTAATGTTAATAAATTCAGATAGGGTGGAGAAATGACGACTATGGTGTTTCCTATATTAGTTCCGGCAAATGTTTGAGTAAAGGCTTGATTAGCAGTCATATAATTCTTACGGAGTTCAGTTTGGGGGGTGCTTGAACATTCCCGACCAAATTTTCATTTTTAAAACCAAAAATGATTCACTACATGCTCTATCGGTTGATAAATAGGCTTCAACAAGGGCAGATTGTTGCATACTTGACATCATTAAATTTCGCACCATCGTGTATATAGTGTGAAATATAACTAATCTTTGCCTCCAAGTTTATTTTTAGGATAAGAAGCGTACTGTTCATCGAAATGGTCAGCGAAGTTAGTATCAAATAACTACAGATAAAAGTACGGTAAATGATCATTTACATGGTATGAAACGTCATTGTGGAGCACTGATTCAATATAATTTTTCGGAAAAGTTTCATTTTAAGAATATGCGAGTGTGTAAGGGACTCATTGCCTCTATTTTAAAATGAAATTCTTTTCGCCCGCCGGTATTGTAATTTTGGCAGTAGGAACAACTTGTTTTGTCATGGTTAAATGTATTCTTCACATGTGTTAACCATGATTTTTTGCGTTTACTACAATCAGAGGCACTAGGAGCAAGGTAATCATCCCGTTACTTTTTCTTTTCAATTTTTCGAAAGGAATACTAGGAATTGCAAGTGAATTTTATGTTCTTGACCTCATATTAGCGATCAAAAGTCATACACATTAGAGGATGCTATCCAGCCGTTGGATAAGGAGGGAGAACATTTATTATAGTTTTTATGTGGACAAGATTCTGGTAAACCCCAAAGTCTCAATGTATAGATATCCAAAAAGCTGTGGAATATCTGCTTCCAAAAATTGGGGACTTGGGTGAAAATCCCGTCCTCTATTCCAACCTTTCTCCGAGAAAATTTTTAACAAACGAACGGAATGTAATATGGTCTTTTTATATTGCCTGAAAAACATTTGAGGACTTAAGTGAACAGTGGAAACGCGTTGGACTCATGACAACCACTGAATAACTTTGCTTCCCGGTAACCAGTGGAGAAACTGAATTGCCTCCACACAATCCCAAAATATCTGTCAGGAAAAAAGTCGCAAAGAAAGGCGGGAGAAATATAGGGTGAATAAATTCCTAATCCAGTGTCTTTCGGAAATAAATTAGAGGTTCAACAAATGATGGAAGCACTGAGGAAGTTTGTTATCCCAGAAACAGGGACAAAATCCAAACTAAACAAAATAGTAAAATCCTAGATCGGTTGTGAAAAAAAGCAATAAGGCCACCAAGTCTCAAAATTGGACGTTTTGAGAGGATTTTAGAGAATAGAGATGGTCTAGGGTAAGAAAATTATGCAAATAAATCGTCCTATTCTGACTAAGAGTCTGGATCTGATTGTGATGCCCCTATTTTAACACTGTTGAGGCCAAAATAGAAAAAAACAGCCGAAGTAAAGTTTTTGCAAGACTAACGGCAAAACATTCGCGCTCGTAATTCCAACATATACATTTCATGCGCTTAAGGAAGTCTAGATGTCAATTTCGAAAGAAAAGAGTGGATCGGCCATTTCCTATCAATGAATAGTGTCCGAAAAGGATATATTCAACTATTTTGAAGGCCTACCGTCGAAGAAATGTAGAGTGAATGTGGGAAACACATGAAAATACTCAGCTTCTGCTCCAATTAAAGATATCTATATACCAATGGATGGGGGGAAGAGGACATGTACTATGCCAGAGTTCAGTTCCCTTTATTCTAGTTTACTAGATGGCAACACAGCAAAGAATAAGAGAATTGAGTCAATACGTTGAAGATTATTCCATTGGAAAAGACGTGGAGAGGCTTGCTGTGTTGAATAGAGCCCTAAATGGCTAAGTTTCCATATTCGTAAAAGAAAACCTCTAATCGCCCTCCAAATGAGCGGGAAGAGTGTGGAAATGCCTAAATATTTTGATATATTTGAACAATTTCTATTGCCTTAATCTAATGTGCAACGAGTATTTTGCGCTTTGAACACCTTTCAAGATCAACATTCCTTTTTACTGATGGCGATAAAAGAATTTTTCTCTTTTATGTCCCAATCCGGTTTGCTTACCAAAACGGAAGCAGCATATAAGGAAGCGTTGTACACAGGACCCTTAGATGTCAATAACACCTATCAGTAAATGTTCTCCAAATAAATCTGCATTAACTCTTTGTTTGCCTCTGGGATGGTTCAGGAGAGGCTAATGTGGCCAGAGTACAATTAATTGCCCATTGGCTGGTCCCGCGCAGCTTTAGTGTGAAATTCTTTGAACTACGAGCTTCTGCATCCGATGAGGCTTGACTTAGCCTTTCCGATTACAGGAGTGAACTAAAAATCATTGGAAACGCGCGATATGGGTGATACATTGAAAAACTTTTAGTCGTTTGTACGAACAAAGAAGTTGTGAAAAACATCTGCCAAGAAGTCTGGATAGCTTTTGAGAAGGTGGAGTTTCCTCTAAAAACTTATGAATGCGAAGCACCTAGCTTTCGCAGAATCAAATTCCTTTGTACTCAATGGGAGAACTAGTATCCGTTTAGAACCAGACCATTAAAATTTAAGTAACCTTTGAAACGAACTCAAAAAATTGTTAGATTCAAAGTATGGTATGCCACAGGTTATAGGCCGTTGAAATTGTTTTCTAATATTCAGAACGGTAGCCTTTGCCGTGTCAAAAGACTGCTGTATGCTCAGTCGGTCTACTCCTGAAACTTGGGCCCCGAATAAAATTCTTTCATGTAATTGGAACTTCTCATGTTGTTGTCTCTATGATTGCACTACGATCTTTGCCTTCCTGAAGGTCTATATTACTGTATATACTCATTACTATATGACACTATGATCGTTTCTGATTTTTCTAGCCTATAGAGAGCTCTAATTTACGACACAGTACCGAATGGCACCCGAACCTACAGGTGCTCTTGCCTAGTTTTTCTCATGGTACTCTTGATACCGTTAAGATCTCAAAGTTTTCTTAGATGCTTATTGTGACTAAAAGTGGGAGTTCTCGTCACACAAAAATGCTCTTGAAGGACATTAAACGTTCAACAATTCTTCTCTTTCTTGTTTTTACAGAGTCGTGAAATCCTCAGAAGTACTTAAATGTTGCCTGGTCTGCAAGTAAACTACCACCTGCTGGACAAAGGACAGTCCAGCTGTCCAAGTATCCAGCGCCTTTTCTACCGATTCGCCGCTTTGAATTTTTCCTTGGGTACTAGTTTCACACATATATGTACTCTTGCAGACTACCATCCTTCGGATGGTTCCTCTCGGTTTTACTAATCTCGTTTGTAGCAGTGTAACTCGGAGGCTACTAATCAATAACAAGCCACCCTGAAATAATCAATCACATACCGCCAATAACTATCAATTCATGTACGCTACCATTTGCTTTACACAGCAACATATAAATTAATGACCTTATATTTCGGGACTTTTGCACAGATAAATTAGAGAACGGAAAACTTTATGATACCTCTCCACCTGTTAAATCAAGTGATAGGAATATTTTTCTTCATTATATACACAGAGTATGATTGGATATTCCATTTATGAAGCGAAAGAATCTCATAATCAAAAGAAGAAATAACTACAGTGGTCTCTTGATAAATCCAATCTTGGCGTTTCTGGTACTCGTTGCAGTTAATGGGGAGTTTTCACTTTACATAGGGTTTGATACATCGCACTTGTCGGCCGGTGATTTGTAAAAACGTCATATCCCAATGCCATCAACCAGGGGTATAGGTTCGTACTCTCAAAAGCTCGAAAAATGCCATAAGGTACCGCGTTTTGATGTTATCATTGACATCAATCAGCTAGATCGACGGTTTTTTTGTGGTAACATAGCTTCAATCTGATTCCCAAGCTCATACTCACTAGTTAAGCACTAGAATTTTACATTTATCAGAAACCACGCCTGGCTCCCAGGGCCAGATCACCAACATATTGTACAACACTGCCTAATTCGAGTGGCGCCACTTGGTGATAACCCATTAGAAAATTCTTGTTATCTCGCTTCCAGTACAAATAAATTGTCATTTACCTGCTTGTTATAGCTTTTGGAGCTCTCAGCTAGCGCCGAATAGATTTCAAACCTTTGAAGATATCCTCATTAAAATTTCCATGGGATTTTTCGATTCACTTCGCACGTTCCAGACTCCTTAGTTGTTCTGAAGTGCTAGGAAGCCATAAATCATCAGCATTATCATCAACATTAACGTCAGCATGAAAAAAACGACTAAACTCACCAGTAACTCGTCTTTTACTTGCTCAGTTCACTTGCTCTCTCCTTCAAGTTTGAGCAGATCTCCAATCCGCATTAATGTACACTGTGGTAGCATAGCTTGAACCTGACTCTAAATCTCATCGCATTCTGAGTTCAAACTATTTTCAATAGAAACACAGATCTCGGCCCTATTCTTGACCCCAAGCAAACCTGCTTGGTTCCAGAAATCACGAATAAGTGGGGCAGGATTTCTTCCCAAATCTGACTAAACTCCCTGATAAAAGATAAAACATCAACCTTGTAAATGACACTGATGCTCTCATATTGTAAATCAGAAACAATTTTCACCTGATATTTTTTATATCTGATCTTCATTGCCACAGTTATACTCGCATAGAGCAGCCGTACCTTCGAAAGTGCTAAGGGGAATAAAAATTACTTCCACGTTAGGAAATTCGGGAAGTGTCTCCACGTAACCATGTGATCTGCAGTTATCAATCAAAAATGCGGCCTTCCCACCGGGCTTTTATGCAAAGTAAGCACTGAATCTCTCCATCCACCTACTGAGTAAAAGACTCGTCATCTATGCCCTGTCATTTGCATTTTAATCTATACTTAGCTCCAATCTTGTCTTTCCTTTGAACGATCTGGATTTTCATGCCTTCCCGGTCACCATCAGCTGTATCTTTTGACTAAAATCAGCATTGAAGCACGGAAAGAAAGTTAATTTATCCTTCATGGCTTGCGTCAAGGAATTTTTTTAAGTGCAATGGTTGTGTCAGGAAGCCAGCTAGTATAACAGTCCGCATTCATCAGCATTGGTAATATCTTTGCAAGTTCTCTTTCGCAGACGTTCTAAAACCTTTGGTACCTCCTTTTCCAAAGCCTCTGTATCTGCACCACCTTCTTCATGGGATTTAAAAATTCGCATTACCCATCTCTTTTTGGATCCTGCCAACCACTCGTCAGAGAATTTTATATATTCCATATCAACATCAGCGAGCGATTCATTCTACTCCAATAGAAGCTTCCTTCCATTCGCACAAACAATTGGTCCGCTGATATTGCGTCTTTTGTGAGATTGATCGCAGACCCAAGCAAAAAAAGCCGACTCTAACTCATGATGCTTCCCAGTCTCTTCGCTACAAAATTTAAGGGTAGATTTGCCCTTTCTTCCGATTATAGAGTTATTCTACTTCGAGACGCTCCCAATTGCGGATTTTTTTGGTGCATGTTGAATTTTGAACTTCTTATTAGCCCAGTCTGTCAGCTTTGACAATGTCTTAACAAGGCCTTACTTTCTTTTGCGGTCTAATCTCTCACAGCTTTGTTTCATTGACCAACAACTAGAATAATAGTCTTCATGCTATAACGGCTTACGAGGTTGTCTAACTCTGTCTCGTCTCGTTTCAGTTTGATGCGCCGTAAAATCGAGAGCGTGGTGGATATTTGCTATTGGTATCTAAATGTTTACGATGGTATCATAGGAATCTAACTCAATCACGAAATCTGGATTTTATTCATTGAATCCGGATCCTAATCGAGATTATAGGTGGTAGTTCAGATCTGTCCAGGGGTGAGAGCGTTGCACATAGACCAATCTGCAGCAATTTTTATTTTCAATTATTTTGCCGTGTATCCCCAATTTGGATTCAAGGAGATATTTTGCTTACCGTGACGTTGAAATTATCCATCACTGTAGTTATCATTAGACAAATGTACTCCTGAAATATTTTTAAGCGAACAAATTGCATAGTAGACGATGATACAAAATATTTCAATCGAAAATCTGTGATAAATGATCATAGAAACTTCAACTACTTTAACTATACGTTTATACTTCTAATAGTAAATTTCAAAACTAATCTAAAGGTTCATTTACGATGAATTCTGCCTTTAAAGTTGAAACTGTGATAGAGTATATGACAAAATGGCTACTTAGCATGGGCATTGTTTTTACAGCAAAGATATTTCCTAAAGAAATCACAATATTGTAGCAAGAATGTGTACTGGACTTTTCTCAACCCATTTTCCAGCTATCAAACACATATCATATACATATTAAATCTATTTCAACTAATTCATAATGAAGCCTAAATTTCTCTCGACTTTCCTCTTCCAAGTGCCTTTTATTCATTTTTAGTTTCAATCAATTAAATCCTATTATTGCCAAGTCGTACAATATTTTTTCATCTTTCCTCAAGGAAAGAGATCCACTTCCAAATTAGTTACTGGGGCATAAAACTTGAAACCAGAATTGAAAAGACCTTAGTCATCGTCAACCCACTCTCTATTACTCCTTGAAATGCAAAATATGGTCCAACCTAATATTTTGCATTTCAAATGCAATCAAACGAAAAGTTTTGTTTCCACTAAATTCCTTAGCAATTAGGAGCTCATTTTGAAACATCTTTTACTGTTTCATTTCTCGAATAATTTCTCAACCCCCGTAATTCTGAAACAGGTATAGAGAAGTTGTTTGACGTCATGTTGGGAAGGAGGTAATGCGAGTCGTACAATACTGTACAGTGATCTTTAGAGCTTAATTTAAATTTCATTTACGTTATGCATTGTATCTGCAATCTATATATTCTTTATAAACAGGCTTTGTGCCTTTGATTACTTCGAAACTTTTCAGGATCTGCACCGTTTTCCGTTAGTTAAATTCACGAACGGCGTGTTTATCTTGTAAAAAATGCAGACAAAACCATTGCCGTAAAAAGTGCGTGCCATTTATCCGACCAATTTTAATTCGATGGCTTGGTAATGCCACGGAAAAATCAATAATTTAAAACCGAATGTCATATCCTTTACTATTCGTTGCGATTTAATTACTTAATGAGATCATTAAACTTGAAAAGGAATCTCTCACGTCTTTGGCCTTTTCGGCTGAAATAAGGAGCCAAAATGCCCAACTTTGTTACAAGTTCCAATTTTTTGCGTAATTTACAGCACAATCAGTTCGACGGAAAGGACTCTCATTCCATTTAATATGCACTAGGGCCATATTTTACATTCTGAAACCCTGTTTCATACGACATTCATGTAACGTTTTGTAATCTAAAACAGATGGGATATAATATTTAATGACTCCAGGGTTCTTTCAACTGGTTTAGGCACAGAATAGAGGGGAATTTGAAAAGTACATGATTTTTTAAAATAATTTTCTAGTGTTTACAATTGACTAATTTTACGATCCAGTGCCGCTAATGCTCCATTTAAAATTTTCATTTAATCTAAGAAATTTGTTGTTGACTAAATAGTAAATTTATCATAAAACTTTTATTGATTGAATCTTGTGCGATTTAAGATTATATGTAGCAGGCATTAAAGAAGGAAAATATTACATTTGTAATTGCAATAAAGGAATGTGTTTTTTGACATTTTTGTAACATGAAAAGAAAATTGTTATTGATAAAACCCTTTTGGTACATTTCTCCATCTGCAATGACCTTGGAGTTGAAATGCTCTAATTGAATTTTTCGAGTCTAAGTTGCCCTCTGAACTTAACAAAACAATTAAACTTTAATAATAACTAGCACTGGGAATTTTAATTAGGCTTCCTTCTTGATAGTTTAGAATCCTTTTTCTGTCCTCATTGAATCGTGCTTACGGTACTATATACCGTCAATTAAGTCTTTTATTATCTGAGCACTACTGTGGAGTTGATCTTCTCTTTATAAATTACAGCTCTCACTGAACGCTTGCCCGTCGCACGAACTGGAGCGAATGTATCTTTCTTGGTAATAAAAACACGATTGAGTTCGTAGTTTCCCTCAAAGACTGTTTTCCGATCCTTACGATTGGCCTACTGTAAAGGGCATAGAACATGCAGTTCCTCATAACTAAATATCAATGATTTCATTTCCAGACATTTTCGTTTATATTTTAAGTATCAGACGACGAACAGACGACGAAGTAAACTAACTCATCATTCCCCCTGTTTAGACTTTCGATGCAACTTCTGAGCTGTGCTTGAAAAGTCTACGCATGAACATTGAGTCGCCCTGATCATTTCAATTGAGGTCCGATTCACTTACTGGACTTCATCACTACCAAAGTCCAGGCCCGACTCGTTCTTGGCGAAAACTTGGTGTGCTTTAAAATTAGGAAATAGGTTCGCCTTTGTTCCCAAATGCAAATAATTGGTAGTTGGCATAAGTAAATGGAAGCAGTGCTAATCTAGTTTAAATTCGTTAGAAAGCTGTCCCGAGGCGATCTACAAGGCAGGTTCCATTGGATATGGCAGCGGCCGGTCTGTGCCTGGTCCGGCTAGGAACGCGGTTTGAGGTGTAAGTGTCCGATGTTCCATACGTCGTACGTTTTACTAGAGAGACGCACGCTGGCGTCTTAAATAGGCGAGGATGTGCGATAAAGCGTAAGAATGTTGCGTTTGGAACATATTCCAACCTACCCACTATCAACTGATGTGAATTCTGTGTTGGCTGCAGAGATCCGGTGTGTTTTCCTCTCATATCACTAGTTGATTAATCCCCTCAACTTCAGCTCTGTAGTCTTCTATGCATCCAAAAGTGGCTGCACATGTCCTGCGTTTTGCTGGCTCATCGCTCTAGTGTATTTCTTTAGTCCGATAAACTCCCTGCCTTCAAGGACAATCCTGGTGAATCCGTGACAGCGATTCGAGTGTGTCATGTTCTTTCCCAAGCCCTTTCCAGCGAGGATGAAAAAACATGCCATCTTCTTTTTCCACGAGTTTTAGTGGACGAGAGATTGGGATTCGGATCTCGAAAGAAATCACATGATACATGATTGCATCCGTGTACAACGACGCGTCATGATAGATCTTCAACTGTGTGCCATGTACTTCAAAAGCTCCATTTCGCAGGTGTTCCACCTGGAACACGTAGTTAGAAAGTACTTGCGTTATTCGACGTGGTCCACGTCAGCGCAATGCGAGCTTTTCTCTGCAAAAAATTCTTGAATTGCGACAAGAACAAAGTCTCCCTTCAAAAATTTCGGTAGACTCCCTCTCGAAGCTCGAGAATGCGATGTTTTGCGATTGCGTTGCCCAGCGGCATCGACCAACGGGTGCAGTGCTCCCATTGTCTTTTTAATCTCATCTATGTTAACGCAGCGCTCGAGTTGTGCTTCTGAAACTGTCAGAGATTGGGCCTGCGAGGTTCGGAGGGAAGTTGAAGTTGGACTAATGGCTTCCATCCCCAAAAATGCATTGACAGGAGCAATTTTGTTGCGCTTTGGCAAAGGTGCATTGTTTAGTGTGTTCTTTATTACTGGCAAGAGGTAAGGCAACTCTTTGAAATGCATATACAGGTCGAAAACGAGGGCTCGAAATGTTTTAGCAACTTCTTTTTCAAGTCACTTGATAGCTCCGTTGCTCCATACAGTGTACGGGAGTGTGAAATGATGCGGTAATCGTAGAGCTTTAGTAATTAAACGGATGTTTTCGTTTCAGAATTGAGTTGTACCATCAGAAATTAGGCCAGGGGGAACGTTAAAGGCGGCAAATCAGTCCATTAAGGCTAAAGCAGATTTTTCTGCATAGGTGCCAGATAAGGCGAAGAACCACTTATAGTCCGAATGGTCGTCTCGCAGCATCAGAATGTATTTTAGCCCAGTTAGACTCTAAGTCGATTTAGTCAAACTGTAGAAGGTCGTTGGGCCTCGTTCTATGCAATTCGTAACCGAATGGGCGCAGTACTTTCTCCTCTCCCAGGGTAAAGGTGCATTGAATGCAACCTTTCACGAAAGTATATAAATCATTTGCCTGTGTCCTCCAATGGTAATGCTTCTTGAGAATTCTCAACGTACTTTTAGCTCCTCAATGTTCAGCAAGTCCAGTGTGGTCGATGATACAGAGCCGGAGTTGGAGATCTTCGGCGCTCTGTGGGATCCAAGTGGCTCCCTCTGATGTCCTCCAAATGCCTTCCACCAGTGTCGTCTAGCTTGAGCGGTGCTCTTCGTTTACTCGCTGCTGATTCGCTACCAGATGGCCAGCAAAAACTCTCCGGCTCCGTTGATGGAAGAACGGTCACAATGATGAGACGGCGAAAAAGTCGAAGTGCGGAGCATCGGGTCATCATGTCGGTCCATACATTGTCGAGACCGCAGATGTAGAAAAAATGGCACGTGTAGGAGCTCAGGCATACTTCCCAACGAAGTAACTTATGTGTGGAGGACTGGCTGAGATCCGGGATAAGCGAGAGCGGATCAAAGATGAATATCAGGTTTTTGTAGTCGGTGTGGAGGTCAAATCCAGCCGAAGTGGCAGCGAGCTAGTGAACGCATTCAAGGGTGACCATAATGGCGTATCCTTCTTTCTCGAGTGTAGACCACCCGAACTGGGTTACGGTGAAACGACTGGAGCAAAATGCGAGTGGACTGTGGTGCTGTTTCTCTTGAGGCAGGTAGAGATGCTCGACGGGAACTTGCGTGACTATTCCATACCAGTGCGTGTTGAGCGTATCTGTGAATAATCAAATTCGCTGGGTCTCGTTGCGACGTGAAAGCGTTACAAGGTGTGCTAGTGTCGATTTTTATATGTTGAACGCTGTTTATTCCTTTTCACCCCAGTCGAACATGTCCAAATTTGCGGATGCAACGGCTCGTTTTGTGCTCTCTCCAGCTGCCTCGTAGACTCGTTACATGAACCCATGTAAGGGAGAAATTATTTTGGTGAAGCCTGATATACCGGTCTTCACCCACTGCATATCGCACATTAATTTCTGTAGATATGCTCCTATAGTTGGTGGTTCCATGTTCACCAAACCGTCGAGGTGTCTTTGATCGTAGCTAACGCCATCGCCGAGACGATCCTGCGGCACCAGCCGATGGGGGTTGCAAACAGAATGCACTTCTTGGGGTGATGTATGATGAAGAATTTCGCGCAAGTGTGTAACAAAGTCCAGATGCAAGTTAGTAGGCCATCGACAGTGGGAATTTGCAGAAGTGAATCTTCCAACTAGTAAAGAAGCTTTTTCAACAGGTGGGGCGGGAAAACTGCGGCGAGAGCTGATTGAAGATGTGTTATCGCATTGGTGGTGCCGTGGAGTACCCTAGTCGGTGCTTATACTCCGTTTGGAGTGATGAATGATTGAAAATATTGCGAACTGCTTTCGGGAGGGAACTGCCAATAGCCATGGGATAGATCGTATGTGGCGAAAAAACGAGACTTACATAGTTTCAAAAGCTCATACTCAATGTTCTACATAGTGAACTGAGTCCTCACAGTGTACTTGTTGACTGGACGCAATTCTTCTGTGAGTTTGAAGCGGGTGGGTTCTGTTTTTGGGACGACCTGGTGATCAAAAGCCCAGGTCAAGATGAGATTAGGGTACAACATTTCGGTGCGTACCAGGTCCGAAATAAATTGTTATAGGAAAGTTCGTTGATTCTGCGAGTACTTCGGAAGTCGAACTCGTACAGGGCATTTGTCTGTAGTTAGCTCGATCTTAACCGGCGCTACTTGAGCCGGGGATACTGAAGGGAGAGAGGAGCGAAAGATTTTGATGTGCTCGTTGACTGCATCCTAATGGCTTTGAAATGGGTTTTGGGCACGCCGATCTCATTTGCAGTACTGATCATCTCTTCTACTGCATTGTGAATGACTCCATGTTGGTAACTGTCAACTGGATCCAAGAGAGCTGGGTCTGTGAATGGATCTTCATCATGGTGTGCAGTGTAGTAATTTGCTCGCGGACGGTCGCACGTTGGGAGGTATGTATGTGTAGATGTCTCTTCATTTCGTCGAGCAGTCAAAAATCAAGTAATGTATCCACCAATAGAATCGGCTGTGTGATTCTCGACAGCGGAGCAGTCGGCGCCGTAAAGAGCAAGCCTATTGTTGTCAAGCGTGTGACTTTCTATGCGGAGATGTTCGAGTACCGGTCTCCTGATTAATAGATCCCCGCATTCCAGTTCATCGTCTGCTGCCAGGAACCATAAGTTCATTAGTGCGACGTTCCCTAAAGTAAGTTGCAAAATCGTCCGTGGTACTGTCCAAATGCGAAAAAAAGAGAAGCGTTCGGCTTCGTCGGATGAGCCCCTTCGCAAAGGCGCAGATAGGGTGATTTTGTTAGTAGCTTATAGTTTTCCGATACCCTTCAGTGCAGCAGCTTCAGCATTTTTTGAATAAACGAAGCTGTCATCGCTTTAGTCGTCGCATCATCCATTTGCATCGAGTGATGTTGCTCCGTCGGATACAGTAATAAAACAATTGGATGAAGACTTTGATGGCGACAGCTGTAGACGAGCGACTCTGAAATCTGTTGGTTGGTTTCCTCTAGCCTCATGTTCTCTGGTGTTTAAAGCGGGACCATCAGCAGCTTTTCGAGCAGCCACTTTCGCTCGGAGGTTCGTCTTTAGAGGTTACTTCTCTTCTGCGCTGGCGAGTGGGCAGTCTTCAATCTAATGACACTCTTTAGTTCTTTGACATGGCAGGTGTGGACGAAAATTCTGGGGTCTTCGGGAAGATCTTTTTCTTGTGTTGTGGATAGAACTCGCAGATGATGCCTGGTTATTTGCCTCTTAGTCCGTGCTGAGTTTTTGCTTGCTTGGCGCTGTCGTAAAACTTGTTTGGGGCTACGCGGCTTGTTTGACTAAGGATAGATGAAGTCCGAAATGCGAGGTCAGACTACGAGGTGCAGAGTGTATTCTGATGAACGCAGGCAGTTCTTGAGTCGGTAGTGTCGTGTCAAGTTTACAATGTCAATGTCAAGTTAAATATATAAGTAGTAAAAGCATATGCACTAAGCGGATGCGAGTAGTTACAAACAATGATGATTTCAGATGATTTCAAACAAGATGATCGGACGCAACTCAATTAAGACAGAGCGGTTGCCAGTTTGAATTGGTGTAACCGAACGAATTTATTCAAATTTATAGTGACAGTCCGTTATTTACGATCTGAAAGGCTCCAGCTACAACCATAGCGTGCCTCATTTACCCCTTACCCCTTATATTCAGCCTGCAACGGAGTATACGCAAGTTCCAGCACCATTTCAAGACGCTCTCTTAACGCAGAAGGTTCAACAGCTGACACCAAATGCTGAATGGTGAGCTTTGGGTGGTCTTCCATGACCCATGATAGATCTTTTCGATGTAAAATGGTAACGTAATTGGTAAATAGATGCTTTATGTGGGACCGACAAGAGCTGTCGTTCATGTTAATCGAAATTTTTTAGAGAAATGACGTCGGCAATGTGCGCGACTGTGGCAATATCCTTTTCTTCACTAGCTTCTAATTTTAGATAGGCCATTAGTTTCTTATTGGTGAGACTGGTCATATCTCTGGAGCCAGGATTGTACTCCAGTTCAAAGGATCACTTGATCCATTCCGAATCTAAACAATATAATAAACTTACTTTGCGTACGGGCTCGGTAGTTGTACAATCGACTATGGCCAGTGGAAGCGCTCTTCCTTTGCCTTCACCTGCATACTGGTCCTATTGACCCGAGAAGATCCGAATTGCTTTTGTCATTGTTTCCTATAGTTTCAAATGACCAACTGAAAAGGAAATAGATGAAGTTGGTTGGAGGGTGTAGTTGTTTTCTATTGCTGAAAGATTGCTTGGCGTCGATGCGGACGCTATAATCTTGATCGAACGTGTGTGCGCCTTACCCGAAGTGTCGGCGGTGATCACCGTGCATGTTCCGGCTAGGAACACGGGTTGTGGTTGAAGTGTCCGATGTTCGATGCCTCGAAAGTTTTACTAAAGAGACGCTCGCTGGCGTCTTCAATAGGCGATGATGAGCGATGAAGCGTGAGGAAGTTGCGTTTGGAACACATTCTAACCTGCCCACTATCAACTGATTTGCAAGTTGTGTTGGCTTCAGAGATCCAGTGTGTTTCCTTTGACATATTTTTTTGATGAATCCTCTCCATTTCAGCTCTGTAGTTTGCTACGCAGCCAAGAGTGTCTGCACATGTCCTGCGTTTTGCTGGCTCGCCTCTCTAGTGGATGTCTTTCATCCTCTGCACGCAGCGTGCCTCCGAAACAATAACCCGAGAACCTTTTTGTATGATTTTGTGGCCCTGACCGCTACGCTTACATCCTCGGTTTTGACGGGGTCTTTGTGAAAGTTGACCTATGGACTAGCCAACTTTCAACTCTTGTGTTGACAATTTGAGTAACAATTTTAACAGCCTTGAACCATGATGCAAACTTGTTGTGACCTATGGACAAGTCAACTTTTACGTTTGAAGTTGAATCTTGGTGTAACAAGTGTATCAGCTTTGAATCACTCTGCAATCAGGCTGTTGAACCCCTTTATGTCAGCGTAGTTCAACTGTACTACAGTTAATTTGATTACTTGGATGCTGCGACTACTTTGATACCTAGCATCACCCTGTTTTGGTTCATGACGGAACAAGCGCCCATTCCCAGACAGGTAGAACAGTATCGTTTCGAATACCTCCTGGGTAGCACCAAATGATTCTATTGTTAGAACTACTTTTATTCATCCGTAGCGCTATTTCTTTGAAAGCTCTTTGCAGTACTTAATGGTCTGTAGTCTGTTCTGAGTAGAAGATGACAGGACACGACATTTTTTTGACACCAGAAACATGACCAGACACCGGTTGTAAAGACACCCCCACATACACCGTGAGGCCGACACTTTCATTATTATGGACCCAAAATTGCCCTCGAGACACAAGTTTTCATGGGACATCCGTAACGTTCCGTGGACAGACGGAAATGGAGATCAGGAACCTTACCGTAACGCCGTCTACCTTTCGAAAGCCTTCCATGACAAGCTCTTCGAGTCGAACAGCAACAAGGTACCCCCCGAACTTCAAGGAATCATGTTGCAATCTCAGCTGTATGGCCGTGCTCTTGATTTGCGCAGGAAGGTATCCGGTGAAGTCATTCAATCAGAAGGGGGAGTAGAAGCCATTGTCCGCACCGTGTAAAAACCCGATCCGCTAGCTGTGGTGAGTGATCTTTGCAGCATGTTTTTGCAGGTTTTGAACACGAAGAAAGGATCGAACAAAACATTCAAGAGTTTCAGGTCTCGGTTTGAAGCGCAGGTTTCGAAGTTCAACTCTCTCTCCACTGAAGCGAAGTTGCCCGATTTTCTGATTACATTTATGCTGCTTGCAAATGCAAATGTCGATGGAAACCAGCGTGTATCCGTCTTGGCTGCAGCCCCCCCTCGTAATGGAGAATATGATCTAAATGACACAACTGACGATTTTCTGAAGAAAGTTTCGTACAACTCTGTTGCTGGCGTAATTCGTCAATGCGATCGACCAACGGGCATGGCAGTAGCAGCGACAACAATACTCTCGACCATTTGCATGCAAATTCTGCCAAGACGAAATCAAACGGTAGCAAAGGCCGCAGGAATGGGTAACAGCGTTTATCTCCCGAGGACTTTGCGTCACTCAAAGCCAAGCCGAGATGCCGCACTTGTGGTGAGTTCGGTCACTGGGCGCAGGATCATGATGAAAACGGAAACCCACCAGCCAAGACTCTCCCGCCAGAATCTTCAGCTTCTGACGACAAAAAGCCGCCGAACCAGCAAAAGAAAAAGATAACATTCTACATGTCCCGCTTAAATGGGGAAGGATTTAACATCTCATCTTTCCCTGGACCCTTGTTTGATGGCGCGAGAGAGTTAGCGAGAGGGAACGTGGGGAGTTTATTTGCATTGACAGATACGCTGGCTGATAACCAGTCAACTTGAATGGTAGTGTGTATGTATGTGAAATGTTGCGGCAGGTGCCGATGGTACTTCTCTCTATCAGCAAGTAGAGGGGAGGCCAGTAAGCATACGAACCGCATTGTAGGTTGCCGCCAATGCTGAGTGTCGCTGTAAAAGCATACCTTGCAACTGCGAAACCCATTCCATCGCGAGACTGGCGACAGTCTTTACGGGCTCCTTGACGACGGCGAACGCCGCCATATGCCAGCCTCCGAGTGTTGAAATGGGGTTAGGAACTAGCGTACTGTCCCCCGGCAATTCAGCACGAAATCCTTGCTGTTTCCGATTATCCGTATGGGCTGCATTGAGGCCCGTAAGTGGGTTGAACCTCTTCGCTCTGGCATAAGAGGGGGCAACTGGGGTGACGAAGGTCTTGGAGAAGTAGTCCAACGTAAGTGATGTCAGAAAATCAGTCCAGTGCCCATACCCAAACTGGATGGTACCCTGACAAAATCGACTTTTTGAATGCCATAGCCAGGCACTTAGCTGTAAGGGCCATGGAGAACTTCGGACAGATACGATCCGTTCGCATGCAAAGTCACGCTGCGCCAGCCGTTTCGTCCAATGCAGCGTGTCTTACGGTTGGCCTTACGCAAGCCTTGTAAGAGCCTCTTCTTCTGCCCTCTCCTCTAGTGCGTAGGTATGTCTTCTTCTTGGAACACAGTCATCAATGCCGCTAAGCAGTAAAGCATCCAAACATTTCCCCCGTGCAGGAATGTCGGCGGCTGGTGCTGGATTTCTCGGCCTAATACGACCGTCCATGGAACTCGACAAGAGTGTGGGGCAGCATTGGTGAGCGGCAGGGTGTCCAATTCCGGTTTCGGTGAGGAAATATTTCGCGGAGTGCGTAGCTTTTTAGGCACGAGAAGAACAATCAAGACTTGGGTTGTTGCTCTTGTTACGTAACTTAAGGGTTGGAGGTGGTGGTGATAAGGGCCTTTGATTTGGTTTGTGAGTACTGGATATGCATTTAGTTTTCTGGATGACTGCGGGCCAAAATTGACATTGGAATCAGCCAGACGTGACGCGCATATTCGCATGTGTCAAGTTGCGGCGGCTCTTGCCGTCGTGCATACGGTAGAGCTGAAGATTTGGCTTCATAAATGGAAGAGAGACGGAAACAAGTTAAGGCAAAGCAAGTTTATGTCGTAGACATTGAGCACATACATGAGGAAAGGGACATTTCGGGTGGCACTCAGCCATGGCTGCCGGCGCCGGCGGACACTGGCTTTCGCCGTCATACAAGAGGGCTGCCCTTTCCAACTACTGCACTTTTGCACGTCGTCGCTGCATGGATCGTCCAGAGGGCTCCGGAAGAATATTCAAAAATCCCATGCATTGTAGATGACCTAAAACATCAAAAAAAGACCATGGGGCTACAAGACGGGCTATCCTAAATGGACGGGGCCACCGTAAATGCCCTCAAGAGCGTTGTACACTTTTAGTCACGCATTCTGTATAGTATACATCTTCTGCGATACCTGCGCTGAGTAATTCCGCTTGAACGGAGACAGTTGAGCAAGTAGCAACTGCTCCGGAGCCTCCGGCTACCAGATCGGTCAAGAAATCATTGCGTATGCCTCCGTGCAATGCAGTAACGACACTGCGTCCCTCTCTTTCAACTGAGGAATTGGATAACATTAGCGGAGCTAAGCGCGAGTATCAGAACACTGGCATGACGCGGTAGAGGAACCGAAGGTACTGCCAGATATGGCTCCACGCCAATATCCTAGGACGCTAATGGTAGTTCATTTCGATAATGTTGGTAGCAAGAGAAAAATGTAACCACTTCTGTCGAACGAAAAGCATCCACACCAGGCTGTCTAACAAAATTGCTGAATGCATTCGTATTTACCTCATGACCTGCATCTTCGGTAGGACGATCAGCTTCTAGACATAGCCTTCGTGTTGCTTGTCAAATAACATTGCAGGAGTGAATATGTACTGTTATTGCAGTCAAGGGAGCGCTTTTCGCGGGTTTAGAAACAGCAAGAAACGGCGACTTGTAAGAATTATGAATGCAAAGTGAAGCAATTGTAGGAGCTAATTCCGAAACCATCAGCTCCAGCCGTTGTAGCCGCAATACATGTCACAAAGGCTTTGCCAGACTCAAGCTGGATTGATATCGGATGGCTTGAGAAGAATCGCAAGAGCAGTCACCATATCGAAACTACCCTACAATCGTTGCGGACATGGGGACAGTTGTACATGACTGGTGTCGTGTTTTTGTAATCGTTCCCGAAGCTGCGTAAGCAATTTACAATCGCAACAAGTGGCCAAGGGTGTTCGAAGATCTCGGACTAATCAAATGTAATTCTGGGAAGGATTATATAATCGACAACCATACCTACAACTTGTTTGATTGTGGATAACGGATACCAGAGAACTACACTTTGAATACATGTGACTGGCATTGACCATTAGGGCTTTAAGTGCTGAAAATTTACAAGAGGTAATGCGAGGAACGTTTCCAAACCCGGCCAGGGCAGAGCTTCGATGTATGGTTCTACTCAGCTGATTGGAGGATAGTTTGGAATGACATCAGCATGGATGTGGTGAAAGTCGGAGGACTGAGTTGCCCCTAGGTTTGTCAACTAGTGCCTGATACCTACGCAACAATCGACCTGACGACACGTGCTACAACACCTGGATAAAATAGGTAGTGGGCCAATAGCTCACGCGATCTGTTTTCCCTAGCCACGAGATAGCACTCCCCATCTAGATCTTTTTTTTAGTCTTAAAAGTGTATAAAGATTTACGGTATCGATCGAGCAACGAAGGAGTTTTGGCCTCGCCGAGCAGTATTCAAGTTGTCATGCAACGCAAAAGTGGCAGTTCGTAGTGTCGGCCGTCCCGCATCTGTCATGCGAAAAAAGCCGGGGTACAGGTTTGCAGGGGGTTCGAACGGCCCTTTGTCATTTGTACATCTATCCCTCGGGATGTTTGGTGTACCGCAGTACAGGAAAGAACTACTTTATTGTATATAACGGGGGTCGCGGTTTTAGTTTACTGGCAACTGGTCTACAGAGTAAGATTGACGCACGTATAGTTACACGAGGAAAGGGGATGGAGGCGATGAAGACACAGTGCTTCGACCCTAGGCCGCTTTGCACGCATGAACGGAAGGCCTACAGAAGAGGACATGGGCCCAAGCAAGAGTCGATAAAAACAATTTGCTTGATGTCCATACATAGAGCGGCTGTTTACAAAAAGTCGTGGAGACGATACTTGAACAGTTCGAACTTTTTGGAATTTCGTACACTCTTTATTGAACTGAATCATTTCTGGTTGATGCCATTCATGTTGAACCACACATCACAAATGGAGGGTGGTTATGGCATCGTGTTTGACAACGGCTGCATTCTTTTGGTGGCCGGGGTCCACATGGGGGCAGCACAGGGCAGCGCAGGAATGTAACTGTACCGTAGTGTTCAGTGCGATACTGTACAGTACGTGCTGTACCGTACAGTGTTTCGCAGAAAGATGTTATATTAAGTTACCCCGCTCCAATAACGCTCGCTCATTACTGTAAGAAGCGACATGCATCGATTTCTGCCCTAAATTTAGAGCATATCTCGTACAGTACTAGATACCGTACAGAAAGATCCCAGTGCACCGATGTGGTTCAAACGGTTGTAAACGCGATAACGTGGATACCGTCTGTTGTGAAAGTTATGGCAGAGTGCAGTATAGTTTAGTTTTTGCGTTTTAATTCGAACTGTGAGGCAGCGAGTGTTGATCGGCTCATGACGCCGAATTTGTCCTTACCCACAGTACACTCTGTATATTATACCGCACATGGTGCAAAAGAGGAGGTGGGGCACTTTTAAATCCAGGGGCAACAATTAATCGATGCTGAAAAACAAATTTCTTGTGAAAGACGTGATCCAAAGCTCGGTCAAAATTTGATTTGCACCTGCCACATGATGTGACGCAAAAAAATCACATTTACAAGTCCACCAATACACTAGTAGGATACCGCTACTGTAAATTGGTTGGTACAATAATAACAAGGCTAGCGGCGGGAAAGACAAACAAGAAAAACCATGTCGATCAAAAGCCGTCAATACAGCAATTGAGGAATTGATACTCCTGAGTGGGGCATGCTGGACAAAATAATAATGTTGCGATGGCGAAAAACCAACTATTCAACTGCATCAAAAGCGCGGTGTTTGGTTTGCTCCGGAAATTCAGGGAATCAACGGGGGGAAAGTCGCGCTTGTGTTCTGTTGCGATTCAAATTCTTGCCACAGGGTCACGTCAGCATCCATGGTAATGTTTTTGGCTGCTAATTGTGACAGAAGACTCGCGTCCAACCAGTTGCATTCCAATTGCACTTGACCTACAGTACAGTACAAGGAATGGAAAGGCAAACCGTTCTGGAATCGGGATTTGGCTTACAGGTTCAATTTGGACGAATGGGCTAAAATAAAATAAAAGTACAGTGCTGTACGCCAAAAGGCACCTTGACACAGCATGGTACTCTGGAATTAATTTTTTTCAGTCGGCCTGAAAAGCGCAGCTAGAGTACAGTAGTTTGGTGCTGCAACGTAATCGGAGCTTTTTCGCTTCGCAGAGTCATCAGTGGAAAAATGTTGGAATTTTATCTTCAATTTTCCTTGAGCGTCGTTGGACTACTCTCTGGATCCAGATTCCATTTTCCAAAAAATACGGGACATAGCTGTTGGACCCAGTGCACAGTATCTTGCCAGAATGAGCAAGAGTTTAACAGAACTGTTTCGAACACACTGAATCGTGGTCGTCCCGCAAGTAGAGGGATGCGGATACTGACAAGAGAAAGTCAGGCTTCGGACTCGAGGACCCACCTACAGTACGTTCTGTAGTGAACCATAAGGTTCGGTACAGTACATTAAAGTTACAGTCTTGTACTTACAGTGAGTAATTTTCTTCAAGCTCCGGCACTTTTTTTCACGTACAGTACAGTAGAACGTAGCTTACTCTTAAAATAAAGTTATTTTCCTTCCAAAAACAAAGAGCGAAAAATAGAACACAACATGAGAAAGAATTGTAGTGTTGTAGAATATATATGTTTTTTTAGAGGATGGCATCAGAATCACAGCGGGCTGTTAAAATATGGCCCTGCACCAGGTAATGGGCCCAAGTGATAAAGATTGACGGCGTTACGGTACAGTAATGTACAGTACTGTGCAGGGCAGTTGGTACAGTAACAGTACTGTACAGTACTGTACAGTACTGTGCATACAGGGTCAACGAGGTGGGTAAATCGAGGAGTAGCCGTGGAAGGCAAAGGAGGATATATGTAGAACAGAACCGTACAGTACAGTATTGCTCAGTATTGCTGTTGCGTGTTTTTCCCGTCAAGCAAGAACAAGAGGGCCAATAACCGGTGATACGGAAGGAATTTCCAGCGAGGAAATATGAAGAACTGTACGATTATGGGAGCACACCACAGTGCAGTTAATTAATCGTTATTTTAATATTAGTAAAGTACAGTGGAATATCTCTGGGCATTCCGTACGAACGCGGTCCTCAGAGTAACCCTGCGGGAAACATTTTGACGATCAAATTTTGGACAGGGCGTATTTTAATGCATTACTGTGCACTTGTTGCCATATCTTTTTTTTTTACTTCTTACAGTAATATTGGGCCATTTTCAGAAATGGCAAGTCCTCACATGATCAGGCACCCATTTGGCCAGGGACTGGCGGTACTGTACAAAATTGCAACTTGTTTTCATTTCCCCCTTGAAACCGCACCACCCAGATTAGTCACCCGCTGTACCCCTGTCGTCGCACCACGCCTGACCCCGACCACCAACCAACCAGAACACTCCCCGCACCAACAGCCTACACCCACATCTCATAACCACCACCCCCCCTCCCCCCCCCGCCCACACCTGTCTTCAGTCTACACATTGTCGGCTTGCCGCACCCTCGCCCACCTCCATTCTCTACCGTCTACCAGTTCTCTCCTTCCACCAGACATTTTTTTTCCTCCCTCCCGTTCTCTCAATCCTCTTCCCCTCCCCCCCCCCCCGAAACCCTCAATCCCTCTTCTTCAGTCCCCATCCCCCCATCCACACTGCCCTTTTGCACCAAGGCAACCGCTTGGCATCACCACTTTTCAAAAAAATCTCCAATTCTACACTGTCATCCTCCGCCGTCGTCCATTTTCTAACCTTGCCCTCCTCCGAACTTTTTAACCCTGCCCTTGCTTTTTCATCTTACTTGATGTTTTTGCATACTTTGCTTGACCATCCACTCCCCACCCACCACTGATCTCACTCACTTGATAGTCTTTGAGTTCCTCATCGCTTTGTTTCCGGATCCTAGCATCCCTTGTCCCACTTGGTGCATCTTATCGCCCGGATCGCCGACTGTTAACCTTTTCTTGTAGGTTCTGGTCAGCAATCTACCCCTCTTTACCCGACACCATCTATTGTGCCCCGTGCTCTCATCGACCGTTGTCACGGGTTTCGAGCGCGGGGTATTAACTTTGCAGAGTCCTCCCCGTCTTTGCCACCTCAAGAATATCTCACAGCTGCATTTTCAAGACTTTGTTGAGCCAAAGTGCCATCTAGGCCCATGGAGGTAGTGGGTAAACAAGCCTCCGTCCCTCAAATTCAGCCTGGGCTACGCCTCTAAATTTTTCTGCGAACCACGATCAAACACAACCTCATTCGCAGGTCATGCACCCAAACGTGCCCTCATCTTCAGACGCGCCCTCCTCCACACCTCCCCCTGATCCGCTCTCTCACCCTAGTTCCTTTCTGTTTTCATCGGATCACCTTCGCTCTTCGAACGCCCCTTCGATGTTGGTGCGCAGTGAGAGTGCACCCACCAACATTCTTGAGGAAAACTCGGTATCACTACCCATCGTTCCAGATCTATCCGATCTGGCTATTTCGGCCTCGGACCATCAATCTTTGGATCGTGATGTCGCCCCTGCCCGCAGACCGCACCCGATGAATTTTGCGGCAGCGGCAGCCTCGGGCGTTACTTCCAACAACCCGGTTGCATCGGCCCCGTCTCTTGGACATTTGATTGGAGCGCCTCAGCAGAAGACATCATCCCACCGCATGGCTCCATCCACCAAGCCTCCGCCGTCTAGGTCGTTATCATCTGTTGAGCTTGCTGCAACAGTTGGCGGGGTAGGTGCTGCTGGGGTGACCTCGGCCTCAGGACGCGTACCGTCAAACCCAATGGCACGCAATGTACCTGGACCTTCATCCGAATCCATAGTTGCAGTCCGTGGAAACGGGAATCCAAGCATGGCCGGCTCATCCGATACGGCGAGCACCTCCGCGAAAGGGACTTTGAAGAATGCCGTTCCAGCTTGGCACAAAAGTGTATTCGACATGATTCAGGATGACTTTCCCCGCACTCCCGCTCCAGAACTTTCATCCATGTTGGGGCGTGTCCAGAATGGCTCGGAAACCAGTCAGCACATTGCGAGTGATGGGAGGTCTGCCCTGGCCGATCGAAGGTCCCGCATGCATTCCACCACCTCCCTTGATGTTGAAGCCGATCGCGTGGGAGGAACGTCGGGCTCGAAGAATGATATTAAGTCCGTTCTGAAGGTAGAGGATGATGCCCGTCCCCGAGAGCAACCAGGTCGCAGCCACCACCGTCGATCAGTCTCTATTAACTGGACGGAGACATGCCTGGGTTAGGATCGGATTTGGCAAGAAATGCACCGCGGACCAATGTGACATCTTCACCGAACATTCCGAGGCAATACGCTGGTAAGCACACTGAGATATCGACTGTCTCATCTGAGTCTGTACCAATCGTCGGTGGCCAGTCAGCTGTGTTGGCATCAAGCAATCCGTTACCAACAGGTCTAAATGCGTCCGGCTCGTCTTCACCCTCACAGTCCCTGTCTCCAACCGGGTCTGTGAACCGGAATGCGATTCCAGTCTCATCTCCGCAGCCATCTCTTGGGCTGCCGCTAGGAAGTCACCACATGTCCGCAGATGTTGCGTCCATGAATCAAAGCGGACAGCCGCTCAACAATCCCTACGCATTTCCGTCAGTTGGACAGGACGGGCTGCATGTCGGTGGCATGGAAGACCTTGGTATCCACAGACTTTCTGATTACGACTACTTGTACGAGCGGCCCGAAGCGGCCGTTGGATCCAACTCATTGCAAGTCCGCTCCCGGCATTCCCCAACCATGGTTACTCCTCTAGTCACAGGAACCATGGGCTTGGACTGGGGCTTGGCAATACGCACAACCAGCCGCTGGCAAATGGGTCTCAATATGCCAACGTCTTTCCTGGAATGGGCATCTTCCCGTCTCCGTTTTCATCAAATGCTCCCACCATGACGAACGGAACTGGAGGCCACGCGTATGGTGACTCCCTTCGAGATGGACTGGCTGCTGCAGATAATCTCAAGAACATGAGTATTCAGATGGCTGCGTTTATTACTGCGCAGCAGCAGTTGTATGCTGCTCAGTGTGCCCACATTGCGGCAATTAGTGGAAACCCAGGATATCACAACAGCCCCAATGCGTTTACGAATGGAACCCTACCTGGAGCTCAAGTTGGTCATACTGGGGGGAATGCACATCTGCGCTCACCCTGGGACATGCGTGAGCAAAGCGCGGTACCCTCTCGCACATATTCGAGAGGCAAGCACCACTTTGACCACTACCGCGGGAATGGGGGCTCTCAGGTGGGAAATCAGAAGAAGACAAGCAGTATGGAAGTTGGCCACAAGGGACGAAGCGGCCGTACTCGCCGTGGACATCGAGGACATGATGATGTGCCCTAGGTGGCCATCACAAGTTTGATCGGGTGGGCATGGGAAGCGGTGGTGGATTGGGAATGCAAGATGGATCTCAAGCCCGCTCACCTCTCCTGAGGAGTTTCGAGCAACTTCGTTGTCCATAGGACGGGGCTCCAGTGATACCGCAGCAGGCAGTGCGTTCGGAGGGAGCTCTGCAGGGCACGCAATCCAAGGTGGACGAGAGTGGCATCTTTACGAGATCAAGGATCATGTGTTGAGTTTGCGACTGATCAGCATGGTTCCAGATTTATTCAGCAGAAGTTGGAAACAGCACCTGCACAGGACAGGGATGCCGTGTTGAAGAGTGCACTAATGGATGCGCAACGGTTGATGACAGATGTCTTTGGCAACTATGTCGTGCAGAAATTGCTCGACCATGGTGGTGAGAATGCTGTAAGACTTATTGCTGCCGAGCTAAACGGGCGCATGCTTGGTCTGTCTCTGCACATGTACGGCTGTCGTGTTGTCCAGAAAGCTTTAGAGGTCTTGGCGGCGAAGCCCGTTCCACTCTTGTGCGTGAGCTTGATGGCCATGTCTTGAAATGTATTCGGGATCAGAATGGTAACCACGTGATTCAGAAGTGTGTGGAGCTCGTTGAGCCTAATGCAGTGCAATTCATTGTTGATGCCGTGCAAGGCCAGGCCGTTATTCTCGCTGGCCACTCATACGGATGCCGAGTCGTGCAGAGAATCCTAGAACACGGCGCACCGTGCCAGAAAGCGCCGATAATGGTTGAGATAATGTCTTGCATTGCGGACTTGATCAAGGACCAGTACGGGAACTACGTTATCCAGCATGTTGTGGAGCACGGCACTGATCAGGAGCGGTCTGTCATAATGGAGCTGGTTCGCTCAGAGATTTGCCAGCTGTCCCAGCACAAGTTTGCGTCAAATGTTGTAGAGCGTTGCCTTCAGCACGGCTCCGTTGAAGAGAGGCGAATCCTCATTGAGATTCTGATTATGGGTCAAGGAGCTCCGAATTCTTCCCCGCTCAACCATCTTGTAAGGGATCAGTTTGGCAACTATGTCGTTCAACGCGTACTGGATGTTGCCCGAGCCGGTCAAAGGGAAAGGGTTGTGTCCATTCTTCGTTCTCAGGTGCCAGCGATCAAAAAATACTCCTACGGAAAACACATAATTGCCCGTTTAGAGGATCAGCCTGGGACGGCGAACTCGACCGCGTATCATCAGGAGCACAACGCTCATGTGCAAGGACATGGAAACAATTCCAGCGCGCATGGGGACGAAGCCATTCCGGCCAATTTGCCTCATGGAGTTCCGCACAGTGCCCATGACCTCATGTACTAGGATAACTGTCGCGTTCCACGCGTCTTGTAGATTGCAGACACGGCATTTGTGGATGTCGTCTTTTTGAAAGAGCCTCGAATGCATCTCCATACTCATCTATTTCGTGGGTTTGGAATTTAGGGCGGTCATGTATTGGAAAATGTTCGGCAGGAACGATATTCAAGGTACTTTCGAGGTGACAATCATGATCGATTACACATGGGAGCAAGAGCACTCGTAGCTTGTCAATTTTTCATTGCTAGGTGCAAGCCGTGGCAGGGATGTATCTTTGTACATGTGAATTTGTTGTTAACTTTCGTCTTTTGATAGAAGTGCCACCGTTGCACTGATGAACCCTATTCGTTTGGTCGTAAGAAGATGTCTTGGAAAGTGAGATGTTTGTATCGGTCTCTGTCGTACATAGTGATTTCTGTTGTGCAGTTGCACAGACCTCAAACTGCCAAAGTTCGGGAAGAGATACGCAGATGTTAATGTCTAGATTGACGATTCGGGATGCCTCCGCATTGTTCGTGGCGTCATTGGCTTGTACAGCGCCCGAGTAACAGAGTCATAGTAAAATAGGGTAGGAGATTTATTAGGAGGATGACGCTTTAGAATTGCCCGGATTTGTCTGACATCTTAAACGCAGTCTGCGTCGCAGCACGGATATAGTGCAATTGCAGGAACAGACTAGGCTGCCAAAGTTACCCGTGGATAAAGACTTACTAGTTCGCGCGGCCTGGATCACGGTGCCCATGGTTACTTGGTCATTCCAGCAATACATTCAGAAACCACCCTTGTTCAAAGCGATGGTTACGTGTACATGACGGCCGATTTACCGGTGTCTGGCAGTACTCCACGTACCGGGGCCGAGGGAGGGTGAAGAGGTAGTGAACTCCTGGCTACACTAACGATGCTCAGCAGTTTTGGCCTGCAGCCGCCAGAGCTCTTTCACGTCCGTCACTGGACACCTACCGGACTGCCTCATGCATCTCCACTAGTCTTGTCCGTCCCATGTGACTGAAACTTCTGCGTCATGGATTCTTTAGGGTTCGTCTTGTTTGGGGGCGAGACGGGACCTGGGGTGCACAGTCTTGCGATGGACCGCGGATGAGATACAGTAGTGGAGCTAGGTGGAGAACTCCAGCCGCCCGCAGTCTTCAATGATGCATATATCGTAATGATCACGGAGAGAACTCTTGTCAGCAATGTTGCGAGAAGTGAAACGTTTGATCGCGTTAATTTTTGCAGGTTTGTAACCAGAGTTGAGGCAATCAACTAACTTGGTGTGGTTGCGGCCGTGGCGATTGCGACTATGTTTGCGGTGCTTGACGGTTATAGCGGATGGTCTTTGAGGAGAAATCTAAATAAAGTTTATAGAGAGTGCTTCTACACCTCGACCAGACCAGGGGCTGATTAAACTTCAAGTAGCAGTGCCTTACCGTACATCAACACTACCCACTCCAACACCATCGCCATCACCAGCATGCCGCCGGCTACGTACGCGTCAGTTGCAGCGGCGGCTTCTGTGACCGCCCCGCCAATCTCACAAGCTAGCCTTGTGTCAGTACCCACCGCTTCCATCCCGGACCTCGAGTCCATCACCCCGCCCCTGCGTCCGCCCTGTCTTTTTCACAGGTGCGCACGATTGTTGCCGACCGCACCTTAAGCTCCAGCCCCTGCCACAAGGAGACTGAGCGCATTGTTTCCTTAGTCGGCCCCATCCATGCCCTCTGCCCCCGTACCGGTATCCTTCCCACTCCACGGAGGAAAGTGATCGCAATTGGCATCGCACGCTCCGCCGTCCCCCGCCAGGCCTTCAGGTCACACGACCATGCCCAGAGGGCCCTCAGCCACACCGCCGCCGACCACCATGTGGCCTCGTACGTCCTCCTCCCGCACTTCGGCCAATGTACCCTCTCGTTCATCCCGAAACCTGCCCTCTCTCGCTTCTGGAAAATACTTGTCCACCTCCGCCACACCTTCCAAGACCTCTAGGTCACTGCCCTCTCCCTTGTCGACGTCTCTGCCGAACTCTACGTTCGCTCTGCATAAGGCGCCACGGCCTTCCTGGCCAAGAAGACCTGAGCCGTCATGAGCCCGGCCGCCTCTAAATTGTGTGGAGCCCCACTGCAGTCACGCCAAGTCATCCGCGGCGCCCTCGAGGCTACCCGCCAGGCAGCGTCGAATGCGCCAGGTCCTGCATATGGCCCACGTTGTAAAACTCCCTCTCACCGCCGGCCCAATCTCCATTGTAGAAATGGACACCACCACCGCGACCGCCACTGCCGCCACTGCCGCCTCTCCCACCCACACCAACCAAGGCCCGCGAAGCGGAGCGAAGCGAGCTGTTGTGGCCAAGTGGGTAAGGCGTTAAGAAGAAGTCTAATGCATTCAGTATCTACTGGGGACTGCGCACGTCCTAGCTACACGGCTAAGATCTAACCGGATGTACTTCGTCGTCCATGCGCATAGGGGCTCGGGACAGGATAGCTTGAGCAATGGATGACCACAGAGTGCAACTCAGTCGCTGGTAGATACGGCAGCGGATAACGCCAGGTGTCGAGTGACACTTGGACGCGATCCGCGGAACCTTGGTTTTGTACCATGAGTAACTTTATGGCATCAGTAGTAACTTTCTGGCATCAGTAAAACGGGTGTCCGCTGCAGGATCCGACTATACTACTAGCTAAGTGCTAACCGGGTGGTCCACGTCGGCCACGTGCAGCGACAAACGCGATTCAATAGATTGTGCACTCGACGACCAGATTGTGCTACTAACGCGCCTAAAAATCCGATTACGGATAACTCCTGTTGACGTGTGGAATATGTCAGCAATGCGAGGCACCAGTCCCTCTATGAGGCGGACGGTTTCGGGGGAAGGGGAACCCAAGGAATCAAAGGCCAGTGGTTGAAAATCGAAATCGGGGGCCTGTGTAGGGTTATTGGAGGGCGGGGGGAGTCGACGAGACAATTTTCTCTCCAGGTCCGTCACTTTGTTGCGGTGTGCAATTGCAGCAGCACCGCCCACTTCCCTTGTAGCTCTCATTCTGACATCGTCCTTGAATGGCGAGACTACGGTAACATCGCAGGCGATCGAGCGGGCCATAGTGCCTTCAGGGGCTGCTGGTGGGTGAACCAGTATGTCAGCGGGTCGCAGATCAGTGCCGGGCACGAGGAGTGGGACCTCGAGCTGGCAATCCAGGCCGGCGGCAGCCGGAGGAGTAACTTCATGGCATCAGTAAAACGGGTGTCCGCTGCAGGATCCGACTATACTGCTAGCTAAGTGCATCTAATTGAAGCCGAGAGTAACTTTATGGCATCAGTAAGACGGGTGTCAGCTGGAGGATCCGACTATACTGCTAGCTAAGTGCTAACCGGGTAGTCCACGTCGGCCACGTGCAGCAATTTGGGGGTTATTTACTGTGGTAGATATGTGGGTTAGTACCCTTCCCCCGAAACCGTCCGCTTCATAGAGGGACTGGTGCCTCGCATTGCTGACAAATTCCACACGTCGACAGGAGTTATCCGCAATCGGATTTATAGGCGCATTAGTAGCACAATCTGGTCGTCGAGCGCACAATCTACTGAATCGCGTATGTCGCTGCTGCACGTGGCCGACGTGGACCACCCGGTTAGCACTTAGCTAGCAGTATAGTCGGATCCTGCAGCGGACACCCGTTCTACTGATGCCATAAAGTTACCTTGCCCCAGTAAATTTGTACCGGATCATACAAATTAAGTGACAAAGGGTGGAAAATGTGGGGTGATTTAATATTTGAAAAATATGGTCGGTTGTGGCCCGGAATATCCTACAGGGTGCCCAGTAATACCTCTGAAATTACCCTAAAAAGCCGACTCGAGGCCCCTCAGCAGACAGGCTGCGTCAGACATTACGGTCGCGGCAGCGTGCCTTTGAGAAGGTACCGCACGGACCTTACCATGTGTCTCCATCGCTCTAACGGCCACTTTCCGCGCGACGTCGGTTAGCACCCTATTGGCGTCCGGGTGCCACCCTCCGAGAGTAGATATAGGGATAGGCACGAGCCTACTTCTCCCGGAGGTTGCAATAAAAGAATCATATCTTCTATGCTTCGCGGAGGCGGCCGCATTGAGCGAGGTGAGCGGATTAAACGTTTGGGCCCTCCTGCGGAAGGGCGCCAGCGGGTTGACGAATGTCACGTCAAAGAAGTCCGTAGCTCCACTGCTTCCCATCGCCCGAATGTCTGGCCTCGTGCGATGGACCCCGTCCCGCGGTTCGACGGCGGGGTGACGGGCCACTTTCTGCAGGTCTTGCGCAAAGAGGGCCACTTGATGGTCATGCCGTTGATCTCTGTGCCCACCATGTCTGCAGTGAAGGAGGCGATCCCCGAAACAGTCGAGGGTTTCGGGGCAGTTTCGTCTCGGGCACGGCACGTCCGAAGGGAACAGCGGGACATGACAGAAGTATTGGAACCACACCGCGAATTCCCGGGGGTCAGTACTTGTCTTGAGGCCGGGGCACGGGACGCAGTACACCCATTCCTTGGCGCCCGGGAGGGCAAGATAAAGTAAATTTAACCAAGGCCCGATCGATACCCACCCCCACACTGTACCAAGGCCCCTTGCCTGCCGATCCCCGACCTCCCCTGCCCGATAGGCAACAAACGCCCTACCACTTCCCGGGCCACTACGGCGTCTCCGCTCAACCCCTGGGCACCACTGCCTCCGCCGTGCCCACCCCCCGAAACTGGGTTCGCTTGTAGGCCATATCCAAACGCCGATGCTTGACGGCTTTGAGAGACAAGGCCGTTGCCCGCGTGGACACTCGCATAGTGTTCACACCTCTCCTTGCCGCCGCCGCCGGCTAGCAGGCCCTGAAGGCTACGGCAGACGTGGTGATCGCTGACCTCTCGCACAAGGATGCTTCGGCACACCCTGCTGCGAATGATCCCCTTCAGCGGCAGGCGCTGCGGGCCACTCATCCTAATTCTACCCATAGCCTCCCCCCGCATCCCCTCTCCCCTTCCCTTCTGTCCAGGATTTCCTGGCCATGCCTCTTCGCCCTTCTGATCATTTCCACTCTATTCCCGGAGCCTGCCTTCGCAGCGCCTTCCTCCTCCTCATCCCTCTCGTGCGTGCGGCTAGCACCGTCACGGACCCTGCCACGGACCATATTACCTTTCTCCGACTGCATATGTTCCCCGCTGTGGTTCCTCAGTGCTCCTTTCGAGGAGAGTCTAGACGGCGCTCCTCGGTAGGACAAATCAAAGACCTCCGTGAACGAATTCGTCGAGGAGCTACTGGCACCGAGCAGGCCGCACTCTACCATGAAGCCATCCTGGCTGATCGAGCCAGGTGCGAACGGACACCTTACCGCCCTGCTCGTACCCACCAAATGGCCACTCAACCAATGGACGCGCAGTACCCGAATGCTATGCGCGCCCTTACAAATTCCCCCCTCGCCGACCCACACAATCCCGACACGCAGGCCGCCATCGCTTCTCTCCACACTTCCCTACGCACTCCGGTCATCGATGAGGCGGACGCCCCCTCCCTCGAAAATCATCGAGGGAACCGTCCTGCTAGCTGCCCGTGTGAGAATTGACCAAATATTTTAATCTCTATCCCGGTATCCCACGGTGATGCTGAATTGCTGAGCAATAATTTTTTTTGAGGCCCACAATTTATACATATCGTGAATCATCAAGGAATAAGATTATCTATTTTACAATGGCACTATTTTATTCTGAATTCAGTGTGAAATAATTTTTATGCCTTACAGTTGGGGTTTTATGTTATACAGGCTATAATTATTGTATTTATGCTGCCAACAAATTATTATCTGGATGATTGCTTCCCTGGAAAATACTGCAATAATTATTGCTCAGCCTCAATCATGTCTACCAAAATTATTGCACGGCACGTACCTGATTTTTGTAGCAGGTTCACCCTGGTGGAGAGTATAAGTCCTAGGTTTTTAGAAATATTTTTACATCCTTGGGCCATCGAAGTATTCCCTTCGATCAGCTATCATTAAATTTGGGTTTTTTATTCATTATTCATTCCAAGTGCAATTGCGGTATTTATTTATTTATTTAAGTTGGAACTATTTATTTTTTGGATTTACTTATTCCAATTATTTTGCAGCCCGTTCCATGACCCCGACTTCCGCCCCTGGCCCTGAGCACATGTCCCTGACCTGCTCCGTCTGCCGGCAACCACCTCGGTGGCCCCAAAGGCCGGCGTCATGGGTCTCTCGACACTGACCAACATCGTTTGGAACCTTGCTCCGGGAGACATCCAGAAATCTACTTCATTATTTGTCAGTGCTGCCAAGCTGTTGCCGCTGCAGCTCCGTCCAGACAAGGTCAGGGCAATCGCAATAGGCTAGAGCCTTCTATGCTCGATCACCAAGATGCCTTTGCCTTTGACCCTGTCTGACTCTAGTGACTTTCTTGCCCTCTTCTAGCTCGCTAACAGTGTCTCCTAAGGCTCAGAATCCACCCTTCATGATATAAGCAGGATAGAGAACCGCAAAGGTACTGACTCTGACTTTGTAATGATCTCTGCTGATGAGACAAATACATTCAATGCCTTCAGTTGTCAGCGCATGTTGCAAGCCCTACGGTCTCACGTCCCGACCCCTTGCCGGTTTATCAATCGGATCTAAGCCCGAGCTCCTCCTGCTCTCGTCCTACCATCCCATTCCCCTCTTGCCTCTCTAGTCGCGAGGGCCCAACAACGCGATCCCGCTAGTATGGTCCTTTTCTCTCTTGCCATCCAGACAATAATTTAACCGCGTAGCTGCGGAATGTGAGCTTCTACTGACCCGCTGGTACGCAGGCGATGGAATTGTTAATGTAATCATCTTTATTTCATGTATTATATGACATTCTTAATGGTCAAATGTGGGATGATGCAAAGCTGATTGAGATCTGGTGGGTGTTCCGACACGAAATTAACGCCTTTCAAGTCTCACTACTTCTGGCCTACCATGGGTCAACAGCTCTAGGCTTCCATGGGCAATGTTGGTGTCTGTCTTTTTGTTTCCTGTTTACTCGCGCGCATCCGACATTTCGCCTACAGGCAAGCGCCGAAATTCATGTGGCCAAAAGCGCCAGGCGCTTCCTGGAGAACAAATAAAATTCAGGACTTGAGGATTTACGCAACTGAAATTTTCTTAGCAGTCTTCGTATCCACGCATGCCACACGTATACCAAAATATTCGACACGACGAAATATTTGAACGGTTACGCAACGAGAATCTCATACCATCGAAGGAACATATGAGTACTGCAGTACATTGCTCACTTCCCATCAAGACATGGTATGCCACGAGAACTACCGTGCTGACCGTTTGTTGGCTAGAAAATGACGGAGGGTTCGACGATTCCTACGTTGCCTCCAGGGAGACGCACCAGCAGGGCCTATATTAAGAGCATGAAGAAAGGTGAAAGAGGTCAACGTTGACCTCACAAATATTAAGATAAGATCCATACTTGTGAGTTCAACTGTTTTCAACATCAACAGCTACTCAGAAGAGCAGAGATTGCATGACTTTAGGTTCCGCAATTCGGACATTGGTCAAGTGTACACTGCAATGAATTGGACAGCAGGTCGTACAAAAAGAAGCCGCTACGTTGACGATCCATTAACTGCATACTGCATCTTACTTCGCCTTCTTTCGTCATCATGCACATGGTAAGATCCTGAGCCTACATTTGGTATGCGATACTTGGCGCTCAGCGAGGTGGCTGGCTAGAGGGATTCGGTGACCTAGTGGTTGTTATTGGTGGCGACGTTGAACCTGCAGTAGGTACTGACGCAGCCATAATGAGGTCGTTGTGTGTGTAGAAGTTATAGTGCCGGTGACAAGGTGGTTATGTAGGTGTCAGGGTTGTTGTGGGCGCTGGTGATTTTGGCGCTTTCTTATAAGAATGTTCGCTCGTATGAAACCCAAAGTAAACGATTTTTCTCGGCTGTTTTCGTACAATTTTCGTGTACGTTTCACAGTTGTGCGATGTGTAATTCATTTGTACGGAAATTGCACCAAATTATTGAGTTGCGTAAACCCCCTACTGTAGCCTAAAAATGCAAAAAGAAACCCCTACAGTATTGTACTTTACTGTACTTAAAAATATTTAAAAACAATCCAGAATGCAATAGTTGTCCCCATCACCACGCCGCCTCCAAAACGGACCGCGGAGCCGCATACTGTACAGTACTGTACGTTTCATTATTTCAAATTACCAGCCCGGCCCGTCCAGCCCTTCCAACCAAAGCATCGACATCAACACTCATGCTTGTTCACCCCTGCTTCCCCGGCTTGGTTTTTCGGTTGTGTGCCACCACAGTTAGGATTCTTTACTGCTCGCGCGCCTTGGCATGTGTGCCTTCGTGGCTTGTTTGCGTTCTCGGCTTGTGCGCCTGGCTGCTGGTTCACTTTATCTGCTTTTGCGCCTTGTGTGTAGTGAAACTTCTCTGCTTTTGTGCCTTGTGTTCGGTGTACCTCCTCGGCTTGTGAGCCTTGTGTCCTGTGCACCTTCTCGGCGTGCGCGCCTTGTGTTACGTGTTGGCTTGTACGCCTGTTTGGCAGGTCCGCCTTCTTTTCTCGAGTGACTTGTTGGCTTTTGCCTCTCCTCTCCATCTCTTTCCCCTCAGATTGCGGTGAAACAACTACGGATATGGAAGCTGAGAAATACGGAGGTACAGTTTCAGACTGCTTGTATACTCGGGGAAGCTGATCCTTAGCTGTGCAAACATCGCAATTGCGCGGACGAAGCAGTTGGCTAGGTTGAACTAGGGAGGCAAAGCGCCGCGGAAGAATATTGGTACTAAGGCGGCAAGGATGTCGAGGGAAGCGGATGCCGAAGCCCAGTCCAAGCTACCTCCGCAGACAAGGGCACTTCTTGGAAGATCGGACATTATTAAGATCAAACACATTTCGTCGAACGAGCCTGAATTCGTTGTCTTCACCTCTGGGTCCCGCGCATGGCAAGGGTTCGCGCTTGAGACTTTCCATCCTAATTAGAAATCATATAATGGACGCAGTTTCCGCCTTGCCTACCATGGAGCTTACAGAGGAGGTCGCTTGCCAGTGGAGCTTGGCAGAATCCCTTTATGAATCCCGAACGTATAACAAGGTATCGGAAACAGACTTTATCGTCAAGTCTATAGTATGGGACGAGAAGTAAGGTGTGGACATAGGGTTAGCCAAAAAGACTATATAAGATGAGTAAACTGCTTCCTCTTGTGGAGGTAAAGCAAGTTGGCAAACACCTTCAAGTCAAGTCCTGAGTAGAAGGAAGTCGGGAGTCAACTTCAGACCCAAGAAACATTTTTCGTACACTAGTTGCAGAGTATCAGTGGTAGACTCTGCCCCTTCTATATTTGCTTTTAGCCCTCTCAACCCTCTTTCTTATCCACTCCTTTCTGTTCGCTCGACTATACCACGATAGCACTTTTTTCGCTTGCAACACCTCCTTCTTGGGGTAGTTGGTTCTGAGTATCTCTTCTCCCGACGATTTACTCCTATCACGAGTCCTGCCGCGTGACGAGCGAACAATCTTCGCTGCGCATCAGCAATCGGAACGGCTGCCCGTGCGACAATGCCAGTCGCAACCCGGTTGGCTAAGTTCCGAGCGGTAGGGCGCCAGCTTCCCAACGTGGGGAGTGGAAGGGCAATGAAGCGATGCCCAGGACCCTTGGAACGTATCAACTCGGCAAAGTGAGGGTCCTTGCCCAGGCAAGCATTGTTAAAGGGCATGAGTGGGCATCGCGCCAGGGAGGGAAGGCGGGCGGGGTGGTCAAGGGATGGATAAAGGTTACGTCATAACAGTCCGTGCCCCCGTTCTCTCCAAGCGCTTTGATGTCCTGGTGAACTGCATGGCCGGGTTGTGGGGGCTCGAGGACAGGGTGTCGGGTGGCTTTGGAGAGGTCTGCGACAAACAACCGTGTTTGCGAGTCGTGCCGCCATCCACGAGTGGACGCATAGCCACAGCACAGCGCGTGGTCACCATACTGATCCATGAGCGTCGTACATTCCCCCTTGTGGCATTTTGAATCGAGAGGAAACAGTGGTACCCGGCAATAGAACTACAAACACGTCTTGTTATTGCGGTCCGAGATGTAGGTGCCCAGGCCTGGAGACGGTTGGCATGAAAGCCAGTCCTTGCATCTATCCACTGACAACGAAGCTCGGAAGGCCATAGTCCTCTCATCCCCCTTTGGCATGGCGTCAAAGGCCTTTTCCTCAACTGGGCGAGCGAGTTGCCCTTGCCCAAACCGCTGCCTTGAGTCGACTGCCGTGAACTGGACAACCTTCTCGGGTGCCACTTGTGTATTCCACTCATCATGTGCCCGAACTGCGAATGTGTAAGATTGGAGAGCAGTGTTCGGTAGCACAGGGAGAAGGGTAGAGCACAGGGCACGCGTGAGGGATACAGAGGAAAAGAAGGCAGCCGCCGCAGTGAGCTTAGCGGAGCGGAGTCCGATGCTAAATGTTGGCTTACGAGGCCCAAAGGGCGCGATAGGAAGTTGTAATTCTCGAAAAGTGTCGGCATCCAGAACCCCGCCCATCAACCCCCGCAGCATGTCTTCAACAATTCTGTCGAATTCAGTTGCTCCCACAAGAGTGGAATGAGGGGGGATTACACGAAAGAGGTAGTTGATCCGCCATACACCAAAGCAGGTCCGCAGTAGGTGAAGAGCACATGAGTGTCCTCCAGGGTTAACAGTGATTTGAGGAGAGGCTGTAACGAAGCGACGTGGTTTGAGAACTGTTATTTTGGGATGACTCGTCGTATCAACCGTGTACCAGAGGACGAACGATGAGACACGTGTAAGTATGGAATGAAACTCGGAATGACGGTGTCTCCCACACCTCTTAGCCATCGAGTTGTTAAGGCTTTGGAGAGCCTTGAGACCACATTTTCTAGTCTGTCCATAGATGTCAATGGCAAGGGGGATGGGTTCTAAGCCTTCCTGGTCGCAAGCCGCAGAATAGTACGCTACTTTCATCTTCTCGGCACGGTCAAGAGTAGACGCACCATTGTTAGCTATGTTGCGTTATGGGGAAGATTGGGGGCTGACAATAGTGACATCCAAGGCCATGTTAGATGGGGCGAACAGGGTCGCGTCTATGACTAAGTCGAGAGCCCGGCGCTCATTGGGGCTCTTGCGCAGATGGGCTGCGAGGACACGCTCCCCTTTGATAGAAAGGGAAATGGAAGGGTGCTAGATTTCGTGATATAAAAGGTCGCGCAGGCGGTTGTACCGGCGTACCGCCCTGAACCACCCTTACATATAGCCGCGTGATGTCCGAGCTCGTCAAGGATAGGCGGAATGTCGGAGGGGCCGGAGAGGCATGTGGGGAAGGGATCCGAGCCACGGAAGACCGGAGCTCCGAGGCGTGCAGAGACCATCGTACGCTAGATCTCGCCAGGTATATACAGGCCATTGGATGGAAGGGGCAGGGTAGAGAAAGGGGCTGAGACGGTGGAGGACTGCACCGGGAGAAGGCGCGAGCAGTGATGGTTGTAGTGGTGTGCGGGGAAAAAGTGGCACAACTTCGCCAGTTGGGATTGGTACAGATGCTCAGTGATGTCGTGTTGTAAGGAGTGAGAGGTCTTCGTGTCCAATCAGGGGATGGCCTCAAGCAGTGCCTCTAATTGGAGTTCCAAGGGTAAGTCCAAGTCGGCGGAGGGCCTGTGGTCAGCGGGAGCGAGGGGACTTGCTGCGCGAGCATACGGATTTGCTAGAAGTCGATTGACGAGGTTGAAGCTTGAAAGGAAGGAGGTGGTGAAGAGGATGATGCCAACACCTGTAGACGTGCGGATCCTCCTGACAGGTCAGCGTAGAAACTGCCACATGGCACGCGCGCGAGCTAGATACTGTAATTACGTAGTAATAACTACTACGCTTGGTACCGAAACGTGATCTTCACTACGAAAACGAGGAACTACTTTACGTTACGTCTCTAGAAATTTCTATCGAGCTCGAAGACTCTCGAGACTACGATGATGCGCACACGTGACGGAGGAGGATACGATTCACCGCCGCCGCCACCTGCACGTCGACGAACCGATAACGTAAGCAGAAAAATGTCAAGTCTACCTGGCGAAACGTCTCAACCTGATGGCCATGGGGCCGTCACTGTATTCACGCCGATTACACATCCAGTGCTCACATCGGTCGACCCTGTCTCCGTTTGTAAATTTTTAAGTGAACGTGAAAGATACGAACGGCACGTGGAAGAAAAACATGCTGAGCTCCCTACACTACGGGCAGCTTCGTACAACGTTTCCGTTGACGCAGGTCTACTAAAAACCCTTGTTTTCCTCGGAAAGTTTGACACAATCGCTCCGGACGTCGAAGCAGAAGATCTTACATCTGAAAACATCAAAACGTTTATTACTTCGTTGATTACTGTATCTACGTCTGGACTCGACCCCAAGGTTTTCGATGGTGCACTCAAGAGAATACGTGTCCCGTCCAATATCGCGGACCCAGAGGCACGAATCCTCCATTACGTTAACGACTTCTTCCAACGTCTTCAAGCGGTTGGTTACGGTGGGTTTTGTACGAAGAACCATAAAAAGGCAGTCGAATTACCTTGCGAACATTTCTACCCCAAACAATTACGTGACGCTATGAAACAACGTGTCGAATACGATACGAGTTTGGAAAGGAACGTGAAGACATTCGTTAGGGAACTTGTTGGCGAGGCAAAAGCTTGCCAAAAGTACGGTCAACGTAAGACTCCTACGGATCCCAAGGATTCACCCAAGGACACTGGATCACCATCAACATGTACAACTCCTACGTCTAAAGCACCAATGTGCTTATGGCCACTTCACGCTGCAAATGGTATACGTCACTGTATTAAGGACTGCCACTCTTGTCCTGAAGACGAGAAGGAAAAAATCCTTAAGGCACACCGCGACGACCTGGAATAGAAACGTAATGCGAAGAAGGACGTCAAGAAAATACGGAAAAAGAAAAAGCACGTCGGAAATGAAAGCAGTGCCGTTTTTGCATGTACGTATGCAGGAAAGACACGAGACTACGTTACCGCCGACACAGGATCAGACGTTAACCTCATGGATAACACTCTTTTATCACGCATTAAAAACGACAACGGCAAAGCCGAAGTACGAGAACTTAAGCCACCTAGTGTTTTCAACGTCGCCATCGAGAATACTACGGAAGCCAAGCCGATTAACGTCATATGCACTAAGGCCGCGGTCATGTCCACAGAACTTCACATACGTCTCGGAAAAATGTTAGTACTTCGTAACGTTACGTGGATGGTCACGGAAGATGGTTGTAAAGACCTGCTACTATGTCAGGCAGTTCTTGAAGGTTTGGGACTAGTAGCCCGAGATATCATCGAGCTTGCAGCAGACCGTCTTGGTGGAGAAGTTGACGTATCCGAACTCGGCGGAGACGCATCAGGACGTGTATCTCGTATCATCAACGAAGGAATTTACCACTCCAACGGAGAAGTCGATGAACTTGATACTGAGACAGAGGAATGGAACGACTTTGGCGAGGATGACGGCGACGAAGAAACAAACGGGATCAAAAACTCTTTCCGTGAAGCAGAAGAAAACGGGATCTCTAAAGAAGGACGTATTACGCTACAGGCTATCTTGAACGAATTTCCAGACGTACTACGTATCAGACTTGGAAATGATGGACCTGCACTGGTACCAAAGATTACTATCGAACTACAGGACCACGTAGGTCCTGTTCGTGCAGCGCAACGCCGATATCCACCAGAAAAACGTGAATTCCTGTAAAGTACGACGAACAAACTCTTGGAACTTGGTTGACTACGTATATCAACTGACACAGAATAGTTCGCTGTACCCTTGATCGTGCCCAAGGCACCTTCAGCCATGTTTAGGCTTACTATCGACCTACGTCCTATCAACGCGGTAACGAAACCCATGACGTGGCCGATGCCCAACATCGAGAGGTAACTCGTCGACTTATGTATGTCACGTTACTTCGCTCTAATCGATTTCGTCAGTGGATACTGGCAGTTACCTCTAGACGAGGAATCGCAAAAGTACCACACGTTCATGTCAAAGAAAGCCTGTGTTATGCCTACGAGAACGCTACAAGGAGGACGTAACTCAGGAGCAAACTTCCATAGTCGAGTCGAGCCATGCTTCAGTGAACAACGTCACCCATTGGAGGCATGGCTAGACGATTTTGCGCTCCACGCTCGTACCGAACAGCAACTGATGGCAGAACTTATACAATCTCTCACGACCTGCAGGAAACGTAACCTCAAGGTATCACTTACAAAGAGTACGTTTCTTACTACAACGTTGAAGTGGTGCGGTTATGTTATCAACGAAGAAGGTGTACGTCTCGACCCACGTCGACTGTCTGGCTTGACGAACGTTTCCAAGCCTGAATCCGCTGCAGAACTATGCGAATTCGTACACTGTTGACATCCACGTCACGTGGATGTCAACGTCGATACTGGACGTTACGGAACGTTTTGTGCCACTAAGAGCACTACTCGAAGACGCCCACAAGAAAAGTGGATCACGTACGAAACGTTCAGTTAAGAAGTACTCCGTGGATTATCTGGGCTGGGATGATGAACATGATGCCGCGTTCGAAACGTTACAAGAACAACTACGTATGTCCGTCGAGCTATCTCATCGTGATCAGACGAAAGAACTTTGCGTATACACCGTCGCGAGTGAACGTTACTGTGCAGGAGTCGTAACCCAGTGCAACGTAGAGGAACTCGAGAAGGAAGTAGCTGAGCAAAGTCACGAACCATTTGCCTTTCTGAGTGGAGAGTTCACGGGGCTCGAACTGGCATGGACAACGTACGAGAAAGAAGTTTACGCGATAATGCAAACGTTTCAACGTATGGACTACTTACTACTATGCGAAGAATTTCAATATCACATCGAGCACGTTGATGGAGAACTTAACGTTATGGCCGACATCATGACACGCTTGATGCGCGGGTATCGTAGCAAACGTTCTGCCGTACGAAAGATTACATATCGTCTCTTGGAAAACGACGTCGTACCCTCGCCTGAGTCAAACGAATTCGAATGGCCACATGTCAATAACGTCATCGAGGTCCAGGAAAAATATAACGTTTCAAGACCGAAGAACGCCGAACGTAATGTAGAGTCCCTCTGGAACGTTAAGGGAAGAATTTGGATCCCGGCGAAGCGGACGAACTCCAACTACGTCTATTTATTGTCGCTCACTGCGGAGCTGGTGTTCATCGTGGGCCGAGTCTACTGAAGACATACTACGGGAACAATTTACGTGGAAAACTTTCAAAGACGGCGTACGTGATTTTGTCTCTAACTGTATTCACTGCCTAATGGCAAAGACTGGAAACAAGATACCACAGCCTATGTCCGAAACGTTCCACGCGTCTGCTCCGAACGACGTCGTGCACTTTGACTAATTGTACATGGGGCCGGGCCAAGAAGACTTCCGCAACGTTCTCGTCATTAAGGACGACCGATCAAGCTACTTTTGGTTACGCAAGGCAAAAAAGACGGATGCAGCTACAACGGCCACTCACTTGGCTTCATGGATACGTACGTCTAGCACAATGAATACGTGAGTAAGCGACCAAGGTTCGCATTTCAAGAAAATCGTGATGGATATTCTCACAAACCACTACAAAATACGTCACAGATTTACCGTCGCGTACTCGCCCTGGGCTAACAGAACCGTTGAATCCGTTAACAAACATGTACTAGCTGCATGCCGCACGTTGGCCACTGAGCTAGGACTCGCTCCCAACGACTGGAATGGCATCATCGCTATCGTTGAAAACGTACTTAACGAAGCTCCCTTAGGTCGACTTGGCACGCGTGGAGATGGAACGTACCATTGCCTACTTGAAGTTATGACAGGAATACGTCCACGTCGTACTTTACTACTTGGTACTGAGCCTACTCACGAAACAGTTGAACGAAAAACTCTAGAACGTGTCAAAGCTATGCAACTTTATGTATTCAAGTTGGAACTATTTATTTTTGGATCTACCTATCCCAATTATTTTGCAAGGGGTCCTACTAGACGTCGAATTGCGAGGCCGGTTGCGATGGGCCGGAGATTTCGGCAGGCTGCATACTTGGGGAGATCAATGAGGGTGGCGCTGCTGATTTAGTCCCTCAGCTTGGGTGGGCGTTTCCATCGAGGAGGCAGTTAATAAAATCTGTGAACCATTTGAGTGCTGAATGTGAGGGTTCCGCGTCACTTGGGAGGAAGGAGGCGGCAGACTACCTCCAACCTTTCCAAGTGGGTATCGCCACAAAGTCTGGTACCGACACAGTCGTGCATGTGTAACAACTGATAGTGTTTCAATGACTGAAGTCAGTCAACTGCCACTATAGAGGGATCCTTTCAAATGGTCAATTAGGCACTAATTGACCAGCCTTTAATGGGACAGCCTGAAAGGTCGTATATATTTTATCTTCGCCTTACCTAACGGGCTGAGTAAAGGCAAAGTCCTGGGAGTGGAGACTCTCACAAGCTACAGTGCCCATCGTTGTGCTTTGTTGAACTCCAATCAAGCTAGAGGTGCTACACACGGAATCCGAAGAGTCGTTGAGGAGTACGGCAGTGATCTAGCATATGGGCTATTGACGGTCGATTTCAACAACGCTTTTAATTTGTGCAAGAGATCCGCTTTTCTGACCGTGGTGAGACAGCTATTCCCAGAGTTACAGCCTTGGGTCCCATATTGCTATGCAAACGAGCCCGCATTCCTGTGGATAGGTAGGCACACCAAAAGCAGCGTCTACGGGACCCAACAGGGAGACAACCTTGGAGGCCTCCTCTTCGACCTAGTGTTACACCCTACTATCCTCAAAATACAATAATTTTCAGTTCAGAGGAAGGGGAGAACAGAGATTTGGCAATTTTTTTCTTCAACTGTGGTACCACGATGACGTGTACATTATCGGGCGCCATGACCAACTCGTCAAAGCCATTGAAGTACTTCGCTCCGCGGATGCTGAAAGCCGAGGACTGCACTTGTCTCTGCCGAAGTAAACCGTCTGGTGGCCTACAGCCCTTCCAGGGTCAGTACAGAGTCTCTACCCAGACGGTATTAACCAAGAGTACAGCGAGGGTTGTTGGGTGTCGGGTTGCCGAGTGACCACCACTCAAGCTTCCCTCCTACGTTCATTTACTCATGGACATACTATATACTCAAGACTTCTAGTAAACCCGGTTGAGGTCTTCAAGGCGTACAGTACATTCTACTAACACCACGAGGGGTTGGTACTAAACGACAGAGAATCTCGGCCTGAAGTACAAGGCATTCATCTCAGCCCTGAGTGATTCCACTCACTCGCATTGCTGGAAATTATTACCAGAATTCAACTCGAATATCTGTGGCCTAACCTAGGGAATAAACCCTAGGGAATAAACCCTTAGTCCCAAGTGTAACAAAGTAACACACGATTGAAGTACCCATTCACACTTGCAAATTCAACAATTCAACAACTGATAGCTGTATTGATGTCAATTTCAACAATGGTACTTCCGACCTGAACGCCCCCGTCGGTACTAAGGTATACACTACACAGTCCTTTACGAACCATGTCTTATCTCTCAGACCATTCCTCGAGGCCATTGCTGACCTTGAAAATAGGCAAGTGTCGTTCCAGCTACTGCGTAACTGTTTTGGCGTTTGCAAAGTAGGCTATTTGTTGCGCGTAGTGCCCCCGTCTTGCACCGGAGAAGGAGCGGAAGAGTTCGACAGCATGATGGAGGACTGTCTTCGAAGTTTGGCAGGGGAGTAATGGACTCGGAAGAATTCCGAGAACTCCAGCTGCCGGTCAAACTCAAGGACACGAAAAACCGTCTCTTGGGATCGGACTCACCTCCTCGAAGAACATCACAGCTGCGGCATTCTTGGCTTCTAACTCATCATCTAGCAAGCTTTGCAAGACCTTGCCCCCAACTTTTATTAAGGAGCTGGGAACATACGAAGCAGCTGCAGACGCCCATCGGAGGTGTTCGATCTCTTGCCTGCCATCTAGAATTATCCCATTAAGTGCAATTTGCTCGCGAAAAACACCATCGCAAAAGACGCTGACGGACGCAATCCATGAAGCAATGCAAGAACGAATTCCTCTTGAGGATTCGAGGAGGCAGGCGTTTCGCGCGTCTATGGCCCTTCCGGGAGCTAAGGAATGGGTGTATTGTCCCCCATGCCCCGGACTACAGACAAGCATAGAACCTCGAGAATTCTAAGTGTGGCTTCAATACTACTGTGAAGTCCCATTTTTCACCCTGGCACGCCATGCCGAGAAGGAATTGCCCGGAAACAATAGATGTATATGGCGATCATCTCATGCACTGCTTGCATGGAGCCTACAGGATCAACTAACATGATCGCCAAGTAAACCCTCTCGCAAAAGACCTCGCAAGAGCTGCTCGCCATCCTGCCGTAGAGCCACGCCATGGTCTCCACCGCACGGGACCGACATCCAGGCAATCGGAAGCAGCGGAGGATCCGACTTTTTTGATGTTACCTTCATGAATCCCCTCGCTCCCTCCTACAGGAGAGTGAGGGCCTTCAACCCGATGTCCTCTCTGAATGCGGCGCGAAATGCAAAGCAGAGAAGATATCAATCTTTTATCGCGACCTCCACCAGAGGTAGCCTCGTTCCTATGCCAGCCTCCACTCTTGGAGGGTGGCACCCGGATGCATGTGCAGTGCTAAATGACGTGTCAAGGAACGTGGCCGTAAGGGCAATGGAGACGTACGGAAAGGTTCGGGGGTTTTGATGCAAAGGCACCCCGCAGCAGCCGTCATGTCCAATGCGACGTGCTTGATGGCTGACCTGAAGGTAGCTCTTTAGGGAGCGTAGTTCCTTCCCCATTACTGTGTCGGTATACCCTTTTTGAGTCGATTATGGTTGTCTGGAAAACCATGGGATAGATCGGATATATCTTCCAAGAGTAAAACACCCAAACCTTCCTCCTGGGAGGAAGGAAAGGACCTTCAGAATGGATGGACGAAGAACATCAGGACCGGGTCTGCTGTGGGCGGGAGACGCCGGAGCTCACGACGCACTTCCGCTTCGGTGTATTTGTACGCACGGAGAAGAGCACCACCGGTACATGGTGTGACAGGAGCAGCAGGGTCAGGGTGAAGGGCACGAAGTTTGGCGGCGTTGCCGGGAGTTGGAGGAACTGGTGGGGCATGAGATGTGAGAGCTTGGGCGGCTTTCTTCCGGGAACCTTGGAGGAAACAGCGCTTGCATCTTTCCGACGGGGTGCGCGGAGGGGGGGACCTTCCGGGCAGCTAGTGCGCCGAATGCAATCTTTGCCTCATCGAGGAGGCGGGGCCATTGTCCAGATCGGGCGAGGAGATGCAGTGCTTGAGCGAGGCGACAAAGCTCGGCTGGTGGCGGTTCCGAGGCTCCCGCATGCCGTTTTTGCGAAAGACGAGTTTCTCTACGCAAGCATTTGGTTGGGACTGTCCATCCTTCGCTGGGTGGATCGAGATTCAACGTATCGCCCGCAGATGTCGGCGACAAGGGAATGGAAAAGTACTCGGAGGGAGTTTGGGAGGTAAGGGAGGGTAGGGACCGGAAGTGGAAAGACATGAGCGGGAGTATGGCATCGTTGCGGGGGTTCCTGGGCGTATAACTCCATTAATTAGAGGGAGAGATCGGCGGTGGCCCGTGCCTGAGAGAGCGGGGGGCGGCGGGACGCAGGCGCTTGTAGGGAGATGCAGCCGGCGTTGATGAGGGGGAGCGGGGCGGAAGAAATGGGGGCAGGGTCAGAATTGATTGATGGGTTGGGAGGGGGAGGGGGTCACGTGGGCGAGCCCCAGGGAAGCGGGAGAGGATGTCCGAGATGGAGGTGCGCATTACGTGGATGAAGTACTGCTTAGGCCGCCAAGCACATGAGGGGTGCATGAGGCGGGAAAGCTCTGTGTTCAGGGTCGGGAGGAGAGAGCAGGCGTCGTCGACCGTTTTGCAATGGTCAACGACTGGGGAGGGAGGGGAGACGGTGATAGAGGGTAGAGACGACGGGTAGTGTTGGCGGAAAGCATCGCAGGCGGTTGCTGTGTGGCGGGGGTGTCGCTGGCAGCGCATACGAGAGCAGTGTGGAGGTCAGCGGTGGGACGACGGTAACGGGCCCGGGAATCCTCCGGGGTGAGAGCTTCCTGGAGGAAGAGGGCACTGCGAAGGGGACGCTTGTCTCGAGGGGTCGTCACTTGGACGAACTGTTTGGACCATGGTTAACGAGACGGGAGCCAGTGCGACTGATGCTCCGTTGGAAGTTGGGTGAAGTGGGGCGACGTTTGGTTGCGGAGGGGTGGTAGGGCGACCAAGGATGGGAAAGCGGGTTGGCGGGCGGCGTTGTGGTAGGGGGTGTGGGACAATTGGGGCGGCGGGGCGGGGTCGTGCCGCCATTGTCGGAGGCAACCAGAGAGAGAAAGCGGACGACGTTCTTAGCCGCTTTTGTGCTGCGCAAGCAGCCTAAAGCGGTTACCAGGACTGGGTCTTACTTATGAAGCTCGAAGAGCACGGAAGGAGCATCCGTTGCGGCCTGGTCAGTAATAGGAGCAAGAATTGCCGATCATGTCCGCGACTAGGTCCAAGGACGCATGAGCAGCGTCACGCATAGATTTCTGCGAGTTTACAGGGGTAGATAGGCCACTGGGGCCTGCCGCTCTGGGGCAGCAGTGAGCATGCAGGGGAAGGACAAGAAAGGTAAAATGTTGATGGAGAGGTTTGAGAAGTGGGAGGGAAATTTCTTGGGTTATTTTAATGCATGGAAGATATGGTCTTTGATATACACGCAGCTAACGCGAAGTGGAAGGTGAGGGTTAGTGGTAGTCGTAGGTGCTTTATATTTATAACCCAGGGGCACTAATATTGGAGGAAGTTTAATGCGTTCAGTATCTACTGTGGACTGGATTGGCATGCACTAAAATTGTGGGGGGTCTTGGATTCTGAGGTCTTCCGTGACCTTCAACTCCCAGTGAAACAACTGGATGCGAAGCGGCCCGCCCTTGGGATCGGATTCACTTCCGCCAAAAACATCGCCGCGGCCGCCTTCCTCGCCTCCAGCACGGCTGCCAACAGGTTGTGCAAAGTTGTTCTGCCCGCTCCTATCAGGAGCCTCGCCACCTACGACGCTTTGGACGCCCACCGGAATTGGCCACTTTCCTGTCTGCAGTCAAGTATTCTACCATTTAGTTCCTTTTGCTCACGCAATACACCATCGCAAAAAGAAACAAACAGACGCAATCCATGCAGCTGTGCTAGAATGCATTCCCCCCGGTGATCAAAGAAGGCAGGCATTCCGCGCCTCCATGGCCCTCCCGGGCGCCAAGGATTGGGTGTACTGCGCCCCGTGCCCCGGCCTCAAGACGAGTATTGACCCCCGCGAATTCGCGGTGTGGTTCCAATACTTTTGCCAAGTCCCGCTGTTCCCTTCGGACGTGCCGTACCCAAGACGTAACTGCCCCGAAACCCTCGACTCCTTCGGGACCACCTCCTTCACTGCAGACATGGTGGGCACAAGAGTCGACGGCATGACAATCAAGTGGCCCTCTTTGCGCAAGACTTGCAGAAAGCGGCCCGTCACCCCGCCGTCGAACCGCGGGAATGGGTCCATCGCACGAGGCCAGACATCCGGGCGATGGGAAGCAGTGGAGGTGCGAGTTTCTTTGACGTGACCTTCGTCAGCCCGCTGGCGCCCTCCCGCAGGAGGGCCCAAACCTTTAATCCCCTCACCTCGCTCAATGCCGCCGCCTCTGCGAAGCATAAAAGAAATGATTCTTTTATTGCAACCTCCGCGAGAAGTAGGCTCGTGCCTATTCCTATATCTACTCTCGGAGGGTGGCACCCGGACGCTTATAGGGTGCTAACCGACATCGCGCGGAACGTGGGCGTTAGGGCGATGGAGGCATGTGGTAAGGTCCGTGCGGTACCTACTCAAAGGCACGCTGCCGCGGCCGTAATGTCCAACGCAGTCTGTGTGCTGCGGGGCCTTGAGCCAGCTTTTTAGGGTAATTTAAGAGGTATTACTCGGCACCCGGGAAGATATTCCGGGCCACAACCGACCATATTTTTCAAATATTAAATCACCCTACATTTACCCCTAAAATCGTGTTCAAAAATGTATTACCAGTACGTACAATTTTTTAAAAACTAGTGCTGCCCATCACTACAGCAGTCCATTAGCTCCAGGCGCCTCGGAATCTCCATGAATGGCACCCGTCTCATGCGCGCATGGGAGGTATCTGTGTCACCGAGATATCAAGGTCGAGTATGACTGCTCGCAAGCGCTGATACTGATCCCTCCCGTCGCGTTCACGAATAGCCATAGCATGCCATTCCCCCTTTCACCCTCCTCCCTAGGTCTATGTGCCCAAAGTCGACGTGGCACTGAGCGCAGGCCAAGCCAATTATCCTCCCCCTCAACTGGATGTCCTCCCCCGACGTCCGATCCGGGTCCAGCTCAGTCCTCCACCATGTCTTTTCACCTAAGTAAATCACAAGATTCAGCAGTCCTCCCGATGCTCGACACTCCTCGACCATTGCAGAAATAGACGTCTGTCCCACCTCCGTCCAGTTTCGAGCAATTCCTAACGCAGTCTCAAGCACCGTATGCATTTCTCTCATCACTCTGGCCCCATCGGCCGACTCCAGGCCTCAGCCATGAACTGCACTTCAGCCTCAGCAAAGAGCTCAACTGAAACATGTAATTCATACCCAAGCAGTCTAATAAAATTCGACTCCAACTCACAGAGGCCTTCACACCTCCCTCCAAACATCCTTGCCATTCCTACCATGCTAAGCGGCACATCATCCACCATTTTCACAGCTGTTACATACGCTGCAGCCAGCACCTTCCCGAAGTTCTCCTCGGTCAGCATTAAGGCGAGGCACCTGGCAGTTGGTGGAGGACTGAGCTGGACCCGGATCGGACGTCGGGGAGGACATCCAGTTGAGGGGGAGGATAAATGGCTTGGCCTGCGCTCAGTACCACATCGACTTTGGACATATAGACCTAGGATGGAGAGGGAAAGGGGGAATGGCATGGTATGGCTATTTGTGAAAGCGACGGGAGGGATCGGTATCAGCGCCTGCGAGCAGTCATACTCCAGGGATATGGAAGAATCAGTATAATTGGTAGCAGAAGATATTTCTGCGAGGTGATAGACAGCTGAAACGGAACAGGGCCTTAAATACATGTCTTGGGAGCAAGGATTTAGGTGAGGGGCATTCACTGAAAGTAAGGAGTATGAGGTCGAGTGCAAAAAATGAATCGAAGGCGGGTCAGCAATGCGGGAAACTGACAATGAAAGGATGAAAGAGTTTAACGTTTTTCTTGGACGGGCGCGAAGCCATCACCAATGTTGCGAAGCCGATGGGAAGTAAACAATGGGAGATGGTATGTGCTACGTCAGGGCCAGTTTCTAAAAGTGGTCTATGAAGACGTACTGGAGCGGATTCTGCGAAAGACAGGCCGGTGACAGGGAAATCGCAAGTATTATGGTAACGTTGATCCGAAATAGAGAAGAGTGGGTCCTTACAAAAAACCGCCGCGGAGTTGGAAGCAAATGTAAGTGTAAAGACATCGGAAGGCACGATTTGGGCACAAATTACAACTGAACAAGTAATACTTTTTACTCATCTGTCATACTGAACAAAGGCTTGTCATAAAGAGGCTTACAGTCTACGCTCACTGGTTTCCCATCCCGAATCGCGTTCATCCTTCCGGTTTCTTGCTCTCTGATTTTGCTTTTCAAGTATTTCTTCTCTTGGGTGACACGATTTCGTGTCTGTGATCTCCTGACTACCGGAGTGATCTCGCGCCTGCACGTGCAGTCTCGCCCTTTCGTTCCCTTCCTGCGTCGGTCCTGGGGCCAACCCTCGTGAAACCATGCTATATGGCGCCAAGAACAAACCGTCTCGCTGCCACCCACTGCAACCCTGTTGTTGCTCTTTCACACACCGCGCTGTACATCTTGGTCAAGTCCGCCACGCCGCTTAACGGAGAGAGAAAATCTGGTAACCTGCCTCAGCCGATCATAGCCAGTCATCCGCCCTACAAACCGCTATTTTCAAGGCGCTGAAGCCGGCCTTCCAAAACAACCCTCAGTTTAGGTCTGTCCTGAACATTCTAAACGCGCTTGTCGGCGTTGATGTTACCACACCCTGTTCTCCCTCCGCCTCCGACGCCACATCGCCAGACGAAGATCCTGCGGCCACAGCATCGGGCCCGTATCTGCAAGCAGTTAAAGCTCCAGCAGCCCAAGCTCCTGTGCGCATCCATCCTATTAGCCGCCTTTCCTCGCTTGGCCGTCAAGGCTTGACTGAGCATCGCGATCTCGGCGACGCCCGCCTAGCCCACAACTTTGTAGGCACTGTTCGCAATGCCACCCGCGGCCTTTTTGGAGATAATCAGAAGCGTTTCGTTCGCGTCTCTGTCCCCTCTATCTTCCAGATTCACAACCCGTCCCAGTTTCGTGCTGCCATTTCCGCCGGCTGGTTCTCCGGCTCCTGTTCCATCATTCAGTCCACCGATCCTAACCATTTCTACATCTGTGCGGCGGAACGCGACTTAGCAACCACCAATGCTGCCTACGACTCCTTCCGAAACCTTGCGCAACATTCCGACAAATTCGACGCACCAACCCTTACCTTCTCCGGTATACTATACCTCGAGACTGACCTCTCAGCTTATTACTTTGTTGCCGTATGGCAAGGTCTGCGTTCTGAAATCTCTCGCCTGGAAGACGAAAAATGCAAATGGTATCCTGCTAGATGCTTCGCCACCGCCCTTCGGGACATTGATACCAAAATAAACTCCAAACTGTCCGGTCTCCCTGGTTTTCCTGGAGCAGTCGCTCTGCCTACCCTACAAGCAGCGGCAGGTGGATTCAAACGCCGCCATACTCAGAATGCCCCTGTTCCGCCTGAAACGGATGGCTGGATTACTGTCGGTGCTCCCAATGCTCAATCTCCCACCCTCCGCTCACCACTACACCATCCGACACCAACCCCTATGGTCTCCTTGAACACATTCCACCCCCGATGCCTACATGGATCCTGACGCATGAATCTCCCTGCCGTGAATCAAGTTTCAGGACCATCTCAGTCACCCCTCACCTTCGGTTCCTCCCTCTCCGCCCCCTTCCGTGTTCTCAACTTTATTCCTCGTCCCGTCCAAGCCGCGGCTTACGACTAATACTTAGCAGCCTTGTATCGCGTTATATCCGCTCCCTCGCCAGAGCACAGGACTCGAGCCCTCGTGGAACTTCTTGCCATCCCGAAGCTGATTTTCCGACACAAAAGCCCCCGTACTCTTGGCTGCCGCCGCCGTGAAATTTGCTCCAGCCTTGTTGACCGCATCGGCATTACTTCCAGCCGCCTCTATGATGACCTCTTCGACGTGGCTACCTCTTTGTTCACCTCCGCCCTCCCCTCTCCGACTCCGTCCCCTCCCGCCCTCGCCCGCCCTGACACGGCCCTTCGCAGATGCCGCCGTTTCCTCTCCCGAGGTAGCCCTTCCGGGCTGCCGCAGCCCTTCTCCAAGTTGATCCCCCACTTTCCCCCTAGCGAAGCTACCCTTCAATCCTTGGCTTCTCTTGATCCCCACCCCCCGTTCTAATCACTCCTATGCCCCCTCACCGTGCCTCCTGCGCTCAAGTTCTCGGTCTCGGATGTCCGCCGTGCCATTCACAGCCTGGATTCTTCAACCGCTCCGTGGGCCGACGGTCTATACCCAGTGTTCCTGCGAATGCTGCTTCGCCCGGCAGTGGGGTCACGCCCGGCAGAGATTGCCCTCGTGCTCGGACAAAGTTCTTCAACCTCTGAACGGCGATGTACCGACGATGCCACCCGTAATTCTGCGGAGGCCGTCTCACTGCGCTGCCGAAGCCAAACAGGGGAATCCGTCTTATCGCTGTTGGGTTTCTCTACCAACGCCTACATTCTAGGCTCGCGGCACACCAAGCCACCCCCGCCCTCCACTCCTACCTTATGCCCCATCAGATCGTGGTAGGCGTCAGAAACGATTCATGAAATGATAATTCATTCCGTACGTCCTCTTTCCCAGAGCACCGGGTTCCATGACCACATGTTGTTCAAGATTGAGCTCGCAACGCTTTCAATTGCATTTCCCGCCAGGGCATTCTGGAAGTCGTACTAACGCATGCCCCAGGCCTCGCAAGGTGGGTACACTCCTGTTACGATGTTCATACAGAGCTTGCTTCCGGACCCTACTATGTTTGTAATTCAGAGAGCACTCAGCAAGGCGATCCCCTCGGCCCGTTGCTCTTTGCCCAGGCTCTTCATCCTGTCTTGCTCTCGTTAAGAAATTCACTGGAAATTCTGAGAAATTCTCACGTACCCTGAATGCTTGGCATGCAGCTAACGGTAACATTTTCCTTCCTCGGTCCCAAGCCGCCGCCACCATCCGTTTCATCCAGCTTGAAGGAGGTCCCCTCGGGTTCCAGCTCCATCGTGCCAAGACCCAAGTTTACGGCTTCTCTCCTTCCCACCCCCCTTTGTCACTTCCCTGCCCCTTTTCTACCCCCTCGGTTTCATCGTGCTGGGATCTCTGATTGGCTTGGACTCTTTTGTTTCCCTATTTTTCGCAGGCCGCCAAACCGCCGTTGACCGTATCCACCAATCCCTTCGAGATTTGGATGATGCGTAGTTGGCTTTCTACTTGCACCGCTTCTGAGATTCTCAGACGCAGACCTGTTTATGCTTTCTCCTTTCCTTCTCTCCAAACTCCGCCTAGATTCCCTCCGCTAGAAGTGTCAGACGACGAAGTAAACTACCCCATCATTTCCCTCTTCTGTGCGAACATCTCCGAGGTCATGCAATTGCTACGTACGCTTCCCTCCACTCAATCTGCTGTACTTGCCGCCAGCTTCAATCAGAAGCAGAGGGAAGCGTTCTATCAATTGCAACTGCCCTGCCCGGGTCGGGGCTGGCTCCAGGCCTTTCTCCCCTTCTCAATGGGTGCTCTAGGTCTCCCGCAAACTTCGGACATTACTGAAGCTGCTTACGCAGCATCTGTAATTGATTCTTTTGGACTTATTTCCGATCTGCTCTCTCTTTCCCACGACCGCCACTTGAAAGAGATCCCTCGGTCTGCCATCTCGCTCTTACCCTCCACCACCCGCAGCTGTCTTCATCGCTCACAGCAACGGCACTTTTCGAGAGTTTATCATCGCCGGTCCCACGTAAAAGGCTCCAGCCTAGGATCACAACTGAACTCATGCTTTCGAAGTTTTACAGGTTGTTCTTGTCCGCAGCAGCACCCGACCGAGCACGGGTCCTCTCTGTACGCGCATCCTCCCCCCCTGTTTTCTCTTCGGTTCCTCACTTCCACCTCTGTGCATACATGTCCTCCTCTGCGTTGAAAGTCGCCCTGGCTCTCCTTCTCGGCATCGCGCTATTCCCAGGATTTACCCGCTGTGCGCTCTGCTCCCGGCGCTCGGCCGACGTCGCACCCGACTTGGATCCAAGCGGCCAACACGCGTTAACCTGCACATACGAAGACAGAATGACTCGTTGACATCACGTCTGTTCCGTACTCTGCCACAAGTAGGTGCGACCCTCAAGGAAAGCAGTGCTTCGTGCGGCTGTTAATCACTCCGAATTTTGGAGGAGCACGTTCTGGGTAGCATTCTGCCGACTAAGCTATCAATTTCGGATTCATTGACAAGTGGTGGAGTCGTCAGCACCCATTTCACTACTCCTGGCGATAAACATCTGTTTAGGGTAGGACTACCCAGCTGTAATCCACAAGCATAGTTCAAGCTGCTGCTCAAGAAGTATCCAGATGCTTTCGGCTAACTTAGCATGGCAGGGGCCGCCAACGCCTGCCGGTAGATATAAGGGTCTCTTGCCCCGCTTCGAGAAGAAAGAGAAATGAGGCATGGTGCTATCCACTCGTCTCGCTACTCCTCTTTCCTCCTTTTTCGTCAGACTGCAGTACCCAACAACGTCCTGTGCAACGCTCTTGCCCGCTTCTGTAAGGAATCTGGGCTCGTCGCTCTAGGCAAGCATCCGCTCCTCTTCCACGTTCCCAATTCTTCTGGGCATTTGGGGTCCCCCGCGTTACGAATGGATATTTACATTCCCGTTGCCTACGGGCTGCACAGTACCGATATCGCCGTCGACGTTACTGTTGCCCACCCCTCCGCTCGCTGTCACATCTAGCCAAGTACGGTTACCAAAGGCGCAGCCGCGACACTCGCAGAGCGCGAGAAACCTCGCCACTACGGCACTTACTGCGACCAAAACGATATATTCCTCTCCCCTGCCGGGATTGTTTATATATTGCGCCCTGGGCGACGACGTCCAGGGTTTTGTCCCGCCGCATTGCTTGCTTCTCTATTTCCCGTCACGGTTCTTCCCCTCAACAGGAGCTCCGCGACTTCGTTACTCATTTTGCGTTTAGTCTCCAAGTGATGCAGGCGCGACAGGTTCTTAACCGCCGCCCGCATTCTTAGTTAATTTCTGATTACACTACGCACGCTTCTGCGCCATACTGCACGAGTAAAGATTTACCACACAGAATTCTTCAAACAAATACTAACATCACTGCATCGTTGTAAAAATTAAATGATACGAAGATATTTAAAATATATGATTCCAAATAAATGAATAATAAATTATCTGAGTAGAACAGAAAACCAATAATTATTGATCGACGGAGATAGTTCGATGGCCCTAGACTTGCTAAAATTTTCGAACAGCCTGAGACTATTTATACCGTAGATCAGAGTAGAAAGCTACAAAGATGATTCCACCAATAAAACAATAATTGTAGACCAAATTCATGCTCAATAATAATTGTAGAATAATTATCTAGGTGAGCATTAATCCAAATAATAGTTTGTTGGCAATATTCCGGTAATAATAACTGCAGAATTTAAAAACCAACTGACAGACACAAAAACTGCTCCACATGTAACACAGTATAAAACATGGGCCAGTGAAAAATAGATAAAATGTTGCACAATTTTTATCACTGTATTCGATATGAAAAACCAATTGAATAGTTTTCCATAAATTGTAAAATCATTTTTCCATTTTTCACACCACCCCCCCTTTGAAAACTATGAATAGTATATATTATTATCCTGTTGACTGAAATTAATCACGAGATAAAGTATTACTCATATGCATAGGTGTATTTCCATCAAAAAGAAGAAGCTTGAGTGTGTCAGATACAAGACTGTCCTTTTTTTCAACGCGTCGGATGGATTAATTGAACCAGGTATCTAAAGCATTTCCTTGATTTTGTTTGTTTGAAAATTATACCTTATGAATTGGAAATCAGGTCTCATTGATTTTTCTTCAGGTACACGACATGTGGAAAGAGAGCTGAATAAATCCTTCCAGTCCACAGAAACATGTAGGAGAACATTAATATTTAGTATCTTACTGTATGCTGCTGCAATATTTTTCCTTCTTCAATAGTTTCACCAGCAGCTATTATTTCACCAGATAAAATTTATTTGACATGACGCCATGATAAATGCGAATACCAATATATTGTATGAAATATAAATTTGAAATCTAAAGAACCAATTAAGAGTCCAACAAAACATCCAAGTTGCGCATTTGTCTAGTCTGCAGATTTTCCAGGATCATAAAAAGCAACAACTGATAAATTAAAATTTCCAGAATTTTCCGGGTGTCGATATGTACTGGTAGGGCCAAAGTATTTTAAATTTCTTAACATCGAAGATTAAATAGATAAATCACGAACCAATGGATTGTACCTTCTATGCTGCAAATAACTTACTGTAAAAGCAGATATGGGAGAAGCAACCATAGCCAAATAGACAATCGAACCATTCACAGAATTAAAGGAGAATTTATCAAAAGAATTCATTTCGTCATCTGGCTGTTTCCGACGATTTCTGGACATAATGTGACGTTCAAGTCGACATAATTTGTGATCAGCTGATACATTAATTTTGTAATCATCGAGCTGTGTGATTCTAAAACCACTAAAATTGAAAGACCCAGGCATGTTCACTATTGTTCCAAGCTTATATATGTCTCCAAGGTTTTGAATACTTTTTTCTTGAATTGATCCGGTCCAGCAATAAGTATTTCATCAACCAATTTAACATTGGGGTGTTAACATTTAACATAGGTCATCAACCAATTTAACAACAAGTGGTATCAATGACCTTTTGAACACATGAAAAGTAATCGAGGAACATAAACCACTGATTTCAAGCCAAGATCAAAAAAATGTATTGTCCGAATGTATTTGCCAGTTTGCATTCGCGTTGACTAATCCTTATGATGGAGACCATAATAACCAATAAAAGGAATTTTCTGTGCATTCTCGAGGCGGCCTCACGTAAACATCGCGAAGTGCTGATCCAGGTTTGAACAAAGCTTATTTGATGTCGACATTTGGTATTTTCCATTTCAAAATTGTCGCAGTGTATAAAATCATTCTCATTGCCATTGGGGAAAAAGATTCTGAATCTGTCTTTAGATTGTTTTCTCCTTGTCCTCATTCTACTGCGGAGCAATCTGCACCTTGCACCAATATTTTCCACCGTCTATAACTTTAATCTTGTATAAAACATGACTGGATATTACATTTAAGTCCGGAGGAATTTTTGAAACATGAACTTTCGAACAAGTTCTTAAAAAATTGTTTTCTGCAGTGCTATATGCATTTGAAATAATTCGAGATGGAAATCCCGATGCTTGATGAAGTAAAACTCTTTAGATACAAACCTCTTGTAGTAAAAATCCAGATCTTGTTTTTCCGAAGATTTTAATTCCTTTCCAGGTAATAATTAAATTCCATGAGCATCAACTGCACCATTTTCATTCAATGGAATGTGAATTAAAATTTCAGACTTACAAAAATTTATTTTCGGTTTCAATCGGTACATGCTCAAGAAATAATACATTTCTAGTATGGTCTGAAATATTTTCATCATTTTTTGCCTCAGTTTGATTAAAATCACAGTCATCAACCTGTTCTCCAATAATGTTTTCACATAAATTCCTGATTTCACGAGAACTTAATTGTTCAAAATTTTCTGAAATTTCATTCACAGAATTACCATTTGACTCGTCCAATAAATCACTCGCTTTTTGAATTTGATATGCAAGTTCATTTTTTGAGAGTGATTGACGAACGTCTTCAATTGCTGCATTTATAAATCTTCCATTACATCCAGGAACTGTAAAAATAAGAGGTTTCATGCCGAATTTTAGGACTGGTTTTGGAGGTGACCACGATACTGTTTTTTGGATTGGCGTATGAATAAAACTGTCCACATTATTGCCAACACTAATTGGAATATCGGTCAAAGACTTCTATTTCAGGATAAGATTTAGTTCCCCTTGGCAACTAGCTCATCATGAGCTTTCTTTATATCATTCGGTACTGTTTGATGACCATTATTATCGATAGGCCTGGTGTGACTAGTGGCGAGCTCGTATGAAGAGACAACATCGTTTCCATATAAATTATTCGATATTTGAAACATTCGAGCAACGCGAACAGTATCATTTCCATGTGGTTCGGATAATTTCAAACTTGGGTATATATCTCTTAATATTTTGTGTTTCGATTCAATAATTTTTTTTTGCGGCAGTGAGAACCAATAGGACAAAATAAAATCCCTTTCTCCTCTAGATATCTTTTAAAAATATCATTGTCAAACGCCCGATCTCTCATTATGTTATTAGCATCCCAAAGGGGTGTAACCAGAGAGTTTCAAAACAATTAATACAGTTTTAAATTTCAAGGAGGGCACAATTGCACCAGTAGAATATCTGCTAACTGAGTCCATGATGTGAAATATATCCAAAAGTTCCACAAAGAAGTGATCCACAAAAGCTAATTCGTTAAATACGCGATATATAGGGCTTATAGATACTGCATGAGGATGAGATGATTTTTTTGTGACATCGCAAAATTTGCAAGAGTCAACTTTGTTTGATAAATAGTTTTTGCAGTCGTCGTCCCAGATAAAATTTCTTGGTAGTAATAATTTCATGTAATCATAATTTGAGTGACCACATACATTTTTGTGGACCATATTAATTATTTTCTTTTTTCCGCGCAAGATAATTTTTTTTGTTGTACTAATATTGTTGGAACATATTGTTGATAGAAATGAAATTTCCATACGGTCGGAAGTTTGTATAAATATATTCCCCGGAACATAGAAATGATGACCATGATCCACCAATGTTATTAAATGGGTTGAATTATTTGCGGAATTGAACTCTATGCAGTTACCCGCCATATGAATAATATTTGACTTTTTTGTAACATTTCTTCCGATAATCCATTGCGAAGATCCGCTAATTATCAGATGCCTTATTTTGACCTGATTACCATTATTTGAAATAGGCTGATAGAAATATAGAGTCGATTATTTTCCTTTTTTGGCTTGAATGAGCTCTATTTCCATATTGCCAGAAAAGATTTTCTTTGATACATCCCGGAAGATCATCTAGATTTCTATTCCATTTAGGTAAAATAAATTTTGAAAGTGATCATAATTCAACGATTCCCATTCCACTATACTGTGCTCTATCATAAAGTAACGGAACTGGGTAAAAATAGTTTGATTGAGAATCGAGCACAGATTTAGCCATATGAAATGTTACAGAACCAGGTATATTTTTGTTTTTGATTTTTCGGTATTTTCCATTTTCGAATGTTTAGCACCTTGCATTTATCTATGTCATAAGCCCAATGTCCAATTTCAGCACATAGATCACAACTTGATTTTCCCTTGAGTGCAGCAAAATCTTCAGGGGATAGTTATGCCTGGGTTTTTTCTTGAAGTTTTTCTTTTCTCTGTATGAAATATTTTATTGATTTGAAGAAAAATATTTTTGCGAATTACTACTATCTTTTGTTACGTTTTTCGGTTTATCGCATACAAGAAAAATAATGATATTTTGATATATTTGATTAATTCTAAAATTTTCTTTTTCTTTATCTGCTTCTTCATTGTGCTTCGGAGATGCAGCAGCCAAAATAGATACTTGCTGGTTTGAATCAATTTTCGAGTTAGCAAGGATTAGATATGATACAAGTGCTTCAGTTAATTTTGAAATGACAAGAGATGAATGAAATCGGGCATTTTAAGCATCAAACCGTGATTCAAAATTTTTGAAAGACTCATTATCATCACGAGTAGTGTGCAAAAGATCAAGAAAATTTTGAATTGTATCAGATATTGATGATAGAGGATCCACATGAATAGTGTTGAAAATCGCCAATGCACCATTTTCAGATTGAATTTCTGTATCTAAAATTTTTGTACAGATATCAAGAGTTCGTCTATATAGTTTTGATTGTAAAACAGAACCTTATACTGTTTTCGGAATCTTATTAGAATTAGATGCTGGTAATAAATAATGGACACATTTTCGTTTGTGTAAAGCATCAAAATATTTTTCCTGAGGTCCTTTACCATCTGTCCAAGGAGCCGTCTGATATCCTATGAAAAATTCGCCCTTGAAGGTAGTTCGGGGCGATCTGGGCCTATAACTGTAAAAATTAATGATGTGCGTGGATCCAAAATAGATAATTTGAAATAAACGAGTAATAAATTATCTGAATAGGATTGAGAATAATAATAAAAAGGAAAATAATAAAAAAATCGGGGGCTAGCTCGATGGCACGGAGGCTTGCTAAATTTTTCTAGCGGCCTAAGGCTTTTTATACCGCAGATCAGAGTAGAGAGCTACAAAGATGATTCCAGTAGTATAGTAATTATTGTAGAGAAATTAATGCTTAACAATAATTATAGAATAATTATCCAGCTGAGCATTAGTCCAAATAATAATTTACTGGCAATATAATTCCAATAGTTACAGCTGCAGACTATATAAACCAACTAAAAGACATAAAAGTTGCTTCACGTGTAATAAAGCATAAAACATGGGCCAGTGAAAATATATAAAATTATTTTCGATGATTCACAATAAATAAAAATTGTTGATCTCTGATAAAAAATTGTTCCACAATTTCTCATCACTGTATTCGATATAGAAAACCAATTAAATAGTTTTCCAATACTTGTAAAATTATTTTTCCAATTTTCACAGTAGTGGCACCGCCGTAACCGTTTTTAATTCCAAACGAATTCTGCACATAGAACTACTAATTTTGTTGTCAGTAATTCATACTGTGGCTCGAAGCTGACCCCAGTCCTGAACCTTTTTGTGCACGCCGGTATTGGTGCGGTTAAGATTCAGCCCAGAGGGGCTCTTGAGTAAAATGCGATACCCTTTAATTACTGTTACGGTAGCCGGAGGTAAGGGATTATGTACTAGGCCGACAGTCTTCAGAGTTGTTGCGGATCAGAGAGTGTGCGCAAGCCAAACTAACACAGCTTCATTCCGGATGTTTACTCATAGACGAATGCACGCAGTATAGCAGCCATGAAAAATTTCTTCGTATAGTAATCCTTGGATACCATCAAAAATCCATTGCTTGACTATAGATAGCTTCCCCAAGTCAATTACTCGGCTACAATTTTCCGACATTCGAAATGAAGCAGAGTTGACTTCCCTATCAGGAATCTGTTGTTAGAAAAACGACCATATCTGTAGGGGAGCCGTCCTCTTCACAAACTTCTGTCTTTTCCTTCCCTTTGAGTTTTCTAAAACAACTTTTCCCATTAATTTTCTTTTACGAACAAAATCATGAAACTAATTTTCCCCATGAATCCAAATTCACTGTGCAACTACATTTATATTTTTCCTTTGAGCATTTTAGTCCTCCTTTTTCAAAAAGAATTCATTCGAATCGTGATCCGCTTTGTCTTCGAGATTCAGTTCCGATACTTTGTCAAGAAGATTTTTAGTTATTGATCTGATCGCATGAAAATTCAAATTCGCGGCGTTGCCTCCCTTTTTTTTATTTCGTCCAAGGCCGTGAAACTTTCGAAGACGTCGTCCTATTTAAAGTTCGAAATCGACGTCGTTGTGGAAAACACCCCACCATCAACTACCCCATCGGCTCATCCCTTTTTTGCCCTCAACATGACCAACCTCCGCCCGTCCCTCACCATCACCAAGTCATCCCGAGGCTTCCGCCCACTCAATGCGCTGGCCCTGACGGCCAATGGACCAACCAGTTATGAGAATACTGCAGGAGAATGGACCGGGAACGCGTTAGAGAGAGGGTCCTCTGGCACTGCTTCGAGGATGCAGAAGAGGCGAAAGAAGAGGATGAGAAGGAGGTAGACGGAGAGGATGAAGAGAAGGCGGAAGAGGAGGATGAAGAGAAGGACTGGGTGGAACCGTGGGAGCCACTAGTGTACAATGGTGGGGGAGCTACTGTGGAGAACGAAGGGGAGACTAAGGGAGTAATCGTTCTCTCTGACTCTCCTGACAAGGATGAAGAGGAGGATGAAGAGGCGGACGAGGAGGACGGAAACGTGGAAGGAGCTGGAATGGTGGGGAGGGGGCCGGAAAGCGTTGACAAGGTGGTCAAGACGCTGGAACCGGATAGGGACATCTTTAGTGGTTTAGATATCTCCCAGGAGGAAATAAAGAATTGTAAGGCGTTCGCAGACATTTGCGGGGACTGCTTGGGTGAAATGGATACTTTGGGGAAATGTTTTGCTCTGATGTAGAGGACTACTATATTAAGGAAGAAATCTAGATGTTTATCCTGCTAGTGTCTGCTGTCAGTTTTTCTCGTTCACACCCACACGATTCTATTTGATGCATTTTATGGTCATAGTATGTTTGTTTCAGAATTTGGGGTGACTAAAAGATTCTATATACGTTGAGTAAATTGATTCCTCATGTGGAGGTCAAGCAAGTTGGCAGACAACTTCAAGCCAAGTCCGGAGTAGTAGGAAGTTGAGAATCAACTTCAGACCAAAGAACAGTTTCTCTTACGTCGTTCACAGAGCATCAGTGGTACAACCTGCCCCTTTTATACTTGCTTGCAGCCCTCTCAACTGTCGTCCTTACTCACCCCTTTTTGTTAGCTAAACTCTACCACTGTAGCACTTTTGTCGTTTCCAACACCTCATTCTTAAGGTAATTGATTCTGAGTATCTCTTCTCCCGACAATTTAACACTTTCAGTCTCTACTCTTGGCGGCACGGGACGAGGCGGAGGAGGATAGGTGGGGGTCCGGACCGTTAGAAGTGCAAGATGCGGCGTAATAGGCCGTGTGGCAGTAGGGCCTTTGATGCCCTGAGATTGAACTGGGGACTTTGCGAAGGAAGCCGGAGAATGTAGTTTTTCTTGGTCGGCAGGGTCAGGAGAGGTTACGGAGGTGGCGGAGGCGGCGGTGGCGGGTTGTGACGGAGCGTGGGTGGGCGGAGTAGAAGTGGTGGTGGGACCCTTAGGGTTTTTACTGGGTTTACGAAGTCGAGACTGAACGCACTTGCACAGGCTGAGGAGTACATGACACAGAACGATATTTTTTGAGGCGTACAAAGTCTTTTACAGTGATCAATTTTCTTCAATAGAAGGAATTTCTAGAAGAAATTCCTTCAATATCGACTCGGGATCCGACTTACAACGCTCTTCAGACAATTGCTTCAGCAGACTGTATCCCTTCAAAAGCTCTGCATAAAATAGCTATCGTCGCGCGAGTAGATAAATTTGATACTAAAAGAGCTTGGCGACTATGCATTATGGATTTCTTATGGATATTAAGGTACTATCTAAGGAGGAATTCGAAAATCCAGTTCAGGATAACTTCTCCTTCTCCTACGCAGGTCTTCGAGTGGAATGTAGACAGGTGGGCAAATAGTTCAAGCGATGATGTAAAGATGGAAGATATCTCGAATGTGTAGGGAAGTTTACTATGTTGCCGCAATGTATTTAGATGGTAGCAAATTTGGCCCAAGTTCCCTTCCTGAAATTATCGAGTAATAAGCGAGTGTTGATTATTCAAGAGTACAATTTCAGTATCTCTAGAGGATCAGGCACCAGTCATTTGTTCTCGGAGGATTGAGCATCAGATCTAAAGGTTCAGGGCTGCCACCATCGTTGAAAGTGGAGCAATTGGCAAAGTTATCAGACTTGTCGAGCATTGTACCCATCTTTTCGGAATTAATAATCAAGCAGAGGAAGAAAGACATCCATTTTGGATTCACATGGAGAGGTGAACCAAATTTTGTCGAGAAATGAAGATGGGTTTAATCGGTCGCTGGCTGGCATTAATTCCTCAAAACACATCTCTTGACAAGATTTCGTCTTTTACTAGCGCTTTCAGTCAGAGCTGTGAGATTTTATGTGATGCAGGACACTCAGAACGAGGTTAGGGGTATTGTGTAAAGAACTTGTTTCATTAATGACGCCACTTGATCGCTGACTAGCCGGGGGTTTCAAGATGCGCCTCAGTGATTTAAAGAAAGAAATGCTTCATCAAATTGTCTCGCAGATATCTACGAGGTGGTTCACAGCATGAAGATTTTGTTATGAATAGGGTAGAACTGCACGCTACGAGGAAATACTTAGCATGATATTCATTTGGGACGCAAAGTAAGAAGTTAATGGTGGGTGTCGGAACGAAAAAGGTCCTCTTCGCATCTTGAAATCCGTCCTTGACCAATAGTCCTACCTTTTTCTTTCCAAAACAAATTCTAAATATCTTTTTCCTTTATGAATCCAAATTATTTGTACAACTCCATTTTCTATTTTATGTTTGAATATTTTGTCCTCCTCCTTCAAAGAGACGCCTTTCAATTCGTGGTGTTTTCGCCTCCCAAATTCAGTTACGATATTTTATCGCGCAGATTTTTATGATGCCCCCGAATTGATGCAAATCCAAGGCCGCAGTATCGCCTAGTATTTTTTTTTGACCAAGACCATGATGATTACCAAAGACATGCCCCTATTTAAAGTGCTATAGCATTGTCGCCGAAGCATCACTCCTACTACCAACAGTTCGATAAACTGAATACCCTTTCTGTCAACATTCTCAACCCCGCTCACCCCTTGTCCGGAAACATGACGTCAAATCGCCCCTCTGTCCCTATCTCCAAAAACAGCCCTTCCGGTCCCATCAATGGCCTCCGTCTCGCCGCCTACGGGCCAACCGATGCCGACGACTTCCTCCGGCGGCAAACTAAGAAGAAAATCATCGAGTTCGTTCGCCGCCTCTTTATAGAAGAAGAGGCGAGGGAGGTAAGTGAGGATGAGACTGAGAAAGTCGAGGAGGAGAGCGGGAAGTCCTTCGAGGAATGGTTATCCCCTGAGCTGGTTTACGAGATTCAGGAGAAGGATGAGGGGGCCGGGGATGGAATGAAAGTTCGCTCAGTGGACGAGGAGGTGAAAGTGCAGGAATTGGACCGCAGCTCCGAGAACTTTGGGGCGGGGCGGGAGCTAGGAATGGAGGATCAGGTGGTACAAGTCAGGGAAGTGGATAAAGATATCTTTAGTGGTCTAGATATTTCAGGAGAGGCCACAGGAAGCTGCGAACCGCCCGAAGGGATATGTGTGGACTGTATGGGTAGCATAAATATTTTGCAGGAGCTGCTCAGTTCTAGCCTTGAGTGTGAAGATTGTGAGGAGTAGATGTAGATATTTATTGGAAGTATCTTATTGCTAGTCTCTAACGTCCGCATGGTTTGTTTTAGTGCATTCTATGGTATTTAGTATACGTTCTGGAGACTTTTGGATTAGCCGAAAAGTCTATATAAGCCGAGTAAACTGCTTCATCCTTGAGAGTTCAAGCAAGTTGGCAAAAAACTTCAAGCCCAGTCCCAAATAGTTAGGAAGTTGGGAGTCAACCTTAGACCCAAGAAGAATTTATTTTACGCTAGTCACTGAGGATAGGTGGTAGACCCTGCCCCTTCCATACTTGCTTGTAGCCCTTTCAACTGTATTTCCTATCCACTCCTTTTTGTTCGTTCAACTATACCATGGTAGCACTTTTGTCGCTTGCAACACCTCCTTCTTGGGGTAAGTGGTTCTGATGATCTCTTCCCCCGCCGATTTATCCCTATCATTTGGTACTCTTGTGGAGGGGATTGCACCCGAGGTAATCGAGTTGTGAAGTATTAGTTCCGCTTTCAGTTTGATATTTTTTTAATTTTTTTGCAGCAATGGACCATAATGCTGCTCGTATATCGTTCACAGGGAGCAAGAATGAAGACGTTTAAGAGTTTCTTTACACATATGTTAATTTTTTAATGCGAGAAAAGAGCGATGAAGAGAAGGCCGCAAGTATCTTCGCCTATCTTTCTGGTGACGCAAAAGGCAAATACAAAGCTAAGTTTATTGACGGGTGGTCCCTTAATGGGAGTGGGCGCAACTTCGGGGAGGTATGTGAGTGGCTTGTGAGAGAATATGCAAAGGAGCTCGAACCTGATGAGATGATCCACACCGCTATAGAGGCACGGCTTAACTTCGGTGATTTGTTAAGCTCGTTGGTTTATTTATGTGGTCTCTACGAAAAGGCTGGGTTCAACGCCCAAGCCGAGTACGGAATTCTACGCAAGTCGCCAATGCAGGATTAGCGTCTCTCTGATTTCCTCCTTATCAAGGCCCCTCACACTGTTAATGACCTTAAGGGTACAATAGTCGAGTTCGTCAAAAGTTCGGAGACATTTCAATCTCTGAGTAATATACCGAAAGGGGACCGTAAACTCAATGTTCTCCGTTCATCCTGAACAAAACTCTCAAAGGCCGGCTACCAGTGCAGCGGCATTGGAATCTGTCAGGAGCGATGTCAAAACTTGAAAGAACGGCTGGAAACCCTGTTTGACAATCGACTTGACATGATAACTTCGCAGTTGGAGAGCCTTACTCTTACCATTCACAGAAGAATCAGTCTGGGATCCCGAGGGCAGCAGAAGTCTGCCCCTACTGTCATAAGCCTGGACACTTTGCAAATAGGTGTCCCGACAATCCACACAGAAATACTCGTTGTGAAAAGTGCGGCCGTTACAGGCAACATGAGAGCAACTGCTGGTCTAAAAATAACAGACTTGCAACTTTATCAGACGCGCAAAGCGAATCAGGGCCAGAGATGAAAATTTTACAATACAGAAAGGATAAGAAGTTGACTGATGCTGGTAACGTGTCCATCGCTGACGAAATTAGTCAAGTCAACATGACAAAAGGGGATGCAGAAGGGAAAAATTTACCGAAGAAACCTAGGTTAGATTATGAAATGCTTGGACGTATTCCAGCACCTGTACCTCTCCGGACGAAGAGGCCTGATCAAGTTGTTCCAGGAGTGGGGATCACTCCAGCCAAAATAAAATGAAAAAGAATAAGAAAATCAGTAGTATCCGAAGGTTGTATTAGGGTATGTGAAGAAGTACAATTTGGTGGCTGAGCTCGCATCGGCTCCAACTGGAATAACGTTTGGCCACCTTCCGAGGGGAGACGCGGAGGATGCGAGGAAAGAACTCAAGAAAATTCTAAGGTCTAACAAGTCCGTTAAGGGTAAGAAATTGTTTCTTCACTCGGCATCGACAGCACCAAGACGTCTCAAGCTAGTACCTGTCAAAGTACTGGGAATGTAAACCCAAGCTCTTTTCGATTCGGGCGCTGTTCCAAATCTCATTTCAGAAACTTTGGTGAGAGGTCTCGGTCTCGAGATTACTGCAACCACACGAAGGATAACTGTTGCGGATGGAACTATATCAAAATGCACGGGCACTGTTGACAAAGTTTTCGTGTTCTTTGGGGACTCGAAAGTTGATTTCGATTTCCTTGTCATGCCTGAGCTACCTTTTGATGCAATTATTGGTTGTCCGACCATGAAAAAACTGGGGAGCTACATTGACTTGGGCAAACAAAGTGTTTCAGTTCAAATTGACGGCAGAATCGTGAAGATGCCCTTGGACCTCGACAAGAGCATCCATCCGGAATAGTTAAGAGAAACAGACAGCGAGGATTCCACCTCTAGCTACGACAGGGAAGAATCCGAACCAACTAACGGTTTCGAAAATGGAAAAACTTATGCTCGAGGAAAAATAAATCTGGGATGGGATGATTATGATTCTGGGTTTGAAACAGACGACGACTGGAATTCTAGAGCACATTTGGGCCCCAAATGTGTTTCATTTTGCGATAACATCGAGCCCCAGGACAAATTTGCTATTCAAACTGAGGAGAAAAAGGATCAGGAACAGGAGGAGCGAAAACCGCAGAAATTCAAGAAAAAATGCAGCACCTCCCCACTCCTGCGTCAAACAAAATATCAGACATATTGACATCTTCCAGGGTAATTGCTTGGACCGTTTCCGATTGAAGACAAGTGAGTGTACCAGTCACCAATCCCTTCGAGCTCACCGATTTTCAGCCAATTTTCCATAGACCTAGACGTCAAACACCGAAATACGAACATTTTAGTTCTGAAAATATTACAGATATGCTCTCGAATGGCATTATTCGACCAACATCGTCGTTATGGTCATTTCCTATTGTGGTAGCCCCCCAAAAGGATGGAAAACTTCGTTTTTGCGTCGATTACCGTCAATGAATCAAAGAATGATACCCGATAGAATTCCGATTGCAAATATGGAAGAAACTCTCGAAGACTTAAAGGATTGGACGTTTTTCACATCAATTTACCTATACACGGGGTATTGGAAAATTCCTCTTGATGAGAGCTGCAAAGATAAAACAAAGTTTACCAGCAAGATTGGTACATTCAGATTCGAGGTGATGCCAGTCGTCCTCATGAATGCACCGGCTACTTTCCAGAGAATGATGAATGAAGTTTTGAATGGACTTTTATTCGCGAGGGTATATATCGATGACGTCGTGATATTTTCAAGGACCTTGGATGAACTAATATCCGCTATTAAGGCAGTAGTTGATAGGATATCGGCGTACAGCCTGAAAATTAAGTTGAGCACATGCTTCGTAGCGCAAAAATAGATCCAGCTTCTCGGTCATACAGTAGATCAAGAGGGGATTAAGGTTGATCCAGAAAAAACGAAAAAATCAAGTTGGCACCAAGGCCTGCTTCAAAGACGTAGGTTCGAAGTTTCCTAGGTCTGGCCTCATATTACTGAAGATTTATCAAAATTTTTGCCAAACAGCAGCACCATTACATGCCAGTACTGCGAAGAACGGGAAGTTTGTGTGGAGCGAAGAAATGCAGCTGCATTCGAGAAACTTAAAGATAAGCCATGCGTCCCTCCAGTGCTCATGTATACGGATTTTAAGAAGCCATTTATTGTGGAAACAGATGCCTCAGAACAGTCTCTGGATGCAGTTTTGTCTCAAAAAGATGAAAAGGGAAGGCTACATCCTGTTCAATTCGCAAAGTGCACCCTGAATGACACAGAGAAGAGATATTCAGTCTGCGAGAAAGAAGCACTAGCTGTCGTCTTCGCATTGAAGAAGTTTCGGGTCTATCTTTTATCACTCGAAAAACTCGTTCTAATAACTGCTCACCAGTCACTTAAGACAGCATTCCAAAAGAAAGATGTGCATCACCGCTTGCCTCGTTGGTTCGACAGTTTCGCAGAATATCAGTTTGAAATTGGCTCGACATTTTTGCAGAATATCAGTTTTAAATTATGTATAGACCCGGACGCAATAATCAGCCTGCCAATTACCTACCACGATTAAGGGATCCAATGAATACAAATGGAATAACTTCTGAGAACATCGTCGGAGTTACCGAGGCGCAAAGGTCGCACGGGAATGAGTACGAAGCTAGTCTTCAGGAACTAATGAAATTCTTCGATGGACTAGAAATGAGAAAAGTTGATATCGAGCACACAAATTGGGTACGCAGTAATGGGAATCGGAAATGTTGAGGTGCTTTGCTGGAAGGGTGAAGTAGTGGGCTTGGCTGCCCACAATTTACTTGGTAGTCTAAAATTTTGACCTTAAGTACAACCTACAACTACTCACTAGCCTACTGCGTCCATTAGCAAAATACCCCCAAACTGAGTCATTTAAGCGAATTCAAAGATATTGGTCCGGTAATAACATCCAGTAGGGGCATTTTTAGAATTCCTTCCAAAGCTGTCAAATTTGTGTAAACAGTTTGGCCCAATACACACATCCATACAGCACCTTATTTTTGCAAACTCATCGGAACCGAATTCCGTTATACCAAAATAACGGACTCAATCCGTCGTACATATAATAGATTCACATAACTGTTTTTGGATGAAGTCGCAGAAAACATGATCATAGCTAGAAAAATCATACGTATGATGGAATCACACAACTGATTTTTGGATGCAGTGGGACAAAACAATTTCATAACTAGAAACCTCATATGCATTGTAAAATCGTGTAACGGATTTTGGATGCAGTCGGACAAAGCAATATCATAACTAGAAATCTCATACGCATTATAGAATCATGTAACTGATTTTTGGATGCAGCTGGATTAAACCATAATCATAGCTAGAATCCTCATACGCATTATAGAATCATGTAACGGATTCTGGATGCATTCTGACAAACCTTAATCATAACTAGAAACCTCATACACAATATGAAATCAAATACCTTTTTCTAGGAGTCTTGACAGTATTGCCATAGCAGACTCCTACTGTACGAACTCAAGTACAGTAAGCAGTACAGTACTAGGTGCAGTACAATGTGCAGTACGAAGTACAGTTCCTCATGTGGCAGTAGTACAGTATGTGTACACCATTACATTAAAGGGTTCTACTCTTAGCTGTACCACGTGTACATCACTTACACAACTGCCACCACATATACGTGTAAATACCATACATTAGCATATCTCTCGTAAAGTACACTACAGTAGACTCCTCACCCACTTGCAGTACCGTACCATACGTATAATCACCCCGAAAGCAACAGGCACCGATGTGAGGTTCATGTGATCGTCTCGCCAGATCAACAACACATACCATACATCAGCATATCTCTCGTACAGTACAGTAGAGTATCAGTACAGTAGAGTAGACTCCTCACCCACTTGCAGTACCGTACCATACGTATAATCACCCCAAAAACAACAGGAACCGATGTGAGGTTCATGTGATCAACTCGCCAAATGAACAACAGTGCATGCCGAATATGCGTACCAGGAGGAAGTTCCGCCCGAGATCCCGGCCTGTTTAATTCTTGACATTGGGCAAACAATTTCACTCTCATCTATGTTGTCCTCACTATCAGCTGGAGGATGGGAATAAGTTGTATCAAATACATTTGCACCTACGAACGCTTGCTGATCTTTTCTCGGGCGATTCTTTTCGTTTCGATGACTATTAGATGCTCTGTCGCCACGAGACCCAGGTGCACGATAGCTCCGAGGGGCTATCGTGCCGAGGGGCTATCGTGCACCTGGGTCTCGTAGCTAAACACATCGACCACTAAGCCACATGCGCTGGCATGTCAAGTGGTGCACTGAGTGAACACATAGCCCATTTCAACACCCCTTCTCACTCAGGAGACCACAGGGTGCTGTACGGACTCAGACATCTTACACCTCATTCCTATCACCTATAGGACAGCAAGCAATGCCGAAAACACACAAATCAAATTTTCACCAATGCAACCACTTGCGGGGCTCGAACCCGCGATGCTACCATGTAGATAAAACACATCGTCCACTAAGCCACATGCGCTGACATGTCAAGTGGTGCACTGAGTGAACACATAGCCCATTTCAACAGCTTCCGGGCGCTTACCGTTCACATCCCGAGCACCGATGCGCACGGACGACGAAGTACATCCGGTTAGATCTTAACCGTATAGTTAGGACGTGCGCAGTCCACAGTAGATACTGAACGCATTAAACTTCCTCCCCCCACATCCTTGCCCCACCATCTGTCAGCCGTATGACCGGAGTGACTGCAGTTCGTACAGTGCAGCTGTCTAGCATTACCTCCGTAGTCATTCGGACGGGCACTGGATATGAGCGCCGCATTGGATTTTGTACCTTTTGACTCTCTCATTTGAGCACGCTCCTCTTCCTGCAACAACCGGCTCTTCACAACTTCCAACGTAAACACCCTGTCCTCATTTCGGAGCGCATCCAAGGCAACGATGAGATTGTCGAACCGAGGTGGCAATCCATTAAGCACCGCCATGGCTATCTCTTTGTCATCAAAAGTCACATCCATGGATATCAGGGTCGCTGCTAGCTGCGTCACACGGTTATCATACTGCAAAACTCTTTCGTTTCCGTCCATAGCCGCGGTGTAAAACCGGCGTCGAGCTGCAAGCTTATTGAGGAGTGTGTGCCTTTCAAACGTGTTGAGAATAATAGTCCCCATCTCCTTTGCAGTTGCCGCAGCGCGCACATGCTCAAGGTGCTCATCAGAAAGGGACAGCCCGATGAGCGCCCGTGCTTTGCGGTCGGCCCGAGTCCATGATTTGGAAGCCCCGTCATCGGATTCTTCAGGCGGATCATCCACAATATAATCATCAAGCTCCCGGAGGGCGAGAAGAAGCTGCACCTTCTGCTTCCAAACATGGAAATTATTGTTGGTGAGCTCTTCAATTTGAACTCCGCCTCCGCGATCGTCCATGACTACGTTCTTATCCAAGACCCTTTGTATCTGAAACTTCTATTACCACGTATGCAGTGAGTACGCAAAATCCTCTGTTCAGGTATCCCAAGCCGGCGACCGATAGTCGCTTTTCACGGCAAGCCTTTCCCTATAAGAAGTTTGCAGCGTTTACTCAAGGACACGTGGTGTTTAATTTCCAACTCTTACCTCTTACCACCTCTTTATTTGTGCCTTAGGGCGCTACCCCTGTATATCGGCCAGTGCTGGTCTTTCAACTTTGAGCGCGATCCGTCTGCCACGAGTAAGCACAGCAACTTTTACCTGTAGACGGCCAGGAAATTTCAGCCACTACCCCGAAAGGTCCCCGCAGCAAAGGGCGTCTTACCACAATCACAGTCTTTCCGTTTAAACTCAGGCGCGTTTCTTTCAGGACTATGTTGCTTGACTTCCGTCGTACTCGTGTGAAAGCACTCAAGGTCACCAATGAGCCTCGTCCTTCCGTGCACAGCACGTATCTATACCTCAACAGAAGTATAGCCAGCAGGTACCAAAATACAAGTGCAGAACACTAGTACCCGGTATGCTACCAGAGTAAGGAATTAGAAGACAGTCGTTCCCTCTCCGACCACGGGCGATGGTGTTTCGCGTACGTATCGATCGTTCAAGCGAGGAGCGTCTCTGTCCCGCCGGCGCGCAAAAGGGCCACTGCAACGGACCGACTCGGCTGGTACACCGTGATTCCCACCGGGGATTGGGTTCAGTCTTACGACTTCTGATAACTCGCGTTATCAACCGCGTGGGTTTGTATGGTACGGTCCGTCCAACTCGCGTTACACAAAGGCACTGTTCTCAAAAGAGTACAGCCGGTGAGAGGATCACAAAACCGACTGCCAGGACCACGATTCGGCAAGAGAATCGGACAAACTTGGGCGGACCCCCGGCACTCTGTCTTCTTCTTTTCCGTTGCCGTGAAGGATTTCCAAGAGTGCAAGGGGTATCAACAACCAGGCCTAGATTCCTCCTCAAACAACAAGGCCAATATTTCCAGACATTAAACTCAAGCTGATCAATTGCTGAATGACCACAACTACCAAAAGGAAGACATAAAACCAAGCCAACAAACAAAGACTAGAGCAATGACTCCGCAAAGCACTCTGGATTCTCACACAGAGTGCTTGACAACACAAAATTGGTCACAACAGCAGTAGAGCACAAGCAATGAATGCTCTAATTTAACACACAATGATAACAACAAAAAAACTCAGGATCCACACACAGAGTGCTTGATAACCTTAGAATTGGTTCTTACAAACAAAAGATTCCAACAACACACAATGATAACCACAAAAACACTCAGGATCCACACACAGAGTGCTTGACAATCACCAAATGGGTCTCAACAACGACAAGAACCCAACAACAATAACCAAGAAGCAACAAGCGAAAACACCAACAGCACCAACAATACAGAGAAAGCGTCAACGGTTGAGGGACGGATCAAGCGGAAAGAGCGCTAGCGTGGGCTGGGCCCATAACCTGATAGAAGAAACAAGGATGGTGAAGGGTGAGGAGAGAGAATGAAAAGGAATGTAGGGAAGGAGTGCAGGTGGTGGAAGGAAACAGAAAGGAGATAGAACGGCAAGGGTGAGGTTGGTGTTGAAATCAAAGGCAAGTCCGTACCCCTTCTTTACTTGGATGAGCTATTAGACTACAACTATATACTGTTTGCCGGTACTCACTTCGGCTTTGTGAAAGCAAAATGAAAGTAGCAAAATCTACATTTGCAGTACTATCTTTGTTGATCCTATAGCCTACCCAAGCCAAGATGCCTCAGAATCCCTCATTTGCATGCGCGGGAAATTCATAATTACCAATATTCAAAACGTGAGTAATATTACGTTCATGCTAGCCATGCACGTTCTGTTACGTAAACATATAATAAAACAGTCAACCCGTGAATTATGCCTTACGTACCCCGCCTATGCAACTGTAATCTCTCGCCCTGTAACAAAACCCAAAGGCGGGAACTTAATATATCATGAGAGTAGAAAACAATTTTCGGCGGGCTTGTCTCACTTTGCTACGTAACAGTACGTAAATCTCATGCAGGCCGTTCAACGTGAATTAAGCCTTACGTGCCATACATGCAATACTGTAGAAGCAACGTGGCTGCATCAACATACTTTGGCTGCATACTTGTGCAAGAGTGATTTGTACGCAGCCAGTGTAATGAGTATAGTGTAAGCCGCATGCAGCCAGTCCAGGCAACTATAGGATAAATATAGAAACCACTGTTTACTTGTACACGTACGACACCTATAATAATGTACACGTACGACAGAGAGGAGACAGTACACGTATGCCACACTGTGTACAGTATTTTGAGCCTAGAAGAGAGACAAACCATCAACCAATCATAACATGCCAAGTGTCAGAATGCTCCACAATGATCAGCTCAGATATCGCCACTTGTAGCGTTACGAGTGGTATGGAGGCGTATCTAGCAGCCAATCAGAGGGCAGAATACCAAGGGCTTTGAAAAATGGCAAAATGCGCCGTGATTTTGAGTTGCCCGAAAATGGGCTTTCGTCCCAGGCAACTTTCGGTTTGGCCCACTTTACACGTGTCATGGGTGTGCACACAGAAGAAGGGTGCAACTCGCATTTTCATGCTACAAGTGTACACGTGTCCAGGTGGCAACTAAAAAACATGGGATCGCATGCATTCTATCACTTTTTCAACACTCCCCCTCGATCACATTGTTTTTAGATTTTTTTACGCTCCCCCTTTCTACCCATTACTATCATTCTAACAAGTTTTGTCATCTGAACTCGCTCTAGTGGTTTCGTCAAGGCGTCAGCAAAATTTTCACTGTTGGCACGTACACCAAATCCACCTCTTTACGCACAACTGCATCTCTTACAAAGTGGTATGCAATATCAATGTGCTTGTTGCGTCTGTTGGTGCTTTCGTTTCGAGCGGGCTCCATAGCCCCCTGGTTATCGCTGTATATTGTAGTAGCATGATCAATTCTAAGTGCTTTTACGCCCAGCGATGTCCAGGTTTCAAGGATATCCCGAACGACACGTCTCAGCCAGATTGCCTCTTTACTTGCTGCAGTTAACGAAATGTATTCGCCTCACATGACGAAGCTGCGACAACCGTTTGCTTTCGCGAGCACCAACTTACCCCACTTCCAGCCATACGAAACACGAAACCACTCGTCGATTTGCGATCGGACACATCTCCGGCCCAATTCGAGTCGCAGTATGCAGACAAACCCAGCTCAGCATTCCCTTGGAACACAAGACCTAAATCTTTGGTCCAGCAAGATACCTTAACACTCTTTTTACTGCTAACCAATGCTTCTCTCTTGGTTCCTCGCAAAAACGTGCAAGTTTACCCACCGCATAAGATATATCAGGTCGTGTTCCAACAGACAAATACATGAGAGCTCCAATAGCGCTCCTGTATGGAGCATTTGTCCGAGCATCATTACCCGTATATCCGACCGATCCACGTTCAACTCGTCAGTGTTAATATTCATAGGAGTTGGAACAGGTCTACAATTCTGTATTCCAAATCGCTCTAGAACGCTGTCTACAAATCGTGGCTGGATAAACACAAGGAGCGTTCGGATCTCCGGCGAGAAACTTCAAGGCTAACAACCATTTTCGCCTCTCCCAAATCTTTTATTTCAAAACGGCGGTTCAGCTCCCCCTTCATCCATGCAATAGCCTCCACGTTGTTTCCTGCAAGCAGCAAGTCATCGACATACAGGGGATAATCATGATTGAGTCGGAGGTTGGGTCAAATTTTACATAGGCACAGGGATCATTAGTGCTACTTTTGAACTTGAGCCCATCAACAAGAAAATCATCGATTTTCTGTGCCACCGCCTATGTGCCTGTTTCAAACCATACAAGGCCTTCAGAAACTTGCCGACATGATTCGGTTTCGAGGTGTCTTTAAACCCATCAGGCTGCTCCATGTACACGTCCTCTTCCACATCACCGTTCAGAAATGCCGTCTTGACGTCCATTTGATGCAGCTCCAGATCCTGATGCGCAACAAGTGCCAGTAGCACCCGAATTGACGTGAGCTTCACGACAGGGGCGTATGTCTCATTATAATCTACCCCTTTGACCTGTTGGAAACCACGAGCGACAAGACTCGCCTTCGATGTTCGAGAAAAGCCACCGTTGGAGTCCTGGGCATCTTTTATTGCAAACAACCATTTTGGAGTCAGAATATTTGAGGCCTCCAAACGTGGGACTAACTTCCATGTTTTGTTCCGAATGATCGAGTCTCGCTCGGACTCGATGGCAGACTTCCAAAAATCTGCGCCCGGGCCTGTCGCCCCGTTTCAGTACGAGATGTTGACAACATTTGTGACGAGAGCCGTGTCATTAGGTGTCAAGCATATATTGGACCTCCACCAAGCATTTGGGGCCCTTCGAATCCTCTCAGATCTCCGTGGAGCTACAGTTACATCAGAAGGCTCAGGGCTTTCGTTATCGGTACCAACGTTTTCGCCGACCGTCGGGTCGTTTCCAGCATTAGCCTGGTCATCGCTTTGTCCCTGAATATCTTGTCTCGAAGCTGTAGCCATCTCGGCTGTGTCCAGTGTAGGAAGCTGAACTTGATCATCCTGTTCAACGCCAACCCCTACAAGATCCTCATCAGAGCTAATTGCAGACGCTCATCTGATTCGTTTTCATATGTATGAGGTTCGTAATTATGATGAAGATTGGACCGACTGCATCCAAAAATCAGTTATGTGATTCTATTTTACGTATGAAGGATTGAGTCCGTTATTTTGGCACAAGGGAATTCGTTTCCGGTAAGTCTGCAAAATAAGGTACTGTATTGATGTGTGTATTGGGCCAACCTATTTACACAAATTTGTCAACTTTGGAAGCAGTTCCAAATTTGCCCCTAATGACTGTTATCACCGGCCAAGATCTTGAAATCCGCTCAAATGGCTCAGTTTGTGAGATTCTGTTAGTGGACGCAGTGAGTTAGAAAGTAGTTGTAGGTTGTACTTAAGGCCAGGATTTTAGAGTTCCGAGTAAATTCTGGGTAGCGAAGCCCGCAGCTTCATCCTCTCTTCCCACCAGACTTCCCTATCGCAACTCATCATCAAGAAAGGGACAGCCCGATGAGCGCCCGTGCTTTGCGGTCGGCCCGAGTCCATGATTTGGAAGCCCCGTCATCGGATTCTTCAGGCGGATCATCCACAATATAATCATCAAGCTCCCGGAGGGCGAGAAGAAGCTGCACCTTCTGCTTCCAAACATGGAAATTATTGTTGGTGAGCTCTTCAATTTGAACTCCGCCTCCGCGATCGTCCATGACTACGTTCTTATCCAAGACCCTTTGTATCTGAAACTTCTATTACCACGTATGCAGTGAGTACGCAAAATCCTCTGTTCAGGTATCCCAAGCCGGCGACGATAGTCGCTTTTCACGGCAAGCCTTTCCCTATAAGAAGTTTGCAGCGTTTACTCAAGGACACGTGGTGTTTAATTTCCAACTCTTACCTCTTACCTCCTCTTTCTTTATTTGTGCTTAGGGCGCTACCCCTGTATATCGGCCAGTGCTGGTCTTTCAACTTTGAGCGCGATCCGTCTGCCACGAGTAAGCACAGCAACTTTTACCTGTAGACGGCCAGGAAATTTCACCATACCCGAAAGGTCCCCGCAGCAAAGGGCGTCTATACCACAATCACAGCTTTCCGTTTAAACTCAGGCGCGTTTCGTTCAACTATGTTGCTTGACTTCCGTCCGTACTCGTGTGAAAGCACTCCAAGGTCACCAATGAGCCTCGTCCTTCCGTGCACAGCACGTATCTATACCTCAACAGAAGTATAGCCAGCAGGTACCAAAATACAAGTGAAAACACTAATAATGGGAATCAAAGAGGGTGAAGGACTTTGCTGGACGGATGAAGTTGCGGGCTTGGCTACCCAGAATTTACTCGGAACTCTAAAATCCTGGCCTTAAGTACAACCTACAACTACTTTCTAACTCACTGCGTCCACTAACAGAATCCCACAAACTGAGCCATTTGAGCGGATTTCAAGATCTTGGCCCGGTGATAACAGTCATTAGGGGCAAATTTGGAACTGCTTCCAAAGTTGACAAATTTGTGTAAATAGGTTGGCCCAATACACACATCAATACAGTACCTTATTTTGCAGACTTACCGGAAACGAATTCCCTTGTGCCAAAATAACGGACTCAATCCGTCATACGTAAAGTAGAATCACATAACTGATTTTTGGATGCAGTCGGTCCAATCTTCATCATAATTACGAACCTCATACATATGATGGAATCACATAACTGATTTTTGGATGCAGTTGTACAAACCAATATCATAACTAGAAACCACATACGTATGATGGAATCACATAACTGATTTTTGGATGCAGCTGGATAAAACCCGTAATCATAACTAGAAACCTCATACATATGATGAAATCACATAACCGATTTTTGGATGCAGCTGGATAAAACCCGTAATCATAACTAGAAACCTCATACATATGATGAAATCACATAACCGATTTTGGATGCAGCTGGATAAAACCCTTAATCATAACTAGAATCCTCATACATAATATAAAATCAAATACCTCTTTCTAGCAGTCATGACAGTATTGCCATAATTGATTCCTACTGTACAAATTCAGGTATAGTAAGGAGTACAGTACTTGGTATATTACGATGTAAAGTGCGAAGTACAGTTCCTCATTTGGCACTAATACAGTACGTGTACAACACTGCACAAAAAGGTTTCTTCTCTTAGCTGTACCACGTGTACATCACATACACAACTCCCACCACGTACACGTGTACATAGCTTTCCTCAGCATATCTCTCATACAGTATACTCATCATCCACTTATAGTACCCTACCCTACGTAAAATCACCCCATAAACAACATTTTGCCCTCTAAATCGCTGATCTCTCAAAATCGTACTTTCGTCCCTGGGAACTTTGGATTTCTTCCAGAATGCCTTAGCGCCACCCTTCATTCGACACGTGTGCATGTGTACACGTGGAACATGCCTCATGCCTCTTATGAGGTTTGGCACCGATGTGGGGTCATGTGATCGTCGATCGAGTTGCCAAGAAGGAACTAAAGGCTAAACGAAGAGTTCCGCCGAGGAACAAGAGGTACTTCAAGCTCTGTGATATTAGCTGCAATAGCGCACAGACATTCTACGATCACATCAATTCTAAGGGTCATAGGACTAGAGAGAAAAACAAGAAAAAGACCCCTAGGTGTACTGCTTGTGATAGAGTGTTCGATTCCCACGAGGTTCTCAAGCGTCACGAGAACGGGAAGGAACACTTGAAAGTAGTTTTGTCCCAGAGAATTTAAAGAGATCCATTTGTTTGTTTGAAGCGACGTCTTTGGCCTTTGCTTTAGTCTAGAGTTTCGTGTGCTGTGTTCTTATAGAGGTGGGCTTGCCACTACAAGGGACTATCGGTCCCCGGCTTGGGATCTTCGAACAGAACATTAGCACCTCTAGAATATTGCAATGAGTAGCGGAGAAGATCAAGGAGGAGGATCGATGAAGATCGAAAAGCTCACGGATACCAATTTCTACGTGTGGAAACAGAAGATTCAGCTCCTGTTGGCCCTTCGCGATGTGGAACAGTATATTACTGATGGCACCGTTCCTGAAGATGAACAATCTTCCACTTACAAGGCATGGAAGCAAGGGGATCGAAAGGCCCGGGCCATCATCGGCCTGTCGCTGTCCGATGATCACCTGGATCATGTGAGAGATGCTGTCACAGCCAAAGAAATGTGGGACGCCATCTTGGAAGTTTTTGAGCGCCACACATTACTAAATAAGCTGGCGGCCCGGAGAGACTTCTACACGGTCACCATGCTAGACAATGAGAAAGTTTTGCCACATAGGACGTGTGCGACACCTAGCAGCTCGCTTAAAGTCAATGGGAGTCATCATTGATGACAAGGAAATGGCTATGGCAGTTCTCAATGGTCTTCCGCAGAGGTTTCAAAATCTCATTGTAGCGCTTGACGCTCTTGGATCCGAAGATAACACGTTCGGAGTAGAATATGTAAAAAGTCGCCTGCTCCAAGAGGAGCAACGTGCATCGATGAGGCTTACTAGAAGGCAGAATCCGCCAAGGTCTGCTCTTATTGGGCACATCCCTGAGGCAAGGCGTGTTTCGACTTTGACATGCACCAACTGTGGTCACAATGGACACTCCGCTGCCCGCTGCTGGGGAAAGGACATCAACGGAAGGCGACCACCGCCACCTGACCGGTTCCTACGTATACAGTCACAGAAGCCTACTGCGATGATTGCTCAAGAGCAAGAAGATCTGGAAATTAATGAAGTCGAGTACATATGTCTGATGAACAAGGTAGATAACTCTGGTATCAACATAACCTCAAACACTTGGCTTATCGACTCTGGATGCTCCGCGCACATGACATTTGACAAGAGACTGTTCTCCGACTACAGGGAGGTCTCAAACAGCCGCGTAGAAATGGGAACAAAAGCGTGTGCAGTAGTAGCTGGAGTCGGGACCGTCCCCATTACGCTTTTAGTGAGCGGAGTTCAAAAGTCATGCAAGCTCACCAATGTGCTGCACGTTCCAAGCTTTGCTTTTTCCCTAATCTCTGTACGTAAGATGGTCGATAATGGATTTGACGTTGAGTTCGTTCGTGACAAGTGCACTGTGAAGAGGAGTGACTGCATCGTGGCTACTGCCACAAGTCGAGGAGAGCTGTATGTGCTTGACACATGTAACGAGGTTCATTCGGCGCACAAAGCCTCTTTGAAGACATGGCATGAAAGATTGGCCCACGTTCACACTCAAGGAATATTGTCCATGGCTCGTAAGAACGTGGTAAGTGGACTTCATATCTCCTCTTCAGATATAACAAGAGACGCTAGCTCATCTTCTGACTGTGAATCTGTGACATGTGATGCGTGTGTGTTAGGAAAAGCAACTCGTGCTGTGATTCCTAAACAGCGCTCTGGAGGCAGGGCCAAACATTTGTTAGACTTGGTCCATTCGGACGTCTGCGGCCCACTCCAAGTACAGTCAGTAGGTGGTGCTAGATACTTTGTCACTTTTATCGATGACCACTCAAACTGGAGTGTTGTCTATCCGATGAAGAGTAAAGATGAAACGTTCCATTTTTATCAGAAGTTTGCCCAATATGCCTTCACACACACTGGTCAACGCGTGAAAGTGCTTCGATCTGATCGTGGAGGAGAGTATCTTTCTTCAGAGTTCCAATCCTTTCTATCGTCACAAGGAACTGTTCATCAACACGACCGCTGCATACACACCTGAACAGAATGGTGTGGCAGAACGGCTCAATCGTACCCTGATTGATCTCGTCAGGTCTATGCTGTCCCATATGAAGGTTCCGAAAGCTTTCTGGGCTGAAGCCTTGATAACGCAGTTTACGTTCGCAATCGTGTCACGACAAGAGCTTTGGGTGGTCTCGTTACTCCATTTCACCTATGGATGAAGAAAAAGCCCGATGTATCTCACCTACGTGTGTTTGGATGTCAATGCTGGTACAAGGTGCCTGGTAATGAGGTGCGTAAACTTGACGACCGCGCAACAACGGGAATGTTTGTTGGGTATCCGCCGGGAACTAAGGCCTACAAAATTTGGGATGACAATTTACATCGCATTGTTATTTCCAGGGATGTGCAGTTCGATGAGTCGAGACCAGGGGCTTGCTCTTACGATGAACATTTTCCGATGATAATGACGTGGACGTTGACCCAGTGGAGGACCGATACTGACGAAATTGAGTCTGAAACATCTAATGGTGATAATGAACATGGCATTGAAACAGGGTCACCGGCGGAGGTTGAGAACTTTCAAAGTCAAGGTATTGAGCCCGACTCAACTAATGAGACTTTGCAACCAGAAGAAGTGAGTGGTGAGCAAGATGCTGGTCCCGGCGATGTGGAACCTCGCCGCTCCACTCGTTCACGACGCCCACCCCGACAGTGGTGGACAGGCCTGGTGGTAACCAGCTTACTCACACCTTCCTGTGGCGACATCAACATACCGAACTGTTGTTGATTTGGCAAGACGATCACATGACCCCACATCGGTGCCAAACCTCATAAGAGGCATGAGGCATGTTCCACGTGTACACATGCACACGTGTCGAATGAAGGGTGGCGCTAAGGCATTCCGGAAGAAATCCAAAGTTCCCAGGGACGAAAGTACGATTTTGAGAGATCAGCGATTTAGAGGGCAAAATGTTGTTTATGGGGTGATTTACGTAGGGTAGGGTACTATAAGTGGATGATGAGTATACTGTATGAGAGATATGCTGAGGAAAGCTATGTACACGTGTACGTGGTGGCAGTTGTGTATGTGATGTACACGTGGTACAGCTAAGAGAAGAAACCTTTTTGTGCAGTGTTGTACACGTACTGTACTAGTGCCAAATGAGGAACTGTACTTCGCACTGTACATCGTAATATACCAAGTACTGTACTCCTTACTATACCTGAGTTTGTACAGTAGGAATCAATTATGGCAATACTGTCATGACTGCTAGAAAGAGGTATTTGATTTTATATTATGTATGAGGATTCTAGTTATGATTAAGGGTTTTATCCAGCTGCATCCAAAAATCGTTATGTGATTTCATCATATGTATGAGGTTTCTAGTTATGATTACGGTTTTATCAGCTGCATCCAAAAATCAGTTATGTGATTCCATCATACGTATGTGGTTTCTAGTTATGATATTGGTTTGTACAACTGCATCCAAAAATCAGTTATGTGATTCCATCATACGTATGTGGTTTCTAGTTATGATATGGTTTGTACAACTGCATCCAAAAATCAGTTATGTGATTCCATCATATGTATGAGGTTCGTAATTATGATGAAGATTGGACCGACTGCATCCAAAAATCAGTTATGTGATTCTATTTTACGTATGACGGATTGAGTCCGTTATTTTGGCACAAGGGAATTCGTTTCCGGTAAGTCTGCAAAATAAGGTACTGTATTGATGTGTGTATTGGGCCAACCTATTTACACAAATTTGTCAACTTTGGAAGCAGTTCCAAATTTGCCCCTAATGACTGTTATCACCGGGCCAAGATCTTGAAATCCGCTCAAATGGCTCAGTTTGTGGGATTCTGTTAGTGGACGCAGTGAGTTAGAAAGTAGTTGTAGGTTGTACTTAAGGCCAGGATTTTAGAGTTCCGAGTAAATTCTGGGTAGCCAAGCCCGCAACTTCATCCGTCCAGAAAAGTCCTTCACCCTCTCCGATTCCCATTAGGTTATGGGCCCAGTTCAACGCCGTCTCTTTCTCTGAACCCCGTAAGTCGCCGTGTGTTGCTGCATTGTTTTCTTGTCTATCTCAGTCTCTTGATTATATCTACTCGTTCCGGTAAGCTATTTGAATAATTCCATTTCTTTGCACATCGAAGTGATTCTCTTTGCACCTTTTGGTTGGTCTAAAGACTCATAATCCCAAAAGCTGTTACTGACGATCACTTCCACTTTTGTGCCTGCTTTTGCGGGGTTGTGCTAGACTCGGAATTAGCCCTGGTGCCCCGAGTGCCCAGGGCTGCGACAGTTAGGACTTTGCCATCTGTGGGGAGGACAGTTGTGGAATCGATCGAAGTACTCGAACCAGAAGGACCGCCGCCGAAGACGCTCGCGCTTCCCTCGTCTAGGGAAAGGTATAGGATCCCTCGTAAGTCAGTACCTCTGGATAAGCCAATAAAGAAAGTTCAACGCCTCTCGGCAAAGAAAGCTAAAGCCCTCGCCGATCGAGTTGCCAAGAAGGAACTAAAGGCAAAACGAAGAGTTCCGCCGAGGAACAAGAGGTACTGCAAGCTCTGTGATATTAGCTGCAATAGCGCACAGACATTCTACGATCACATCAATTCTAAGGGTCATAGGACTAGAGAGAAAAACAAGAAAAAGACCCCTAGGTGTACTGCTTGTGATAGAGTGTTCGATTCCCACGAGGTTCTCAAGCGTCACGAGAACGGGAAGGAACACTTGAAAGTAGTTTTGTCCCAGAGAATTTAAAGAGATCCATTTGTTTGTTTGAAGCGACGTCTTTGGCCTTTGCTTTAGTCTAGAGTTTCGTGTGCTGTGTTCTTATAGAGGTGGGCTTGCCACTACAAGGGACTATCGGTCCCCGGCTTGGGATCTTCGAACAGAACATTAGCACCTCTAGAATATTGCAATGAGTAGCGGAGAAGATCAAGGAGGAGGATCGATGAAGATCGAAAAGCTCACGGATACCAATTTCTACGTGTGGAAACAGAAGATTCAGCTCCTGTTGGCCCTTCGCGATGTGGAACAGTATATTACTGATGGCACCGTTCCTGAAGATGAACAATCTTCCACTTACAAGGCATGGAAGCAAGGGGATCGAAAGGCCCGGGCCATCATCGGCCTGTCGCTGTCCGATGATCACCTGGATCATGTGAGAGATGCTGTCACAGCCAAAGAAATGTGGGACGCCATCTTGGAAGTTTTTGAGCGCCACACATTACTAAATAAGCTGGCGGCCCGGAGAGACTTCTACACGGTCACCATGCTAGACAATGAGAAAGTTTTGCCATACATAGGACGTGTGCGACACCTAGCAGCTCGCTTAAAGTCAATGGGAGTCATCATTGATGACAAGGAAATGGCTATGGCAGTTCTCAATGGTCTTCCGCAGAGGTTTCAAAATCTCATTGTAGCGCTTGACGCTCTTGGATCCGAAGATAACACGTTCGGAGTAGAATATGTAAAAAGTCGCCTGCTCCAAGAGGAGCAACGTGCATCGATGAGGCTTACTAGAAGGCAGAATCCGCCAAGGTCTGCTCTTATTGGGCACATCCCTGAGGCAAGGCGTGTTTCGACTTTGACATGCACCAACTGTGGTCACAATGGACACTCCGCTGCCCGCTGCTGGGGAAAGGACATCAACGGAAGGCGACCACCGCCACCTGACCGGTTCCTACGTATACAGTCACAGAAGCCTACTGCGATGATTGCTCAAGAGCAAGAAGATCTGGAAATTAATGAAGTCGAGTACATATGTCTGATGAACAAGGTAGATAACTCTGGTATCAACATAACCTCAAACACTTGGCTTATCGACTCTGGATGCTCCGCACACATGACATTTGACAAGAGACTGTTCTCCGACTACAGGGAGGTCTCAAACAGCCGCGTAGAAATGGGAACAAAAGCGTGTGCAGTAGTAGCTGGAGTCGGGACCGTCCCCATTACGCTTTTAGTGAGCGGAGTTCAAAAGTCATGCAAGCTCACCAATGTGCTGCACGTTCCAAGCTTTGCTTTTTCCCTAATCTCTGTACGTAAGATGGTCGATAATGGATTTGACGTTGAGTTCGTTCGTGACAAGTGCACTGTGAAGAGGAGTGACTGCATCGTGGCTACTGCCACAAGTCGAGGAGAGCTGTATGTGCTTGACACATGTAACGAGGTTCATTCGGCGCACAAAGCCTCTTTGAAGACATGGCATGAAAGATTGGCCCACGTTCACACTCAAGGAATATTGTCCATGGCTCGTAAGAACGTGGTAAGTGGACTTCATATCTCCTCTTCAGATATAACAAGAGACGCTAGCTCATCTTCTGACTGTGAATCTGTGACATGTGATGCGTGTGTGTTAGGAAAAGCAACTCGTGCTGTGATTCCTAAACAGCGCTCTGGAGGCAGGGCCAAACATTTGTTAGACTTGGTCCATTCGGACGTCTGCGGCCCACTCCAAGTACAGTCAGTAGGTGGTGCTAGATACTTTGTCACTTTTATCGATGACCACTCAAACTGGAGTGTTGTCTATCCGATGAAGAGTAAAGATGAAACGTTCCATTTTTATCAGAAGTTTGCCCAATATGCCTTCACACACACTGGTCAACGCGTGAAAGTGCTTCGATCTGATCGTGGAGGAGAGTATCTTTCTTCAGAGTTCCAATCCTTTCTATCGTCACAAGGAACTGTTCATCAAACGACCGCTGCATACACACCTGAACAGAATGGTGTGGCAGAACGGCTCAATCGTACCCTGATTGATCTCGTCAGGTCTATGCTGTCCCATATGAAGGTTCCGAAAGCTTTCTGGGCTGAAGCCTTGATAACGCAGTTTACGTTCGCAATCGTGTCACGACAAGAGCTTTGGGTGGTCTCGTTACTCCATTTCACCTATGGATGAAGAAAAAGCCCGATGTATCTCACCTACGTGTGTTTGGATGTCAATGCTGGTACAAGGTGCCTGGTAATGAGGTGCGTAAACTTGACGACCGCGCAACAACGGGAATGTTTGTTGGGTATCCGCCGGGAACTAAGGCCTACAAAATTTGGGATGACAATTTACATCGCATTGTTATTTCCAGGGATGTGCAGTTCGATGAGACGAGACCAGGGGCTTGCTCTTACGATGAACATTTTCCGATGATAATGATGGACGTTGACCCAGTGGAGACCGATACTGACGAAATTGAGTCTGAAACATCTAATGGTGATAATGAACATGGCATTGAAACAGGGTCACCGGCGGAGGTTGAGAACTTTCAAAGTCAAGGTATTGAGCCCGACTCAACTAATGAGACTTTGCAACCAGAAGAAGTGAGTGGTGAGCAAGATGCTGGTCCCGGCGATGTGGAACCTCGCCGCTCCACTCGTTCACGACGCCCACCCCGACAGTGGTGGACAGGCCTGGTGGTAACCAGCTTACTCACACCTTCCTGTGGCGACATCAACATACCGAACTGTTGTTGATTTGGCAAGACGATCACATGACCCCACATCGGTGCCAAACCTCATAAGAGGCATGAGGCATGTTCCACGTGTACACATGCACACGTGTCGAATGAAGGGTGGCGCTAAGGCATTCTGGAAGAAATCCAAAGTTCCCAGGGACGAAAGTACGATTTTGAGAGATCAGCGATTTAGAGGGCAAAATGTTGTTTATGGGGTGATTTTACGTAGGGTAGGGTACTATAAGTGGATGATGAGTATACTGTATGAGAGATATGCTGAGGAAAGCTATGTACACGTGTACGTGGTGGCGGTTGTGTATGTGATGTACACGTGGTACAGCTAAGAGAAGAAACCTTTTTGTGCAGTGTTGTACACGTACTGTACTAGTGCCAAATGAGGAACTGTACTTCGCACTGTACATCGTAATATACCAAGTACTGTACTCCTTACTATACCTGAGTTTGTACAGTAGGAATCAATTATGGCAATATTGTCATGACTGCTAGAAAGAGGTATGTGATTTCATCATATGTATGAGGTTTCTAGTTATGATTACGGGTTTTATCCAGCTGCATCCAAAAATCAGTTATGTGATTCCATCATACGTATGTGGTTTCTAGTTATGATATTGGTTTGTACAACTGCATCCAAAAATCAGTTATGTGATTCCATCATAGTATGTTCGTAATTATGATGATTGGACCGACTGCATCCAAAAATCAGTTATGTGATTCCATCATATGTATGAGGTTCGTAATTATGATGAAGATTGGACCGACTGCATCCAAAAATCAGTTATGTGATTCCATCATATGTATGAGGTTCGTAATTATGATGAAGATTGGACCCACTGCATCCAAAATCAGTTATGTGATTCTATTTGACGTATGACGGATTGAGTCCGTTATTTTTGGCACAAAGGAATTCGTTTCCGGTAAGTTTGCAAAATAAGGTACTGTATTGATGTGTGTATTGGGCCAACCTATTTACACAAATTTGTCAACTTTGGAAGCAGTTCCAAATTTGCCCCTAATGACTGTTATCACCGGCCAAGAT